>JAFEMH010001805.1:0-417509 GCA_022495995.1 Adenophora triphylla var. japonica | reverse complement strand
AAAGAAAATATGATTTTAAGGAGGGTTTTGCATCCATGCTTGTCCCCATTTCCCTAGGTTTTGGTTAGTGATCACTAGACATTTTAGTGGTGAATCAACTATACCAAACCATCCTTGTAAGGTACATTAGGACTAAGCATTTCATTTGCTTGGGGAGGGGAGTTTTACCACTTTGAAATCAAGATTTAGTGCTTGAAAATGGTTTTTAGGGTTTTTGAAAGTGCATTTTTGCAGAAGTAAGAAAGAAAAGCTTTGAAAATAAATGTTGATCTTTGTAGAAGATCATCCATGGAAGATGGTTCCTTCCATGGTGATTTTCTTAGATCTAGAAGAAAAAAGATGAAAGAACTACATTTTGTAGTTTGAGAGATGCAATGCATGGATGAGATTTAGGGTTAGGAAGAAGAGGGTTTACCAATCTTCCTTGTGTTCTTGAGCTGCTTTTGGGCTTGAGTGTATGAGTGTTTTAGGGCTTTGAATATGAGAGTGAGTGGATGAGTATGAGTTGGGAAAGATTGGAGAGAAAAAGGTGACAATTCTTGAAGAATTCTCACTGTGTTTTCTCTCTATATTTCGCCGAGTAACTTCAAGTTGCTATTGTGTTCTTTCTTCCCCCATTTTTGTAGTCGGAGGGCTCAATTTATAGCCCTCTCGAAAATAGCAAACGTATCCGCGCGGACAAGGTCGGTAGGCGTGCTTCATTCATTAATTACGGCTCCGGCCTTGGAGCGGGAAGAATAAAAATTCAAAAACCAACCAAATTAACGGCCGGTTTTTGTGTTTCCGGCCTTTCTATTTATGGTTTTATTCTTTTGCTTTTTGCTTTTTTAAGATGCTTTTCTTGGTTTAACTTCATGTTGGCAATGCCCATTCTACCCTCCCTTTGTTAGGAAAATGTTAGGATGGTTAGGAATTGTTAGAAATGTTATAACTTTCGTTAATTTTTATAACGAAAATTCTAACAAGCTCAAATTGGAGCACTTACGGGTAGCCTTCTGGCGACGAGCGCTTTACCGAAGGAAGCGGGTGTCGCTCGATAAGAGTAATGGGCTCCATATTTGGCGGTGATGATCGAGTGATCCCGGGCCATTTGAACCTTTCGTGATAGGCTACCTCACGTTATCCCGAGACGGGAATCGAAGCCGATCGTAGTTCGGGTCTTGTGACCTGGAGATGATGGCGTTTTAGGTGCTACCTCGAAGCACAGTGAGCGAAGTTCTGGGCAGTCGTTTCTTGGAAAGAAACTTCTGCTTGCCGGGATAAGCAGATGACCATTTTCGGTCCGATGGGTATCCCAGCTGCATTTGTGGGGATAGGAATGACCATTTTTTGGCGGCCGGGTATCTGCCTTTGGGGATGATTTTTGTGCGATTTATCGCTTTCTAGTGATTCTGCGTCTTAGGTGCCTCAAACCCCCTTGAAGATGGGCTTTTGGACAGTGCCTCGAACCTTGAAGATGGCGTTTTAGGTGGTGCCTCCCGAACCTTGGAGATGGCGTTTTAGGTGCCTCGAACCTTGGAAGATGGCGTTTTAGTGTGCCTCGAACCTTGATGATGATGGCGTTTTAGGTGCCTCCCGGCAGATCGATGATGGCGTTTTAGGTGCCTCGAACCTTGATTTGAAATGATGCCTTTGGTGGACTTCGTCTGCAACTGCCGAAGGAGCAGGGGCGAGACACGTTTTGGTCGAGGATTTCTCGGGACCTAATGATAGGCTACCTACGTATCCCACTGAGTGTGGAATGCGAAGCCCTTTCAGTAGTTCCGAGTCTTACTCGAGATTCCGATTAGCTTTTGGGATTCCAGCGTTAACTTTCTTTGGGGATTTCGTTAGCCTTTGCTGAGGGAAAATCGGAACGTGAGATTCGATGCGGAAATGAAGTCTTACGTTTGTTGCTTTGCCGTTGGAAGATTTTGATGAAAGATACGGGATCTCGTTATCTTTCTCGAGGCACCTCCGGTCTCTTACGTTTTGGCTAGCAGGGAAGATTTTGATGAAAGATCACGAGATTTCGTTATCTTTCTCGGGGCACTTTTCGGTCTTACGTTTGTTTGCTTGCCGGGAGAGATTTTCGATGAAAGATACCCCAGGATCTCGTTATGCTTTCTCGGGGCACTCAGTCTTTACGTTTGAGCTAGCCGGGGCTGATTTTGATGAAAGATACGGGATCTCGTTTATCTCTCCTCGAGGGCACCTCTGGTCTTACGCTTTTCTGGCTACTTGCAGGGAGTAGATTTTGATGAAAGATACGGGATCTCGTTATCTTTCTCGGGGCCTCAGTCTTACGTTTGACTGGATCACAGGGGGCAATAATTTGTTACTGAAAGATCACGGGATCTCTCGATTTATCTCTCTCGGGGCACTCCTGGTCTTACGTTTCAGTGCTTAGGGCCGGAAGATTTTGATGAAAGATACGGGATCTCGTTATCTTTCTCGGGGCACCTCAGGTCTTACGTTTGACTGCTAGGGGTAATTTTGATGAAAGATACGGGATCTCGTTATGCTTTCTCGGGGCACTCGGTCTTACGTTTGAGCTATAGGAAGAGTAATTTTGATGAAAGATACGGGATCTCGTTATCTTTCTCAGGGCACTATTAGGTCTTACGTTTTTGAGTGCTTAGGGGTAATTTTGATGAAAGATACGGGATCTCGTTATCTTTCTCAGGGCATACCTCGGTCTCTTACGTTTGGCCAGGGGTAATTTTGATGAAAGATACTCTGGATCTCGTTATCTTTCTCGGGGCACTTTCGGTCTTACGTTTGCTTGCAGGGGTAATTTCCTGATGAAAGATCACGGGATCTCGTTATCTTTCTCGGGGCAGCACTCGGTCTTACGTTTGCAGCTAGCGAAGTAATTTTGATGAATCTGAGATCGTTATGTTTCTGGGGCACTTTCAGTGCTACGTTTGTTAGGGGGTGGTACAGTGAAAGATACTGGGATCTCGTTATCTTTCTCGGGAGCACTCTGGTCTTACGTTTGACAGCAGGGGTAATTTTGATGAAAGATACGGGATCTCGTTATCTTTCTCGGGCGCACTCGGTCTTACGTTTGTTGCCAGGGGTAATTTTGATGAAAGATCACGGGATCTCGTTATCTTTCTCGGGGCACTCGGTCTAACTACGTTTGTTTGCTAGCGCGGGGTAATTTTGATGAAAGATACGGGATCTCGTTATCTTTCTCGGGGCACTCTGGTCTTACGTTTGACTCAGTGGGGAGTAGATTTTGATGAAGATACTGGGATCTCGTTATCTTTCTCGGGACTAGGCCACTTCGGTACCTTACGTTTAGTACTAGCAGGAGTAATTTTGATGAAAGCATACGGAGATCCTCGTTATCTTTCTCGGGGCACTCGGTCTTACGTTCGATCTTGTCGGGGTAATTTTGATGAAAGATACGGGATCTGATTATCTTTCTGGAGCTTTTCAGTCCTTCATTTGGCTGAGGTATTTGATGAAAATCAAGGATCCGTTATCTTTCTCGGGGCACTCCTGGTCTTAATGCGTTTGACTATAGAGGTAATTTGATATGAAAGATCACGGGATCTCGTTATCTTTCTCGGGGCAGCGGCCCTTCGGTCTTACGTTTGACCGCTTTAGGGAGCTAATTTTGATGAAAGATACGGGATCTCGTTATCTTTCTCGGGGCACCTCGGTCTTACGTTTACATTATAGGGCTAGGGGTAATTTTCTTGATGAAAGATCACGGGATCTCGTTATCTTTCTCGGGGCCTTCCTCGGTCTTAACGTTTCGATCACGGGCTAATATTGGTGAATTACGATTGGTCTAACGGTAATTTTCTTGGGCAAGAGAGGTCATTTGACCCTTGCAATCTTTCCGCGTTAACTTTGGTCTAAATCCCGTTGTGAAAACCGGAGAGGCGATTGCGAGAGGACGACGCCTTCCTCTTAAGGAAGTAACGCCCTTACGAAAGGGTCATTTTGAGCGAGAGTTTTCAGAGCTTCCTGTTTGAAATAGGGGAGAGAGAAGTAAGCAAGGGAATCCATTGTTGCTCAAAAAGCTTAAAATTCTCAGATTTTCTTTTCAATTTTTTTGAACACAATGGAAGACGAGAGAGGGAGAAGGCGCCATTGTTCAAGCGCCTAGGAGCTTCAACGTCGATCCAGGTTTCTTCGATTTTGAGCAATGGAACACGGGGAAAGGCGCATTTTCAAGGCGAGGCGTGGTCTATAGCGCTCGTCGGATGAGGAGGCATTACAATCTTCGCATGTCGGTTACGGAGGAGCATTACCCGATGCTTAGCAACATTGGGCTTCGAATCCGCATCTCCGCTTATTTATATTTTGAAACCCTTTGATCCTCTTATCAATTTCTTGCTTGAAATTTTTGGGTGATTTTGAATTTTTTTTTTTGAAAATTTGAATGATTGATATTGATGATATGCAATGTTGCAATGAATTTGTGAGTGTCCCCAAAAAATGTGCATTTTGCTTGGGAAAAGAATTGGCATTTTTTCCACATTTTTTTTTAGTTCGAAAATTGCATGTGAAAATTCGAAGAATTGTGATTTTTTTTTGAAATTGAATATTGCATGTTCTTGATGATGATGATTTTTTTTTGAAATTGAATTTTGATATTGGTGAATGATGATGCAATGCATGCATTTTGTTTGGAAAGAATGGGCATTTTGCCAATATGAGATGTATGTTTAGGATTTTTTTTTTGAAAAGTGGGACGGATTTTTCCTCAGTTGCATGTAAGATGGATGATATGCATGTATGCATTTTTTGAAAATGGGACGGAGTTTTTACTTCGTAGGAATGCATCTTCTTTTTTTTTGATGAATGCATTGGGACTTGCAAATTGTTTTCTTTCATGCGAGAAAAATGGGGCTATGCTCATTGTATCCTGTTATGCTGTCGAATTTTTTTTATGTAAATGCAAATGTAATCTTTTGACATTTTCTCTCTTTTTTTTTTTTACGGGGCGGAAACCGTTTTGTGACGGAGCGGTGAACAAAATGAAGACTCGAGGATCGGTGGAGTACGTGATTGACTTGTGGGACCGGCTTCCGAATGCGGGCCGAGGAGCTTTGCCGAGTCAGAGACGGATCGTTGTCGAGACGGGGCTCTGGGAGTTTGTCGAGTGCTTGAGGGCTGGGAGTCAAGTTCCCTAAGTGCAAGGGCTTGATGTTTGCTCTAGCGCGGCATTGGTGGGATGCGACCCACACCTTCCACTTCTTACGGGCGAGGCGGTTACGCCTTCGACTATGCTTTGCGATCACGGGTGTCCTTCAATGGACGCGGCATTGAGTGGAGAAGATGGCTACGGCGATGCGGACTGCGAGCTCTTCTTGGATTTTCCCCTATTCCCAAGGGGATGGGGATGGAGTATGCCGTGGTCTACGGCAAGATCGTGGAGACCATGCCGAGTTACGAGGTGGGGAGGATAGGTTTAGCGTAGAGCGGTGCTAGGTCCTTCTGTGGTTTACTTTCTCGAGCACGCTCTTTGGTCATCTTGTGAGGGACGGCGGTCTTTGCCTTCTTGAGGTCCTTGGAGGACATGGAGACGGTTGGAGATATTTCTGGGGAGGCCATTTGTTGGCCAGTACTTCGCTCTTGATGGAGATACGGCCCGGGAAGGGCTGTGAGCTCTGTCTTGCTTCGAGTTTGCTCTGGAGGTATAAGCTCTCTTTTGCTTTCCCTCTTTCCTTTTGAGCACGCACTTTTATTTGCACTTGGATTGATTGGATTTTTACCTTTCGCGGTATGGGCGTTGGAGTTTTCCACGTCACGGTGTGGAGCGGCTGAGGCGTACGTCGGGCGTATCCGGCCATGCGGTCTTGGTCCAAGCATGCATGGAGAAGATAAGCTCCGGGGCGTACGACTCTCGAGGTACGCGGATTGCCTTCCTTTGACGGAGGCCGAGACGGATGAGGGGATGATATTCTTCCACAGGATCGCTTTGAGGTAGCGCGGTGAAGGCGGCGAGATACGGGCGGTGCGGCGGAGGATTTTGAGGGGTTTGACCTGCGATGCATATTATGCTCCCAGGAGAGAGGGTGACGCGCCCGGCATGGCGTGAACTTCGCCTTTGAGGACACCGGTGGAGCCTCCGCCGATATGATGCATCCGGCGATCGGTCCGTGACTGGGATGATTAGAAGCGGCCGGCCACTTCTCGGACTTCGTGGCGATCGAGCCATATGCGACGTTCGTCTTGAGGAGGTGAGGATGCCTCGGGTTTTGGAGAGGGAGGGGCTTGGGATCCGCGGTACCCTCGGACGGATTTTTCCTACATCCCGAGGATGGGGTCAGATTGAGGGTGCGAATCCACTCGGCCCGGCGGCTTCCACGAGCTTTCGGCCTCGTCCCAGGGTATGAAGGTATGGCTTCACCTTTTCCCCTTCTTTTCTTTCTTTTGTTTCATCATCTCTAGCATCACTTCTTTTTTTTGACGCTTTTGCTTTTGTGCGGTTTTCGGAGGTGGTCGTCGAGACCTTGGCGAAGCAAGTGATCGGGGCAAGAGGTTCATACGGAGGATGGTTGCTTGCGGGGCACCTCGAGGCTAGGGCGAGAGACCACGGCGGCACTGTCAGACGGGAGGCTTCTCCTATTCCCTCGGAGACTTCTTAGAGACCCCTCTTTCTCCTCTCATTGATCACCGCGCGGCCTTTGCCTTCGGATCACGTCATTCTTGGGGATCCGCACGGGCGAGGACACGTGCAGCGGCATGGTGGGTCGTCTCCGTATGTTCGAGTCGGACGCCTTCACCTTCGGTTCGATTTCTTCGGGGATGCAGGTTTACCCTATCGGAGTGTGCCGGTTGGTCCCGGCGAGCCTCTTTACGGAGATGAGGACGATTCGAGCCCGAGACTTTCGGGGCTCACGACGAGCGGGCCCGAGTCGCAAGAGAGGCCGGGGAGACATCGGGTCTTTGGAGACTCCGATTGATTTTTTTTTTTGAGATTTAGATTTGTACGGATCATGCACATTTTTTTTTGGATGTAATAATTTAGGATTTTATTTATGTTTGTTTGTTTTTTTTTTTTGCACACTCTCTCTTTTTTTTTTTTTTGGAATGTAATAATTTAGGATTTTATTTTATGAATGCAATGCAATATGAATGCAGTGTTGCATGAGCCTTGGTTTTTTTTTTTGCAAGGGTGTTTGGTATATGGGCTGGTTTGGGGAGGTTTTTTAGCCTTGGTTTCGAGCAGCGGGAATGAGAATATTCCTCTTTTGGTGTAGCGGCTTGGAGGCATTTGCGGATTTTACGATGAGGCAGACATGTCAGCGCGGATAGGACACATGTCGGCAACTGTCCTTTGATTTTGCTTTAAATACGGCCTTGCTTTATTTCAAATTCAAATATCCTCTTCAACCTCCGGCCCAAACAGCCATTTTCGGGAGGAAGAGAGAAAAACCATGGAAAACCTTAGAAAAGCTCCTCAAAGTTATCCCGAGAATCCCGAATGTCATTTTCAACAAGTTCAAGGATTGGTCAGGAAATTATGCATGAGAGAAGGTCTTTCTTTGAAGAACGGTACAAGGTACGATGCTTGTGGTCTCTCAAAGAATTGGTTCCGGATTATGACCTCTTAAGGGCTTCTTCTTCGTTTTGGGATACTAGAAGGCATGTCTTTGCCTTTCCTTCAACGAGATTGTTCCGTTGTGGAAGAATTTCGGGCCTTGCTTGGAGGTCGGAGGTGGAGGAGATAGCAATTCCTTTGTCAGGAGGAGCTTCTTTTGTTGACAAGTTGTGCAACCTTCTTCATCTTTCCCCGGAGGAAGCACGAGGCATGATCCGCGGTCCCGACCATTTTGATATTTCCGGTCTTCAGACAGATTTAGGGGCTTAGGCTTGGTGGATGACGCCTATTGGGATGCCTTTGCACTTTGCATGTTCGGCACTTTGTTCATGGTCTATTCCTTTGGGATTTGCCATCGATCTTTCTTGGATGTTGTCGTTATTTGCCGCTCGGGCGAGAGATGTCGTTCCTTTGATTCTTGGGGAGACTTTTCATGCTCTCGACGGATTAGCTACCGGACGGCGGTACATGCACGGGGGCAGCCCGTTTCTCTTGACCACTGTGGGCGATGGAGCGTTTGGGGTTCTTCGGGAAACCTACGATATGATCGAGGCCTTGGACTTTTGCCGGGAGAGGTGTTGATGTAGATTTTGATGATCGGGGCTCGTGGGAGCGTTGGATGGCGGGTCGCCGGGCAGAAGATATCGAGATGGTTGGTGCCTCATTGGCGGGTGGAGACTCGCGAGTGCTTCGGGGACGGGTCCCATGTGGTTATGCTTAGGGGCTTTCTCGGTCCGGTTTCTACATTCCGGCTCTGGTCCTTAGGCGGTTTGGCTTGGAAGCGGGTTCCTTTGGAGGGCTTTGATGATGTAGCCACCGGGGTGGTGGCTCCTGTTTCCATGGATGATCCCTCGGTGTTTCCATTTCTTTCCCGAGTATGGAGGTATGATGCCTTTCCTCCTCGGGTCATTCTCGAGCGTCAGAGACCGGTGTTCACGACCACTTGGTACTGGATTGGTACGAGGGGCATGCAGGAGAGACTCGGGTGGCTATTTTGAGACGGCGTGAGGCCATTGTGGGTGCGGAGGACCGGTGTTTACGAGAGGAGGAGGGCCGAGGCGAGGGCCAATCCTCGTAGCGAGGAGCGGAGACGGCGCGGCCCGATTATGAGGCTTACGTCGAGACGGGGAGAGGAGGGCTCCTATGTTACCGGCTAGGATTCTACGAGGAGATGAGGGATGACGCTAGGGCTACTAAGGCCACTGACGGAGGCCGGTTTGATAGACCTTTGTTCCTATACGGAGCTTGGTAGGAGGAATACCGAGGCATTTTCCGGTTCGAAGAGAAAGACTCGGAGGGGAAGAAGAAGGGAGAGGCCGATGCGAGTGGCTTGGAGTGACTACGAGGTTTCCAAGTATCCCTTTCTTGCCATGGCCAGACACATTAGTTTGATTATGTATCTTAGTTTTCTTTTAGCGAGGTTGCCGGTTGTAGGAATGAATCGGGCTTAGACTCATCAAAGAGCTTTTAACTTGTAATGAATATTTGAATTGCTTTAGAGTTTTTTCGAGACGCTTTCGTAGTGCGATCAATTGTATTGATGCCAAAGTATGGCTTTTATTTGTGCTTTAGACCGAACCGTTTCATTTGCCCTACGTTCCCCTCATTTTGAGGAGCTCGGGTCTTCGTAGTTCAACTGGTGAACTCTTTTTTGTTTTTTTTTGTTTTTTTTTGGTGCAACCTGTTTTTACCTAGGCCGCCCTTTTCGGGTTTCTAACCTAGTTGGGTATTACTCTTTTAGCACTCTTTTTTTTTTTTTTTTTTTGTTTTTTTTGTTTTTTTTTGGTGCAACCTGTTTTTACCTAGGCCGCCCTTTTCGGGTTTCTAACCTAGTTGGGTATTACTCTTTTAGCACTCTTTTTTTTTTTGTTTTTTTTTTTTTTTGTTTTTTTGGTGCAACCTGTTTTTACCTAGGCCGCCCTTTTCGGGTTTCTAACCTAGTTGGGTATTACTCTTTTAGCACTCTTTTTTTTTTTGTTTTTTTTTTTGTTTTTTTTTTTTTACGCGTAGTATACGCGCGGCTTGTCACCATTCATTTGGGTGTACTGAAAGGGATTCCGTCGAGGTCCGCAAGTTGCATGGCTCCTCAGGAGAAGATCTTACGGACGACATATGGCCCGACCCATACGGGCTCCCATTTGCGAGAGGGTTGATACGGGTGGGGGCTTTTCTTTTAGAACGAGATCACCTTCTCGGATCTCCCGATGCTTTACTTTCTTGTCGAAGGCTCTAGCCATTCTTCCTTGGTAGGCCGGATGTGTTCCATGGCCTTCGGTCGGCGTTCGTCTAGTAGGGCCAATTCGTCATGGCGACTGCGGAGCCATTCGACCTCGTTGATTTGGCTTTCCGGCGGTATACGGAGCGAGGTATTTCCGGCTCGATTGGGAGTACGGCTTCCATTCCGTATGTGAGGAGCAAAAGGTGTTTCCCCGGTTGCCGTTACGGCGTGTTACGTAGCCCCGAGTGCCGGGTGTAACTTCTCGGGCCAATCTACGCCTTGGACGGCCATTTTCCGGATGATATTTTCGAGTCTTGTTTCTTTGCCTCGACGGCTCAGTTGGTTTAGGGGCTGTAGGGTGATGACTTGTGACGGGTTATTCGGAATTACGCCGGCAACTTTGTCACATTCCCCTTGAAGTGGGATCCATTATACGAAATGATTTCGGCCGGCAACCCGTATCTGCACATGATGTTTTCTTTGATGAAGAGGGCGACTTTCTTTGAATTGAGGATTTTGTAGGATTTTGCGAGCATCCTTTCCACTTCCTTCGAAGAAATGACCAATCTGCGTCTCTTTAGGCTCTTAGCGGTTCCCAAATTCACACTCGTCAAAATCTCTTCGGCGGCTTGGGCTCGATTTTCCTCTTCCCGGACAACACCTTAAAGATTTTTTTTGTTGTTTGATTTTTTTTTTGTTTAATGTGTACGCTTCTTTATCTAATGAATTATTATTATTAAAAATTTTTATTAATTAATTCATCATTAGTTAAAGTGGCAATCAAGGGATACTCGAAAGGTTCGTCATTTCATTGAAAACGAAAGGGAATACGGTGCTTGCTACGGACTCGTAGTCTTCGGGCGTAAGGCCATCGGACGACCCTAGAGACTCGATCTTAACGAGAGAGAGGCGGGAGGACTTGTCCTAGATTGACCAAAGGGACGGGGGACCAATCCGAGCTTGGTGATCATTTCCTCCTTGGTCGCGGATGGGCACGAGAGAGTTTCCCAATTCTTTAGCGACATCGTTGTTGGTGGCCTCATGACTCGGGAAGCTGTCTTTGTTTTTGTTCTCCTTTCTCAATTGCCGCTATCATCTCTTGGGTGAGCCGAGATCAATCAGTGCAGCACCTGGACTTCTTCTTCGAACAATTCTTTGCATAACCGAGACCATCCCAACCATCGAGGGAAATTCCGTGGCCTTAGCTTTTAGCGGCTTGTCGGTTCGAATTCGGAGTTTCGGATCTTCTGGGCGGGAGGAATAGTGGTTGTGAGTTTCTCGAGCTGTTCCACCGGGTCGAGGTACGCCTACTGAAGGTATACTCGCTCTTCGTGGTAGTGGTAGCCCCGGAGTATCTTGGGTAGGTCCGGGAACATTCTACGGACCGGGTTAGCCTTGGTTCCTACGAACTTGTTGAGGCTATCCTGTAGCTTTAGCCATCTGCCGTAGGAGTGGGCTCTGTGATGTTTCTGGTTGTGTGGGACCCTTTACAAAGTAGTCGGCCAAATTAGGGTGAAGGGGAGAGATTTGGGATTGTCGGCGGGACCTTTCTGTGGCGGCTTCAAATCTTTTTTCCCTTTGCGGTGTCATTTGGGGAGGCCTCATATCCCGGGCCGTGGCGAGTATTTTGTCCTTTTACTTCGATGAGTTTGAAAGTTCCTTGTTGGCGCTTCCCAGGACCGAGGCCGGAGTAGATAGCTCATTTTCTCATCATTTTCAAGGCCGGTGGGATTTTATCAGTGGCCGTCGAGATCTATGTTGCACACTTGGGCCTTGGGAGGCTCGGCCAGTGAAGCCCGTTAGCATGTGACCTTCCTCGTCATGTTTGATTTCCAGAATAGGTATTCCGCTGTATCTGTGCCCTCTAAAGTGACTAAATCCCCGTAAATGGTCGTCGGATCCCCATTCGAGGCGAATTTCACACCTTTGGTGGAGGCTTGAGGCGACCCGCTTTGACTTGGTGCGGCCAAGGTCTTCCCAGCAGGGCATTGAAAGTAATCGGGATGTCGATAACACGGAATTCCACAGGTATCAATTTACATCCAAACCGAGAGGTCTAAAGTAGCAACTCAGGGTTTGCTCGGGATGTTGAGTCGTAAGCTTTGATTGTGAGAGAAGAAGGCTTCAAGTACGTAGTCTTGATATCAAGCAAGCTCATGATCTTTCTTTGGAAGAATGTTCATTCGGACCCATTATCAACCCGGGACCCGAGGAGGCGTCGTTCATCAGTGGGTTTGTGATGAAGAGAGGCTCATTATGATCGGCCCCAAATTGAGGGAGGTCGAGATACGTGAAAGTGATTATGTTCCCGTAGTGGATGTTTCCAATCAGTGTACCACATCATCGGGAGTAGCATCAATAGGCACGAGTGCGAGCCGGGCTTTCTTCCGGCTTCGGCTTATGGGGATAAGACGAAGTGAGTAGAGACCGAGAGGGAAATGTTGGCTGTGTTTGCTTATTTGGGTGAGCACGGGATCCTCTTTTCGAGTGCAGGTTTGTTGTCTTAGCATAGGGGCGGCGATCTTCTTTTGGTGCTTGATGCGTGGCCTTCTTATACGCTTTAGGATTCCCTTGGAAAATTTGCCGGATCGGGTCAACAGTTAACTTCCTCATCGGTCGTCTCTTGGTGGATTTCTTCAATCTTGCCAACGTTAACGGGGAGCTGTTTGGCTATTGGCCCGCTGATTACAGCGGAGCACAGCAGCGGTGCGGGGCGAGCTTGGTACATCGGCCTCTTCTGGGCGGCCCTTATAAGCTGCTTCCCAAGTCACAGAGCTTTTGGGTTTGGGGTTGTGTTGTTGCCCCTTGGATGGCCTGAGCTAGGGCGTCCTCCGATTCATTCTCATGGCCGGCCTTGCTCATTGTTATCATGCAACAAGAGTTGCTATTGTCGGGACTCGGCGGCTTTTCGATTTCATCCCTTGGATGGCCTGAGTTGTGGCTATCGGCCTCCATCTCATCGTATATCCTTTTTCTTTCGAGTCTTGCGGGTAGGGCGGCCACGGGTGAAGGATAGGCAACGTTCCCCTTCGGAGCTTGAGGTAGCGGCTCGATAGATGCGTGTCCAAATAAGGAGCACCGGGGTCCATTGTCGGGCCACTGTAGCAATTAGAAAGGCGTCATGTGGACTCATAGGTATGAAGGCCAGCTGGGGAGACGTTCGAGATCGATAACCCTTTTCGGTGATTGCGAGGCATTCGGCTGCGCTCGGCGGCCGGGCGTGACCCTTACGGTTGTTACGCCATCCGTTCGTGGGAAAGAAGAAAAGATCCAATAACGTTTACGAATTCTTCATCTTAGGTGTTTGAAACCCTCCATTTTCGACCGGTGCTTCAATAAATCTTCTCCATTCACCATTCGGGTTCTTATAAGGAACGTTGTGTTCTAGGATTTCGGATATGTACGGATGCGGGCGCGGGCTTTCTTTGTCCCTCATCCTGCAGGAGTATCCAGGGCATTGGCCACAAATGCATCTTACAAGTGACACCTCGTAGAGTCTGTCTCCATTGGAATCGATCCGCACTTTACGGCGGTCCTTCATTGTCGCTTGGTGACAACCAACCATTGTGGCTTGCTCCCGTGGGTTCATTTCGGGCATGATTGTTCAGTTGATTAAGTGCAGGGCCTCGATCGACTCTTCGCTCTCGTCATCATCATCGTCATCGTCATCATCGTCATATTTGTCATCGGAATCGTCTTCCCATACCACGGGGATATCGAGTGAGAGAGAGCGACGGTCAAATCTGTTAGGGGAAGAGGGGTGCGTGCGGCCGCGAAGTTGTCATATGCTCCCATTCCGGAAGTGATGGTAAGCTGCGATTCGGCTTCTCCTCCCGAAATTGCGGGGGAAGAGTGAGAGGGCGGCACATATTTGACGCCGAGGTAGGATATAGAAGGAATCCTCCTCTTCGATTCTTATTGTTCTCGGGATCATATTCGGGCTCTCCCAAAGCCAATTTGCGAAGTGTACTAGCTCCGGATGCTTTTCGGCCTCTTTCTTTGATAAGCCCAGTACGAGCGCCGCGGAGAAGCTTTCTTGCTCGATTCTTCTCGATTGTTCTAACCATCTTGTGTAAATGGTCCTCTCATATTTTGAATGGAAAAGCCCCGAGTTCTTCGGTATCGGCCTTCCCTTCACCCGAAAAATAGCGGGCCTCGTATTCTTGCAAGGAGTCTCGACATGAGACCAAGATGGGTTGATTCGTTCGATATCCTCGAGGCGAGGGAATCCGGGTCGGGATCCTCGACGAGATTGGCCACGGGTATTTGGGGACCTTCATCGGCATCTTCTGGGCGTGTGAAGATTCTCCGCATTCAATCATATTCACACGATTATGGTTCCGTGGCGGCGGATTTTTGGCTTGTGTTAGGCCCTTCGGGGCCTTCCAACTTTCCTTGCTCTATTAGCCTGGATTGCCTTTTTCGAGTGAAGCGGTGTCGGTCGGATGTCAGTGAGCTTGATGAAAGGCACAATACTTTGTAGTATCCACGGGAGCATTCGGATTTACGGGTTGGAAATTCTCCAAAGGCCGCGGCAAGCCTTCTTTCACCGAGTCCCCTAAAGATGTCATTCGGGGGCATTCCAAAGTTTTCGAGATTTATGACCCGCGGTGCAGGCTCGGCCGGTTTCTGGGAGCAAAAGGAGTCGTGTTATTACATTCTGTCCCGCATAGTTAATCGTCTCTTTGCCTTTGGCGAGGCTTGAGGCGGTGTTTGCGGGAGGAGCCCGATATACGTAGGCGAGTGCGGCGGCCGGTTGCGGATTGTAGGCCTTTTCAAACTTAGGCTGCGAGTTAACCATGGCCCGCAAGTACGAGTATGGGAAGTGGCGAGGAGGCTCTCGAGATGTGGTTTCAAGCATGAGTGGAAGATGTCCGGTTGTTCCTCTTCGGAAGGAGGGATGGCCATTTCACTGAGTTTGAGATTCCACCGCTTGTAAAAGTCCCCAACATTCTCATCGGGGCCGACTGCTTGTTGTTTGTAGGTCAACCCTATTTGTTTCCCATTCCAAGTTGGCCTTATATTTTTACGTGAAGGCATTGGTAATTTGGTCCCATGTGGCCACGGCTTCGGGTTTCAAACGGAAGAACCACTTTAAGGCCTTTGGACTTCAAGGATAGGCTGAAATAGTCGGCCGGTGGCTTGATTGGTACATCCTTTGGCTTTCATCGCCAAGGTATATGTGTCCAAATGGGTTTTGGGACATGCGGTCCCATCAAAGAGATCAGATTTGGCATCACGAATTTGTGGGGAGAGGAACAATGGAGTCGGGTGCAGTAGGCGGAAGAGCGGACTTCTTGGCGATCGGTTCGGCGATCTGCGCTTTCATTTCCTTATGTTGTTCCATGAACCGGGCCGGATGAGGGTCTTGTGGCGGAACCATGGCATTCAAGCTAGTGGTGAGCTAGAGAGAGGAGCTACCCTGCTGGAGCGGGCGGGTGGAGGGAACGGCCGGTCGGGGACGTAGGTGAAAACGTCACTGGGGTGAGTTACCACTGGGGAGCATGAGTAGGAGCACGAGCAAAGGGTAGAACCTTGCGGCTTCTTTGTGGATTTTCAGCTGGCAAAGTAGGTGGGGGCAGCCCGATGTGGCCGGATAACTTGGATTTCGAGTGGGGCCCGTAAGTAGGCTTGAGTGCGGGTTCTTTGTCCGGATTGTTGAATTGCATGGTGCTGTGGTGAAGGTGTGTAACCGAATGCTGCGGTCTGGTGATTCGAGATGACAAGGGATGGAGGCTTGGTAACCCGTAGAAGTACGAGTGAGGAATGGATTTGTGTGAGGAGCGGAATTTGAACTAGTGCATTACGAGGAGGGCTCACGGCGTGGCCCGAGAACCAAGTTGTGGCGGCATTCGGCTGTAGGTTATTCTTTGTGAGGGTCCGGATTGATCGGTTCCGGGCGAGGAGGGATCCCGATTAGGCTGTGGCATTCCAAGATAGCCCCAACCATGAGAAGACATTCCGTGCTTGATTTTGCCCCAGCGATTTGTGCCGTCGGGTGCATGGATCCGGTGGTGCGTGGTTGGGGAGGAGTGACCCGAAAATCGAGGAGCATGGGTTACGGTAGTGGCACCATAGGAGGTGGGTGGCGGCATCTGGTGTAATCGGGCGGCGAGAGTGGGGTTGGCATCCTCGTCTTCTTCCACGGTGAAGGTGCCATCCGGATTGAGGTGGCGGCCGGACCGTGGCTCTTAATAGCCTCCATAAGGCATTTAGTTGTGCTTCTGTCGTAACCTCATACGTTACGCTAGCGATTCCACTTTGTTGCTCTGTCGAGGGGTCCGGGAGGCGGAGTGACGTTATCCCCATCATTACCGGCTGATGCGAGACATTACGAAACCGGAGTCGGAACAAACGGCGAAGGCGATGACGCGCTTGACTCTTCCCAGCGATCAAACGGTGACCCGGTGCAGAAACCAAGCTTTGTGCGGAGGCTGCGGGGAAAGGACATGAAGGTTCGGATGTGCAGGAATGGAAGGAGGGTAGGTGTTTGGGCTTTTGGCTCATGCAACATGCGATCATTTGTTCACGTTTACTTAAAACATGTTTTATTAACCTAATCGGTTGGAAAAGATTGCTCTTCTTTTTCGCAAACTACTCGATTCTGGATCGGTGGGCCCCGTCACTACGTCTATAAGCCCCTCGTATTCCACTGTATTTCGACCTCCCGGGGTGGGCGGCCCGGGCGAGGTCCTATAGGGCAAGCGGGTCCCACCGACCGAAAGAAAACGATCCTAAAAGTCGGCGGGTAATCGAGTCTTAACGAGCATTCGATGTAAATTACGGACAAGGCGACGTCGAAAGTCAAGATCATGTCAGAGGCTCGACAAAAAGTCGGCATGATTTGGGCGATAAGCGTCCAAGATTGATCTTGACTTGTCGTCGGTTAAGCCGTAATTAGGCATGGAATAGTCATTAATCCTTGATGACTCGGTGTCAATCTTTGGGAGTCGGTGTATAATTTGTGCCGATCGAGCCGAAGTCAAGGCGCCGGTCAATATCTTGGTCAAAGTCTGCGGCGGAAAACCGGCGAGAACTTCGGCGATTAGGGACCCGAAAGATATTGAGTCGGTATGCCGACAATGGCTTGAAAGGAAAGGTCTATACACGGACGGGGCATGACACGAGACCGGACTAAAAACCAACCGGGTCTCGGACAAAGTGTGTCACGGACAAGTGCATGGTCGACACGAGGCTCCATGGGATGTTTGGGTAGTCTGTGCTCATCCGAGAGGCGTAATAAGACCAAACGGACCGCGACAAGGATTTCCCCGGGTTAAGGACGTAGTGTGCGGTGTACGGTCACGTGCGCGTAGTGTGCAAGCGATCTATATTCTTTTTCGAGTAAAATAGAAATTTTTATGTGTGTCTTAAAAATATGATGCATGATTTTTTTGGAAATTTTCTTCTTTTTTTTTTTTGAATTTTTTTTTATGAGCACATAAGCACGAAGGCACGGAAATTCCGACAGGTTAGGGACATTATTCCGACAGGTCAAAATTTTGACTTTCTCCGAGGCGGCCAAAACAACATGAAAAGCGTGCAAAAATCAACACACACACAAAAATGATTTTCAAAGCCGGGACGGAAGCTTGACCCTCAAAAGCTTTTTTTTGAAAACGGTGATACCGGTACGTGGGATTGTTAGACCACAATTTATCCCCGACTCGTGTTAGGAGGCGATAACGGGAAATTTAGTGGTTTCCACCAATATACCGAATACCATTTTTTATTAAAAGCTTAGTCCCCAGTAGTCGCCACTTTGTAACGATGTGTTGCCTTTTTCGCGGGAAAAATTCGATTTTGCGTTTCTTTGAAAAACCAAATAAAACCGGAAAAAACGGAGTCGCCACGCCATTTTAATTTTGAAGGGCCAAAACTTTGAAAAAGCCCGAGATCAGAGATTTAGATTCGGAGGTCATGTTACGCGTCGGGAAGGACGTTAGTGTGCACCCGACGCGCCTCGTAAAACGAGTCTTCCAAGCTGAAAATCATTTGTGTGTGTGTGTGTGTGTGTGTGTTTTGGCCAAAATAAGTTGAAACTGGAAAAAGTAAAAATTGGGATGTCTTTTTAAGACTTTAAACTGATCCCATGATTTTTCGGAAGATTTTTGGATTGAGATTTGGTACTCAAAAAACCTTTTGAAGTTGAGAAGTCACTTCTGCCAGAAGGAAATGGCAGCAGACACCTGATTTTGAAATGGATTCAAGGGTCCTAAAACTTCATAATCTGGATGAACTCAGAGAATGAAAGTTTCTCTAGACTCCTTGAATAAACTTTGTGTGAAAGAAATTTCCATTTTGGAGAAGATTTGAGGGGTCAAAACCTTCTGGAAACCTCAGATATGAGATCTGGATTCCCAGAAGCTGATGAACTAGCCTCTGAAAGAAAAATTGAAAAGAGGAGTTTTACTCACCCAAAAAATAAGGTAAAAATATGTCTGGAAAGCTCTGGATGTTGGCTACAAAAAGTGTTTTGTAGTCAACACCAAATTTCAAGTTCATCTGTGTCCAAAAATTAAGACCATGGACTGAGGTCTGAGAAAATTGCTACTGGACAGCAACTTCTCAAGAAAGAAAATATGATTTTAAGGAGGGTTTTGCATCCATGCTTGTCCCCATTTCCCTAGGTTTTGGTTAGTGATCACTAGACATTTTAGTGGTGAATCAACTATACCAAACCATCCTTGGGGTACATTAGGACTAAGCATTTCATTTGCTTGGGGAGGGATTTTACTCTTTGAAATCAAGATTTAGTGCTTGAAAATGGTTTTTTAGGGTTTTGAAAGTGCATTTTTGCAAGTAAGAAAGAAAAGCTTTGAAAATAATGTTGATCTTTGTAGAAGATCATCCATGGAGATGGTCTTCCATGGTGATTTTCTTAGATCTAGAGAAAAAAGATGAAAGAACTACATTTCGTAGTTTGAAGATGCATGCATGGATGAGATTTAGGGTTAGGAAGAAGAGGGTTTACCAATCTTCCTTGTGTTCTTGAGTGTTTGGCTTGAGTGTATGAGTGTTTAGGGCTTGAATATGAGAGTGAGTGGATGAGTATGAGTTGGGAAAGATTGGAGAGAAAAAGGTGACAATTCTTGAAGAATTCTCACTGTTTTCTCTCTATATTTCGCCAGAACTTCGTTGCTATTGTGTTCTTTCTTCCCATTTTTGTGACTGGAGGGCTCAATTTATAGCCCTCTGAAAATAGCAAACGTATCCGCGCGGACAAGGTCAGTAGGCGTGCACTGTTCATTAATTACAGCTCCAGCCTTGGACAGGAAGAATAAAAATTCAAAAAAACCAAATTAACAGCCAGTTTTTGTGTTTCCAGCCTTTCTATTTATGGTTTTATTCTTTTGTTTTGCTTTTTAAGATGCTTTTCTTGGTTTAACTTCATTTGGCAATGCCCATTCTACCCTCCCTTTGTTAGAAATGTTAGGATAGTTAGGAATTGTTAGAAATGTTATAACTTTCGTTAATTTTATAACGAAAATTCTAACAAGCTCAAATTGGAGCACTTACACCATGCCATTTTTGTTTTAAGGGCCAAAACTTTGAAAAAAGCCCGAGATCAGAAATTTGGGTTCGGAGGTCATGTTACACGCCGGGAAGGACGTTAGTGTGCACCCGAAATGCCTCGTAAAACGAGTCTTCCAAGCTGAAAATCATTTGTGTGTGTGTGTGTGTGTGTTTTGGCCAAAATAATTTGAAACTCAGAAAAGTAAAAATTGGGATATCTTTTTAAGACTTTAAACTGATCCCATGATTTTTTGGAAGATTTTTGGATTGAGATTTGGTACTCAAAAGACCTTTTGAAGTTGAGAGCCACTTCTGCCAGAATGAAAAAGGCAGTGGACCTTTGATTTTGAAATGGATTCAAGGGTCTTAAAACTTCATAATCTGGATAAACTCAGAGAATGAAAGTTGTTCCAGACACCTTAAATAATATTTTTGCGAAGTAATTTTCCATTTTGGAGAAGATTTGAGGGGTCAAAACCTTCTGGAAACCTCAGATATGAGATCTGGATTCCCAGAAGCTGATGAACTAGCCTCTGAAAGAAAATTTGAAAAGAGGAATTTTACTCACCCAAAAAATAAAGTAAAAATATGTATGGAAATATCTGGATGTTGGCTACAAAAAGTGTTTTGTAGTCAACACCAAATTCCACATTTTTCTGTGTCCAAAAAATTAGACCATGGACTGAGGTCTGAGGAAATTGCTACTGGACAGCAACTTCTCAAGAAAGAAAATATGATTTTAAGGGGGGTTTTGCATCCATGCTTGTCCCCATTTTCCTAGGTTTTGGTTAGTGATCACTTGACATTTTAGTGGTGAATCAACTATACCAAACCATCCTTGGGGTACATTAGGACTAAGCACTTCATTTGCTTGGGAAGGGGAATTTTATCCTTTGAAAATGAGATTTGATGTTTGAAAATGGTTTTTAGGGTTTTGAAAATGAGTTTTCTTTGCAAGAAAGTAAGAACACATTAAAGAAAATGTTGATCCTTGTAGAAGATCATCCATGGAGATGAACTTCCATGGTGATCTTCTTAGATCTAAGACAAGAAGATGAATGAACTACATTTTGTAGTTTGAAAATGCATGCATGGATGAGAGATTTAGGGTAAGAAGAGGGAGGTTATACCTATCTTCTTTGTATTTTGAGGCTTTGGCTTGAATATATGAGTGTTTGAGGCTTGAATGTGTTTAGGGTTTGAATTTGAGAGTGAGTGTGAGTTGGGAAATATTCAAGAGAAAATGGTGACAATTCAAGTGAATTCTCACTGTTTTCTCTCTATATTTCGCCAGAGGTTCAGTGCAAATTGTGTTGTTGCTTCCTATTTTTGTGACTGGAGGGCTCAATTTATAGCCCTCTGGAAATGACAATCCCATCCGCGCGGATAGGACCTGCAGCGTGCACTGTTCATTAAATGCTGCTCCAGGCTTTGGACAAGAGGAATAATCTTTTTTAAAATTCAAATTAACCAGCCAGATTTTGTTTCCAGCCATTTCTTTTTTTTGGTTTTTCTTATTTCTTTTGCTTTTTAGGATTCCTTTCTTGGTTTATCCTTAAATAACAATGTCCATTTTGCCCTCACTTTGTTAGAAAAGTTAGAATTGTTAGGAATTGTTAGAAATGTTATAACTTTCGTTAATTTTCTAACGAAAATTCTAACAAGCTCAAATTGGAGCACTTACACCGCCGTATATAACTTAAATATCAAATTCGTATACGTCAAATGTACGTATATAAAGTATATACGCCGGCTTGTGTCCGCCGTATATAACAAATATATACGGCGATTGTGTATACCGCCGTATATATTAGTTATATACGGCGGACGCGTATCACCCACCGTAAATGAGTGTCGTAAATAACCAACTTTCTTGTAGTGTGATTCCTTTCATGACTCTATAACTTCCTTTCAACCGTCACGTGAAGATACACTTGACAAAACATTAAGACCTTTCGTATTCAGCTTGGAAAGCCTTAATATTTTGGGGGCAACGGTTTCACCCTAAAAATTTCCCCTTAATATGTTCTACGTCTTGGACATCCATCTTGAGGTGACGTCTTAACTTACATCTTGGACTAACGCCTTGAAATTGTTTGTTGTATTTTCCTATTTTTCAGGAACAAAAATATAAATAAAAATAGCTCATTTAAATGACTGCATGGACTTGGTCAACCAACAACACAACGGTCCCAGGCCATCCTTCAACCAACCAAGGGATAACAGCTGATCTCCATCAACAAATGGCGAGATTCTAGGCGAAATTTCAGCATGACATTCAAGATGTTTTTTCAGTTACATCCACGCTTATATATTATTCCTAGAGCGCACATGTATACACGTTATACAATTTTGCTTACTCTCACTCTGCACTTGTACTCGAAAACTCTAATACTCAATAATATTTCTTTGGTTTAGGTAGGCTTTTCAAAAGCCTCCTGAGGTTTTTTCCTCGAACGATTGTTCAAAAGGTTTTCTCGTTACAACTTTTCGTTCATCTTGCTTTGAGAATTATATTTCATTTGTGCCCAAACATCCTTGATTAGATAAATTTACTTATTGAAATTTGTCCAAAATAATCATAATCCTTGAAAATATCCTGCAATATTTATTATGGGTCGGAGGTAACGAATAACATTTTGGAGATGAAGTAACATTACACATGCAGCAAGCAAATATGGCTTGTGATTTATTTTGTCCAAACATTGATTGAGAGAGAGTGAAAATTCACAAAGCTGACCCACTTTTATATTGGTTGTTTTCCTTCCGTACCTAAATTCAGACAATTTTTGGTTTGACATGTAGAGAGAGCTATTTTGCTGACTTTTGCTACAAAGTGCATGTGACCTCTTATGTGGGGGGATATGTCTAGCTTTTTATGGGCTTTTCAATGAAAAACATGCAGAGACTATGGGATTAGGCTTTCCATGCAAAAATACACTATAAAAATACAGTGCAAGTTTGGGGTCTCCCATTGAATTCATTCTATTGTGTGTGTAATAAGGTGAATGAGAAAATTAGTGGGATATTGGGTGGGTCTACTGTTATTCATAGTTTTTTTAGCTTTGAAAAAAAAAAAAAAAAAAGCCTTTTCGACCTATAACAAGATTTGCAGTTTACTTGTCAAATTATTCGAATTTTTTTAATATTGTAATAAAATTATACCAAATTATTTTTTATCAAAAAAATGTGACATTTATTTTGGAAATAAAGTAAAAACGTAACACTTATTTATAAACTAGTACATGCCCGTGTCCAAGGATACGGGTGTTTGTTTGTTTTTTTTTTTAACTTAAAAAAATTAAGAGCAAAATGGAAAAGGGACAAAATAGTGAGGGCAAAATGAGAATTTTGGCCGTTGATCTTGTTCAAACTCTTGTTCCACCAGGCCTCATTTATACTATAGATGGGAAGAAGTAATTAAATTGAATTGCACATGATCTTGGTCGAGTAGATCTAAATTTGGTTATGTAAAGGAGAAATATTTGGGGCCGTAACCTTAGTGATTTGGTAGTGTTTGGGTATAAACCCAAGTCTTACGTTACGTTGTATACGATTGAAATAATAATTGCCTAGTATATATAGTGTTCGCTCACTTCATTAGTATGAGACATTATAAGAGATGATCCAAAATAAATTTGTTCGAACCGGGCCCAATGCGGGTTAAGTGGTGGGGATGGTTGCGGTCAACAACTGAAATCATAGATATGGTTATGGATAGACCCGACACAATGGATCACGCGTGGGTGATGTGTAGGATTTCCTCTAGTGAGACCTCGCAAATGGAACACTGTGTGTGTATTTTGTTGAAAGTCTTTCGGATATAGGTGATCAGGCAGCGTGTCGCGCGCAAGGGGTGGATAGTGGCGGTAAAAGTAAATTTCGCTTGAGGTGATCCTTGGTTTGAGGAGAGAATTGTTAGGATATCAACCAATGTTTCGCATCGATAATTGAAAGAAAAATTAATTAATATATAGAGGTGTTTACTCACTCCATTATTATCAGACTTTTTGAAAAATAATTCAAAAACAAATTTATGCAAAATAAGCTCAAAACAAACAATATTATATTAACGTAGAGTGGTGGAGTGATTGCGATCCCAACTGTAGAGCATATAAAAAGAGACAAAACAAAAGCTAACTACTCCATTTAGTATCCCTAAAACAAATGCATTTGCTTCTTTTCATAACAACAAGGTGACAAAATGGCTTGGCTGTCTAATTTGTGATCTTTTACACTTGAATCTTCTAGTGGTCAATAAAGAGATATTATTTCCATTTTCTTTTAATCTGCATTATTGATTATTTTATTTTACACATCTGAATTTATGTTTTTATAGCAAAACATCAAGCGCCTTAAAACTTTCAGATCTATTTTAAGAAGTTGAGAGTGAATGGATAGTATAGTTTATAGGTATGGGGGAGTATCTGATTTGTAAAATCTAAAAAGGTAATTAGACCAATTAAGTGCTTAAAATGGTTAGACATTAGGTTGGGGCTAAATCAGAAATTCAGTATAATAATATTTTTTTCTAAATTTAAGGAGATCAAAATTGTAAAATGTACTACTTATTTTTAGTGGTAAAATGTTACTTTTAAAAGAAATAAAAACAGCACAACTCCAAAATTAAAGGGCTGAATGATCCCCTTTACTTTTATACTCCTTCCGTCCCGTTAGAAATTTTATCATTTTGAGAATGACACAAGAATTAAGAAAAGTAATGAGTGGAAAATGAGTTGTGAGAGGAAATAAGTGAGTGGATATTATAAGTGAGGCCCACAATTTATATAGTTGAGGGAGAAAAGTTAGTAAATATGACAAGTAAGACCAATAATTTAAGAATTTAAGAGAAAAAAGTGAGTGAGATCAACAAATAGGGGCTACATTTATTATTATTTAGAAAAGATAAATCTTCTAACGACACATTCATTTGGCGTTTCTCCATAACTATGGAGAAACGTGTGTTTTCATGTGTAAGCCTTTACATTTGATAACGGAAAAAAAACCCAAGGCCAAGACCAAAAGCACGGATATCCGTAAGCTTTGCATTTGATAGCCGAAGCTTTGCAATTGATATCCGAAGCTTTGTATTTGATAGTGAGAAGGATGTGAAATGTATATCCGTAAACCGTTAGTGCATATCCGTAAAACTGTTAGGTGCATATCCGAAATGTGTTAGGCATATCCGTAAATTGCTATTGAAGGTTTGGATATCAGAACCTTCAATGTATATCCGTAAACATTTTGAAGGTTTCGGATATTCATTGAAGGTTTCTGGATATCACTTTCATAGGTTTCCGCCATCTACCATTGTCGCTGACATGTCGGGACCCGTTTCTCCATAACTTATGAAAAAACGCGTTTCTCCCTAGATTTTGTGTTGGATAAAAGGTAAACATTACGGATGGGATGGGAAAGGGGTAAATCCAAATGCTCTAAAATCTGTCAAAAGTCAAACCCATTTAAGGTGTTGATAACAGGTGTGGTAGCTGTTTCAAAGGGTAGGGGCCAACATTGTCTTATCGCAAGACAGCCCAAAGATAAAATTGTCTTCTTTTCACTATTGTTTCCATGAATAATAGGCATTTATTTGATAAGATTGGAACTACACATTTCTTTCAATATGAACCACCATACAGTCCCACTCCGACAGGGATCCCGAGGAGCTCAATACGTGTAGTCGAACTATATAATAATTCAATATACACTCGAATGTGATAGTTTATTTCGATTCAATGATTTACATTCATTAAGTTATTTGAGAATATTTTAGATATTTTACTCGACTTCTATATCTCATTCGATCATTCAGATCGTTTCACATTTTAATCGTTCAATTTGATTATTTGATCGATTATCATGAACTCCAGACTTGCACTGCCCCAAATTCATTTCATATGTTAATGTTGTTTCAAACACAAAAATTACTTTATATTAGGTTGGATGGATTGATTCGGATTAAATGTGGACAAAAGTATGATCCATGGGACAAACGGGCCAACCCATATGTGCACACACCTAACCCAACTAATTCCACAAAACAATGCACCTTTTTCTATTATTTTTTTTCATTCATAAAGAAATTGATTCATTTTCATTTCATGTTTTATTGGTAGTTTTCAGGAGGATGGATAGGACATAAATTAAACAAGTCAAGTATTTAAAAAAAAAAAACATAAGTTTTGTGACTTTATTTTTTTGATGAATGAATATTTTTTACTTACGAACCTTAAATAACGGGGTTTGCTTAAAAAATAATAATAAATAATGGGGTGATGCGAATTTGGGTTATAAGTTGTACGTTATAACTGTGTAACAATCTCAGATCCAACGCTTTCGGTCAACATTTCAATAGATTCCTCTCAAATCCAACACTCTCGATCAACATTTCAATAAACTCGGGGTGAATGAAAAGGAAGGTGTTAATAAACAATGTATGTTTATGCCTTTAAGGTTGTGCATGGAGGTGGGAGTGGGTGAGGGAGTCAGTAAGTTATGTTTGTTTGTTGTTAGGAGGTTTTATCTATCGTTACAACCGATGTGTACTAGTAATCAACAATCTTGTTGTTGTTGTTGTTGTTGTTAGATGGAAAGGAATCTTTTTCATACTCCCTCATATTTTTTTATTTTTATTTGTTGTATATTGTTCCCTATTATCTAGAAAACTTTATTATTATTTATCAATTAAGTACATCCTTATTTATTTATGGTTAGGAAAATACTCCTAAAACATTTAAATATTTAGGTAATTAAATCATTCTAAAGATGTCAATTTTATATACTTACTTCGTTTCAAAATATCAAAATATTTGTAATTTTAAGAAAAATAAAATAAAAAAATAACAAGTATTTTGAAACAAATTTAAACTTTTAAAACAATAAGCATTTGGGATTTGGGAGAAGGAGTAATAAATAGTCATAAATTAAGTTTAAAATCCATGAGCTTCAGTGCGTCAATTTAATGCTTCTTTCTCTTCTCACTGTCTCCCACTTAAATGCATTCTTCCCTCATTTATTTCTTCCGTTACATTTTCCATACTTCTTCTTCTTCTTTAGAGACACAATTTCTAATATGGTAGTTTTATAACTTTTCACACATAATATTAAGAAAAATATATAAATACATGTCAAATAAATTATACTTCCTCATGCCTCAATTATAAGTGAAAAAAATAATAGTATTAATTTCACATATTAAGAAGGTAGTTATTGGTTTATTTGTCTTGATTTTATGACAACAACATGTTAAAATTACTAATATATCCTCATATTAAAGGTGTAATAAGTGTGCACTTATCTTTGAAATAAATAATTAATTAAAGATATTTTTGATAAAAGAGTATTAATGTACAGTTGAATTCAATGAGTTTTGTATTGAAAATAATGAGATTTGCATTTGCTTATATTTAAGGCAAAAAAGGACTATTTTTTGCTTATAATAGTGACCAAAGGGAGTACTGAATATTTCAATTAACTAGGCAATTAAATAATTTTATAATGACAACTACGTAATCATAAATAATGGTAATTCAAGCCAAATATTCAAAATTTTATGAAAAGAAATTCTAAATCGCAAATTTTTTAAGACAAGAAATCTCTTATACAACTGCAAGTATTTTACAATGGAGGGAGTAATATCTTTGCTAGTAGTACTAGAATGAAGCCACTCTCAATGTCATTTTTTTTTATAAAAGACGTTTATTGATAAATTACTTAACGATTTATCAGAAACAATATTTAAAATTTCATACGGATGATTATATTTAAATTAATGTTTGACAAAGTTTATGTGTATTGATCATATAAAGTCAAAGTAGCCAATATAAATGAGACTAGGGGAGTAATTTGCAAACTAAATTATTTGTGAAAAAATATTACGCCTTCCATATATAATGATAGTCTTCCTTATGCTTTTTATGGTCAATTTGATTAAGAGCAAGTTTTGGGAGAAACTAGTTTCTTCATAAATTATAAAAAGTCCACTTTTTTTCTACTTGCAAGTAGTTAGCGAATATTTAGGAACAGTTTATAAAACAGGACTTTCTATAACTTAAGGAGAAACTAGTTTCCCCCAAAATCTTGTGTTTGATTAATTTTTGATCAATAATAGGAAAAAGTTTAATAAACCTTATGAAATTCTAAGATTTTCTCTAAGAATTATTATTAATGCAACATTAATTAGGATAGTATAAATAACAAATTTTAATCTTTTATGAAGTTGAACAAAATTGCTAAGTCAATATCTAAGAATTATAAGACTTGTGCATATGCGTTAAGCTTATTTTTTGTGTAATGCATTACTTTATTAAAATTGAAATATTATTATAGTTAGATGATGCCAAAAATGTTCGTATCAAATCAAATTCAGCGACAGATTGTATCTTGAATTATTGAATAGCCTGAAAAAGAAAAACAAACACGTAAACTAAGCCGGGGCTTCACTGAGGAATACCCTCCAGCGTGAGAGTAAGTATTTGTGTTTAGAGAGATAAATCAATTGACAAAAGTTTAGAGTCAAAAGATGCGTTACCTAAATAATGTGAATTATGACTTGTATTTATAGGCATAGCATTGTAGAGTCCTTGTTAGATAAGAAAGCGTGTGAGATAAGGTTATAATTCTAGAATTATTATAACTATTCACAGTCCTTATTTAAGTAGAATTAGGCAACTTATTCTGCACGTGTGCCTTGGAGGAGATCTCATCGTCGTACATGGTCTGGCCGGCCCAAATTGTGCCGAGGAAGAGAGTTGTGAATGATAGGAAAGCCCATTTCCTTATTTTGTTGACTATCGAGGAGGGGCCCCTCGATTCAAAGGAGGCCTTGCTCGGCCTTAATATATGCCTTGCTCGACTTATATGATTATGCCTTGTCTGCATGCAGTTTTGTTGGGCATTGGTCATTATTCGCTCTATTATGTCTAGGTCGACATAGTGGGAAGTGACGAGAAGGCATGACAAGCAAATGTAAGGAGGACCCACTCCATTTTTCGTAATTTGAGACTTGAGTGGATTATGTTTTGGACCCAATCCATTGGGTCTTGCCCAGCATAATCCACGTTTTATACCGTTCAATAGTATTTTCATTTTCGTTACTTATAGCATCATATGTGGAATTATTTGTATAACTTATTTTTTTCCTTTGAAATTCTCTAACACACACAATATTGTGAAATTCCTTTTTTTCTAAACAACAGAAAAAAATCATTTTTATGATTTTAAAACCACACATCCGCTAGTTAAAATTGACAATTTTACTATTTTTTTTTTTTTTAAACAATTTTAAAGCCCTTACAAGACTTCATTTTTTCTATTGTTAAGAAAAACAATTTTTTTTTCCTTTTTAAATAAGCCTTATTATATATAAAAACATTTTATATAGATTATATAGCAATGAAAATTCTTACACCATTTTCCTTTTCAAGTAAGATTATGATATCTAACAACATAGTTATATGTAATATATAAACTAGCAAACTTGTTAAATCTATATAATTAATGTAATTGGTATGAACTTAGGAAACTTTGGTATAAAATAAGATTTCTCTTTGGGTAACCAAAAATGGATATATAGCAACATTTAAAGAGTCAACATGAGAGAGAAAGGGATTAATGATCATTGTATAATTTTAATGTAAATTTCATGACAATAACATGGTTGGAATGAATTTGTTGTTGCGTATCAAACGAGCACTTGAAATATTTAGACGAGACCGCTAATGTGTGGTTAAATCTCCACCGTCGAACAAGGACAAGGACAATAACAGAGGTTACAGATCCAGATTTAAGTGTATGAGTGTGTAAAGTAGTACAGCCTTCTCCTTCATAATTCATACTATACTATATATAAACCAAATCTGAAAATGTATAATATCACTGTACTTAATTCATTAACACCATCTGAATGCACACACTTACATATGTTGTCATATTAACAGTCTTAGTTATCTAGGTAGCATGATAATTAGGAAAATTCAGACAGAAAGTAAGAGATAGATTAAGAAAGAGGCTCTTGCCAGCCATCATTGGATTAAGTAGGGATGTTTTTCTATTTCAGATCTATACATTTACTTCAAGTAATTATAATTACAGCTGACCCCCTCCATCTTTCTTCCAAATTACACTTTACATCTGATAAAGCAATAGCAATCCAAGAATAATGAGTATCCAATCTTCTCTTCTCTTCTCCTGAGCATGCAAAATTTTGCATGCTCAAACCCTTTAAAGTCAATCATCACTGGATCTATAAAAAGGAGTTACACAAAGTCAAATCAGCATTACAAACTCCTTTATAGCAGTAGTACATTTTTACTAAACTAATGTTTGTCACAGATTACAAAACTTGCTTTTGAGTGTGTGTCTGTGTGTGAGAGAGAGAGAGAGAAGAGAGAGAGGAGAGAGAAGATTATACCTTCAGATACTCAAACCCTATACAAGTCAACAGTCCCTAATAACAATATTGGAAAATATATTAGAAATAAATCTCACTAAAAAAACTAAATGAAATCCAAAAAATAAAACCATTAATCTAAAGAACTCATCCACCATATTCTTTCTGTCATCATCAGGATTGGATTTAACAAAATGGTTTGAGAGGAATGAAGCCTGGTCCGATGCCTTCACTTTCATTATGCAATCTTGATCAAGATTATATACATATACATAAATATATGTATATAACAAAAGAAAGTGAATTCATCGAGCCAGACAACATCCCCCTCAAACACTCCCTTTGTTCATCTTCTTCTTCCTCTTGAGTTCTTCCTAATTGTTGGGTAATTCATCAAAAAATGAAAGCCCCATATTTATAATTGAATCTGAAAGGCGAAAATGGAAGAAAATACAAGAAAAGGACAAACCCTCAGACAGTCTTAGCCTGAAGCTGCCGGCGGAGGAAAGGGGAAAGAGAAAAGAGACTTTTCTCCGGCAAGGAAAGGAAAGGGGTACATTCAAAACCCTAGGCTAATATGATGCCTTTATATAGAGATACTTGTCATCCCCTTTTAACTATTAAATATTTAAATACAAAATAAAATAATCTAAAATTAAAAAAATTGCATTTATTTTCTGTTACACCTGCTTCCTATAACCTTGTCTCTTACCCGCTCCGTTTCATATATGGGAGTATATTATTTTCTTTATTTCTATTATTTTTTCTATTTGGTTAATTTTGCAAAGAAGTTGGAAATAGGCAATCGAAATGCTTAAAGTAATATTAATGTAATTTCTAATTTATTTAAGAAAACATGTGAAATGAGACTGACACTAATCTTTTTCAAACGGGATGACTAATTATTTTTAAAAATGTGGACACAAGTTTTTTTAATATTAAAAAAAGGAAAAATGGTCAATTATTTTGAATCAACAAAAAAAAAAAATTAAATATTACATATTTATTTTGAAATGGAATAAATAACTCAAAAAAATGACCGGTCAAAAAGGCCCGAGTCTACTTATTACATTGGCCCAATAGGTAAATTTGGTACGAAAATTAAAATTGATAAACTGACTCGACTTAGTTATTAAAAGGCCTATCAACATTTTCAACCCTCGTACTTTGCTTAAACTTCGATTTTAACTATCGTTGTTATTTTTTAGCAATTTTAACCCTTATACTTCAAATACGCATTCATTTTCTCCAAAGTAGTGAAAATTAAGGCATTTTTTATCATTTTTAATCATCGTACTTAAGACTTTTTAGAGAAAAATGAGTACATATATAAAGTATAAAGGTTAAAACTGTTAAAAATAAATAACGATGGTTAAAATCGAAATTTAAACAATTATGAGTGTTTAAAATATCATTAACCGTTATTAAAAAGAACCAAGTTGAACCAACCACCAACCGTGCAGGCAAATTAGTGACAAAAAACCAAGTTGATATCAATTCATGATATACCAACAAATTTGAGCTAAGCACTATGGATCGGTAATATAATCAATGCTAACGCAGGTAATTTGTCGACCAATAATTAAGGCTCCGTTTGTTTGGAGAAAAACATTTTTTGAAAAGTATTTTTTTCATTTTTCGGTGTTTGGTAAACACTGAAAAATGAAGTCAACGAAAAACATTTTTCGGGTCAATGAAAAATGAGCTTAATTTCTAAGGAAAATGACTTCCTTACCTCTACCTAAGGATAAGGAAGTTGTTTTCCGGAAAACATTTTCCTCATTTTCTACCTTTAGAAAGTTACTTTAATGAAACTACCAAACATCGAAAAATGTTTTTCGGAAAATGTTTTCTTAAGATTCACCAAACATCGGAAAATGTTTTTCGGAAAGCATTTTCATTTTTCGAAAAATATTTTCCAAGAAATCATTTTCCGAGGATTATTTTTCGTGAAACAAACTGAACCTAAGAACAACGGTGTTATCCATGGAAAAGTGAAAGTGTTTTCCGTCCTAAATATTGAATTTCATTTTTGATCAACTTCATGATCAAACATTGATGAAGAAATTATGACAATATTGTTAATTTATGAAATTTTAAGATTTATTAATGATATATTCATAATAATGCATACTCCCTCCGTCTCGTTCGAAAGGACAAAATTTGTGTCTTGCGCAGAAATTAAGAAGAGTGATGTAGGAAATAGAAAAAGTGTATAGTAGAATAAATGTTGTGAGTGAAATGTGATGTAGGAAAGAGAAAGTGGGGTAGGAAATAGTTAGTAGATATTTATTGTGAGAGTATGACAAGTGGGTCCCACAAATAAAGAAGTAATAAAAAACTTTTCATTTTTGGATTGTGCCTTTTCAAATGAAACGCCCAAAAAAAAAATTTGTGCCCTTTCGAGCGAAACGGAAGGAGTATATGATTAAAATATCGTTACTTAAAACATACTAAAAACGCAGTATATGTTACAGACTGATTTGATAATGTGCTAGATTGACTTTTATAAAATGAACATTTTTTAGGTAAATATTTTGCATTAGTTCTATGAGATTTTGAACGTGTTCCTGCCAGGGGAGGGGGGGGGGGGGGCACTGCCTCGGCGCGGAAGTGCGGTGGAATTTTTTTTTCCCCCCTCATATTTTTTGTTATATATATATATATATATATATATATATAATTAACTTCAAAATTAACATCAGTGAGTGGTGGTTCAGTGGTAGAAGGGATGAAGTTAAAGCCTTTGGTGTTTTCTTTCATATCCATATTCAAGCCCTGCTACCTACATTTTCAATTAATTTTATTTGTCCTCCATCTTTGCTATTCTCTCTCTCTCCATTTCTTTCTCTTAACAGTTTTGTTTTTCTCTTTCTCCTAATTTCCTCACATTTTTTCATTCTTAATTAATTAGTTAGGCTTTTCCCATTTTTTTTGTTTTTGGTCTTTCTTCCTATTATTCCAAGTTTAATTAGCAAATTTGAATTTCTTTTTTGTACGAGTAATATATTTTAATAAATTATTTGCGTTAAATACTTCAACATTATTTCAATCGTTCTTTGAATTATTTACTTTTATCATTTTTGTTAATTTTCTTAATTCTTTACATTTTTAACTAAAATACATTGTATTTCATGGATCCGACCCATTTTTTACTTGTCCAGGCCGAATTTTTTTTTTTGGGGCGCCGCCCGAACCCCAGTGTAATCTTGCCCCCCTCAGGACATTCTGGCTCCGCCTGGTTAGGCCATTTTGAGACGGGTCGTTCGCTCGTTGACTCACTTTTTTTGCTCGTCATTTTTTTTCTCGTCAACAAATGTAAACAGAGTTAATATAAAGGAATGTAACATTTTTCTTTTCTGAAATGTTCAGTTTTTATTCTAAAATGTAATGTTTTCTATACTGAAATGTAGAAGTTTTTATTCTTAAATGTAACCACAATTTTTGCAGACAAATGATTAAGGTTAACATAAGATTGAAATGTAATATTTCCTCTGAAAAATGTTACATTCATTTGTATAAACTCATATATATAATCTGTTATATTTCGTTTGTTATTTTCTCTAAAAAATAATAATCAAACTATTTTAAATTTTCTGCAAAACTATTGTTACATTTTATAATAAAAATGTTATATTCATTTGTGGAAAATTCTTGTTTTTCTATATAGAAAAGAGGTAATATTTACTCTACAAAAGCATTACTTTCATTTGTAAAACAAATTATACTTATATATATAGTCGGTTACATTTCAATTGTTACTTTCTCAAAAATAAACAATCAACTATTTAAAACTTTCTGCAAAACTAAAGTTACATTTTATAATAAAAACTGTTAAATTTCAGAATTTCATCTGTAACATTTCTTCATATTAAATGTTACATTTCAGGCGGCGAATAGTTCAACCTTTTTGTTTGTTACAAAATATGATTTTACAAAATAATTCAAAATCATATCAATTACGCTGCTACTTAGATTATTTTCGTCGACACGAGCACAGCGTGTTTTCGAATTCAAAATCTCAAGTTATCTCATTTTTAAGTTGTTAGAGTTTTTTAAAAAAGAAACACGTGGCAGACACTAAGTGCATGGGTAAAAACTTGATTGAGCGGACCTAGATGGGCGGATGGGGCGGCCCATCTCACGGTGAGACGGATCTCACCCAAGTTTTTGTCCCTGGTTAAAGAAGTAGATTTTCAATTCAACAAATCATTTAGAAATATGCCTTTATTATTATTTCAATTGAAGTTCATTTTGTTGCCAGTTTAGATAGAACATCTTACACTTGATTATCCTCCCTTGCTATCTGACTTATTTCAAAGAATTTCTGTTTTTTCGTCATGTCTAGGACGAGTTACTTATAATTCGTAATCGTGAGATGTTGAGTGTTATACTCCCCTTTTATCTGCTTGACTATGAGTTGGGAACCACAGAAGGCGGCGATTTTAGTTGCTCCGTAGAAGAAAGCCAACTTTATGCTAAATATCAGGGCTTCGTACTCACCTTGATTGTTGGAAGCAGGAAACTTGAATCTGATTATGTCTTGGATGGTATGCTCTCTATCACGGCTTACTAGTACAATTCCAGCTCCACTTCTTTCCTTATTGGCTTAACCATCTGTGTATAAGACTCAGCAGTTGGATGTGAGCTCGATGGTCGATTTTTCCCCGCAGGTTTTTTGCGCTTACGGGAGGTGGGGTCGTGCTCACCTTTAAAGGTGGTTTCAACCATAAAATCGACCAGAGGTTGTGTTAGGAGTGTCTTCATAGGTTGGTATCTTATATCAAACTCAGTGATCTCGATAAACCAATTAAGGAGACGTCCTGATAAATCCAACTTATGCAATATTTTCTTTAGGCGTGCATTGGTGTACATTGTTATGGGATGTGCCGAAAAGTATGCTCGTAGCTTTCTTGCCGCTATGACTAGGCCGTATGTTATTTTCTCCGCGTTGAAGTATCTGCTCTCCACATCTGATAATGCCTTACTCACAGAGTAGATAGGCTTCTGAGTGGTTTGTTCATTCCGGACTATTACTGCAGCTATGGCATTGTCCGTCGCTGTTATGAAAACATTTAGCATTTCTCCCATGACAGGGCTGCTCAACAAAGAAGGGGATCCAAAGTACTCTTTCAACTGTTAGAATGATTCAGAGCATTCATATGTCCAGGAGAATCTCTTGGTCTCGTTCAATACTTTAAAGAAAGGCATCGATCTTTACGCAGACTTTGCAATGAATCTTTCAAGGGAAGCTATTCTTCCGTTCAGCCTTTGAACCTACTTGATGTTGGTAGGTTCATTTATGTCAATCAAGGGTTTGATTTTTTCCGGGTGTCACCCCGAACACACACTTACTTGGATTCAGTTTCATGTTGTTAGCACGTAGGTTGTCAAAAGTTTTCTCCAAATCTGGGGCGTGACTACCACTCCTAGTCTTGATGACCATGTCATCTATGCAGGCTTCCATGTTGCGGCCTATCTGTTCCCCAAATACTTTGTTGACCATGCGCTGGTAGGTTGCGCCCCCATTTTTGAGCCAGAAGGGCATTATAGTGTAGCAATAAATTCCTCCATTTGCTGAAAAGGTTGTTTTTCAATGTATTCCTCAGCCATTTTTATTTGTTGATAACTAGAATAGGCGTCTAGGAAACTGAGAGTTCTATGTCCAGCAATGGAGTCCAACAGCTTGTCAATCTTGGGGAGAGGGTAACTGTCTTTCGGGCAGTCCTTGTTGAGAATAAACCTGCCAGATAAGGTCTCTAGGTGGAACTCCCACATAATTTTGGTAGAGAGTAGGAATGGTTGGGAGTTCCCTTTGCCCGAGCTGGGTGCATGCCCAATGCCAGAAGAGGACTACTAGGTCCCTGACTGGAGTAAAGAGCTATACCGTAGGTTGGTATTGATGACTCGGAAGGGCGCCATTAGCTGGGAAGTATTAGGATCGAATAAGAATAATTATATCCAGGCCGGCATGATGCTGGGCGGAGATGGAGTGGTAGCTCCCTTGGCGTTGATCGTTAGGAGCCTGAAGTACTCGGACTGGGTAATCCATGAGAGAAATAGATTTGAGAACCAATGCCACCACTGTAAGAAGACCCCAAACCACTGTCGAGCAAGCCGAGACCATTTTGGTGGTAAAGTGTTTACTTGCCTTTTCCTTAACCCTTCATTTCCTTGCTTGCATATTTTCTTATTTTGCTCGTACCTGTTTTACTCGTCAATCTTTAGCTCGAATATCTCTTGCTAATAGTTTTCTTCTTATCAGTGTAGTTCTCACCGCGGAGCAGGAAGCTAATATGGAGCGTGTAATGAGTACGAACGACAAGAAGAGGAACAAGAAGGCTCTTGGCTTTGCCAATGCTCGGGCTAGCAGATAGAAGGAAACTGTGGATCGCAACAAATTGCTCCCCAAGGAAGGTGTGGGGACGGTCCCCATTGAGGATGGATCTGGGTCGATGGACCCCGTTGAGGATGCCCTTGAGGACAATATGGTAGGGGTTGAGGAAGAGGTCGAAGCTTCGGCCGAGAGAATAACGGGCTCTATGCCCCCATCAGAACCAGCTGAGGTTGCTCGCCAAAAAACTGTTAACACCGATGTCGTTGACCTCGATCAAGATGAAGAGGAGGACATCTTTCCCCTCACCAACACAAGGAAAAGGTCGCGATTTGACCAAAAACCTGATGAAGATGATACCCTTCGAGCAGCGGGCTCTGTCTCTAATGACCTTCCACCCCCAGCCCCTCATGTTTCAAGCGAGGAGTTGGTGCAGGCCCAAATGGCCAAGCTGGGTGAGGTTCCTCCCCTTACAGGGGTAGATAGCTTGTGTCGTCAATATCTCGACCTGGGATTTGTTTAGTTCATAGTAAGGCGGGTTGTTGATCCCAATATGCTAGCTTGCTTTAATAAGAATGGGATTACCCCGAAGGAATTTGCTGATAGGTCCAGCCTATCTCACTACGAGGTAAATTTTTAGCTTTTCTGTTTGGTTGTCTTATTTCTTAGTTGCTCTAGATTCTGATCCTTTATCAGGCTAACCCTTGTCTTTTCGTTTGTGTAGTCCCTTACTTTGGTTGAACAGGCAAAGAGTGGATGGAGGGCTGCTCTAGAGAGAGAAAAAATAGCTACTGCCCAGTATGCCCGGAAGTCCAGCGAGGTGACTGAGCTGAGGGAGAAGCTGGCGGATCTGGATTCCGCTTATGAAGCTCTCAAGCTCGTTAAGGAGGATACCGTGAAGGCCAAGGATGAGGCGCTAGTCGACCTCCAGGCTGCCAGGAAGGAGCTCGCTCCTCTCAAATAGGAGTTGACTGTTTGCAAGGATGAGGCCACTGCTGCCAGTCTAGAGAAGGAGAAGTTAGAGACTGAGATGGAGACGATAACCAAGATGTTCCACGATCGTAATAATCTTTTGATTCAAATGAGTGACGACCATAGGGCATGTCACGACTCCGATATTAGGCACTATTTTAATACTCGTCGAGCACGAGGGGTTCGGGTGGTAGTATTTCATTTTATGTCTTTTATGTTATATGTTAAGTTTATATGATCAATTTTGTTTTTAACTAACTTATGTGAAGTTAGGATGGAATTGAACTAAATTAAATGATAAAGGGTTTAAGTGGAATAAGAATAAAGTGAGTGGTGAAATAATAAATGATGGAAAATTAATAATAAAAGGATTTTATTGGGTTAAGGTGCTTGGGTGTAGATGTGGATAGTTAAAAGTGTTAGTTTATTTTATTTTAGTTTTAGAGGAGTTTTAGTGTAATTATCTTATTTTATCCATGGGAAATTTAGAAAGAAACCTCACTTGTTATTTGAGCAGTATCATCATCCTTCCTCTAAAAGCCATGGAGAAAAATACCAAACCCTAGTTCTTCCTTAGAAAAAATTCCCCACCCTTCAATACTTCTTCGTTTTCGGAACGGATTGCGGATTCGGGTTCCTGACGGCGAGGGGATCGTTTAGAGCTACTCAATTAATTATTGTATTTTTCATCATTCAAGTAAGTTATTATGGATTCTTTTCAAAACTTGTTAATTCATTGATTTTGTTGTTATTGATGCTTATAAACAAGTTTTTATTAAAGGGAAACAATTTTGAAGTGGTAAGAATGGTTTTGAAAATGGGGAATTGAAATGGTTATGAAGTGGGTGTTGAGATAGCAAGTAAATGGGTTGGTATTCATGTTTAGTGTTAATGCTTTGGAAATAAATCATTGCATGGCAAATTGGTAAAAAGTTGGGTATCAATATGATGTTTAATGGTGTTGAATTAGTTTAGAAGGAGTATGAAATGGGTTGGGTTTTGTATTGCTAAGTTTGGTACTGATTTTAGTCACTTGGAAAACAGAGGAAGCTGGGTTTGGGGTCAATTTGGTGTGATTACTGCTGTAGTAACAAGTATGTGCTGAATTCTGAATAGGGAGCACGAGTCGTGCTCAGGGGCACGACTTGGGCACGAGTCGTCCCCTGAAATTGAACTAAGTCGTGCCTATGCTGGGACGAGAGGTTCTGGTGGGGTGTAAAAGGGGCACGAGTCCTGCCCTGGGGAACGAGTCGTGCCCTCCCCTGCAGTCCTTGAACAATTTTCTAAGGCCTAGAACCCTATTCAAACAAGAACCAAAGTGAACAATCTTTAACTTAGATTAAAGTAGAATACTTTAGCTACACAATGATACCTTAATTGATCAAAATGGAATAGTAGAAGTACTTTAAATAGTATCGTGAAAATGCTTCGTAGCCTTGAATTGTTTCTTAGCCAAAGTAACTTCAAATTGGTAAATGGAACTTGGATCTTTATAAAGGTTATATATTATTGCATATGGGATATGTAGGGATAGTATATGATATCTTCCTACCTCATTTGAGTTCATATGTATGAATTGTTATATATATAGTGTATAAAATGAAGGTTGCACTATATTGTTGATTGAACATGAGTATGCTTTACCATGTTGTTATATTCTCATCCCTTTGGTGGATTTCATTTCAAGTAACTTATATGTGCTTGAATTTGTGTTAATAAACTGATGTTTAGGGGTATAACAGAATACGATCAATTATGGAAAGTGTGACCTAATGTGATCGGATTATGTTATACCTGTGCCTGTCCCCTTCTGTGGCCACAAATTGGGATTATAGTATCTGTATTGAGCCAAAAGCCTTACAGAGTTGCTAGTATCTTATATGGTTCCCTGAAAAACGGGTCTTATAAGATGTGAATATGCCTGCCAGCGGTTCAAGAGAGGAGTTATTATAATAGCTCTCTCCGTTATATGTTATTGGTTGTGATAGAATTGTATCCTCCAATATTGTACGACTTATTGGTCAGACGGGAAAAGGTAAACCAAGGTAACGGAAGGTGTTTACTGCTTTTCCAATGTGTTTTATGCACCTTATATGTGTTGCATCTTATTTGGCATATTGTGCATTCATAATAACTTATTGAGATTTATTCTCACCCTTCTCCCTTTAATGTTTTAGATCGACCAGAGACAGGAGGACCCGGCCAGTGAGGGTGGTGCGGAGTTTGTGCTTATATTTTGGGTTGTCGGGTATGTTTATGGTTAGATGGTTTGTATTTTGGTTGTTACTCCTTTGTTGGAGTTTGTTGATAAAACAAGTTATGTAAAGTGTAATTGTGAACTTAAACTTTTGTAAATATGGGGACTAAGTAAGTAGTTGTTTAAAGTGGTTGTAGATGGGAACTTTTGTAAATGTTTGTAAATAAGTTGGTTTGAAGTTGTTAAGTGTTTATTCCTTTTCCTCCAAGTGGAGATGTCCCAAGTTAGTTTGGAATGTTAAAGCTAAAGTTAGTTTCATTTCAAGTTAAGTAAAAAGTTTTCAAAAACTTACAGGTGGTCTTTCGTAGTTTGGGCTCTAAGGCTCGGAACACGTGTTAGGTTCCGGGTCGGGTGCCCACAGTTGGTATCAGAGCCTCGTCTAGAGGTCAAGGGTAGATGTCTAGTTTAAGGAGGAGTGTGTGATCACTGACGCCGAGTGTTTGATGCAGGTGTTTGTTTCAATGTCTGGGAATGAGGATGATCAGCATCGGGCACAGGGAAATGTTGGTAATGAAGGGGGAAATGGTAATCAGAATGCAGAGATGATGGATATGTTCAGAGTATTCTTACAGAATATGGCCAACCAAGGTAGAGCTCAACAACAACCGGAAGGGAGGCAAGGGCATGAACTTGAGAAGTTTGTGAAGATGACACCTCCAAGTTTCAATGGAGATCCGGATCCGGTGAAGGCAAAGAGATGGCTTGAGGCAATGAACAAGATCTTCACGGAAATGGAGAGCCCGGATGATGAAAAGGTTAGGTGTGCGGTCTTCAAGTTAGAGGGAGCGGCAGAGCATTGGTGGAATATAGTCAAAGACAGTTGGGACCGAGATCATACACCGCAAACATGGGATAATTTCACGCGCAAGTTTCGGGACCACTTCATTCCAATGGTGACAAGAGATAGAAAAGAGGTTGAATTTATTCGACTGGAGCAAGGGACTATGACGGTAGCACACTACTCGGCTAAGTTTACGGAGCTAGCTCGGTATTGTCCACATTTGGTGCCGGATGAGGAGAGACAGGTTTATAGGTTTGTGAAAGGGTTAAGACTGGAGTTTCGTAAGCAACTTTTGACGCACGACTTCACAGATTTCCAGGCGGCAGTGAACAGAGCCCACAGAATAGAGAATGATATTGAAGAGCATAAGGGAAGGTCAGACGGTGGCAGTGGAAGCAAGCAGCGGTTCTAGGGACAAGGTAGGGGACAACCAAGGTTTTCCAATCCAGGTGTAGCAAGAGGCGGAATTGTGGTGACTCCCGTAGCTCGTACTCCTTCAAGACAGTCCGGAACGGTTTGTGGTTTTTGTAAGAAGCTGGGTCACTCAGAAGATAGATGATGGAGCAAGTTGGGTAAGTGTTTGGAATTCGGAGGAGATGATCACTTTAGGAAGAACTGTCCCAAGTTACGAGGGCAAGCTTCTGGTAGTGGACAAGGCGGACCACGAGGGGGAATCAAAAGAGATAATGAAGGCAAACCTAAATATAAAGTTCAGGGTCGTGTGTTTGCCTTAGGAAGAGGAGAGGTTGATCCTAATGCAGTCATTAGAGGTATTGTCCCTGTCTCAGGAGTTAAGGCTCGCATTCTTATAGATCCCGGGTCTTCCCATTTGTTTGTTGCATCTCATTTTGCTTTTGCATTGCATAAACTACCTGATTTCATGCCTTATGTGCTAGAGGTGTCGACTCCTATGGGAGAGTGCCTCACTTCTTCTTTGATATACAATGGTTGTGATGTGGTTATTTGTGGGCATGTGTTGCCGGCGGATTTAGTAGAGTTACAAATCCGGGATTTTGATGTTATTCTTGGTATGGACTGGTTGAGTCATTACCATGCCCTGGTTGATTGTCGTAGGAAGAAGGTCTTATTTGATATACCTGATATGCCTTCTTTTGTGTTTGATGCCGACAAGTCTATGTTTGGTATTCATGTCATTTCTTCTATAAAGGCTAGAAAATTGCTTTCTAAAGGGTGCGCGGGGTATTTAGCTTATGTGGTAGATTCCAGTAAGAAGTCCCCTGAGTTAATTGATGTTCCCGTAGTAAATGAATTTGGTGATGTGTTTTCTACCGAGTACTCTATGCCTCCTGATCGTGAGGTAGAGTTTTGTATTGATTTAGTGTCCGGTACCACACCTATTTCTAAGGCGCCTTATAGAATGGCTCCTGCTGAATTGAAAGAGTTGAAGACTCAGTTACAAGAATTGTTAGACTGGGGGTTTATCCATCCTAGTGTGTCACCGTGGGGAGCTCCGGTTTTATTTGTCCGTAAGAAAGATGGTACTTTGAGATTGTGTATTGATTACCGTCTTTTGAATCAAGCAACTATCAAGAACAAGTATCCTCTCCCGCATATTGATGATCTGTTCGATCAGCTCCAAGGTTTCGTTATTTACTCAAAGCTTGATTTGAGAAGCGGATACCATCAGTTGAAGATTAGACCCGACGACATCTCCAAGACAGCTTTCAGAACGAGATATGGTCATTATGAGTTCGTGGTTATGCCTTTTGGGTTGACTAACGCTCTGGCCGTATTTATGGATATGATGAACCGTATTTTCAAGCCGTACCTTGATAGCTTCGTAGTGGTGTTTATCGATGATATTCTTGTGTATTCTAAGTCCCGGGAGGAGCATGAGACTCATTTGAGGATTGTCCTTTCTCTTCTCCGTGAAAAGCAATTGTTTGCTAAGTTCAGTAAGTGTGAGTTCTGGCTCGAGCAGATATCTTTCTTGGGGCATGTTGTTTCTAGATCGGGGATATCCGTTGATCCTTCCAAGATTGAAGCAGTTGTCAATTGGAAGCAGCCTTCAACTGTGACCGAGGTTCGTAGTTTTCTTGGGTTAGCGGGGTACTACAAAAGGTTTATTGAAGGGTTTTCTCGTATTGCAACTCCGTTAACTCGGTTGACTCGGAAAGATGTCTCGTTTGTGTGGGATTCCAAGTGTGAAGCTAGTTTTGAAGAGTTGAAGAAAAGGTTGACCTCAGCTCCTGTTCTTACCCTTCAGACGGTTGCGAGAATTTTGTGATTTTCAGTGATGCCTCGAAGGAGGGCTTGGGATGTGTGTTGATGCAAGGTGGGAAAGTGATTGCTTATGCTTCTCGGAAGTTGTCACCAGCTGAACAGAACTATCCTACCCATGACATGGAATTAGCTGCGATTATCTTTGCGTTGCACAAGTGGAAGCATTATCTATATGGGGCGAGATTTGAGATCTTCACGGACCATAAGAGTTTGAAATACTTATTTACACAAAAAGGAGTTGAACAATCGACAATGAAGATGGTTAGAGTTCTTGAAAGACTTTGATTGTGTGATTTCTTATCATCCGGGGAAGGCGAATGTTGTTGCGGATGTGATGGATGTGTATTTACCCATCCAAATGATGCACTTTTAGGCTTTCTTTGTGTTCGATTCCCGAGTTCTATGTAAATTTGATATAGTTTGTGAGTGTCTACTAAGCACAGGATATAAAGAGGAAAAGGTGTATTTAAATATCATAAAAGTGCAAAAGGAGAAAAGTTGGAGCAGAGCAAAGAAAGAAGCAAAAATCAATCTCCAGCTCCTGAAGATTAGCGCGGGCGCACCAACAGTAAGGGCGGCCGCGCTCAAGACAACATTCAGGCCAAGCTCTAGGCCAAGCTCTCGGCCAAACTTTCTGTCAACAAGGGCGGTCGCGCCAATCCACCAGGGCGGCCGCACTGAGGAGAAGAATCTCGGCCAAACGCTCTAACAATAAGGGCGGCCGCGCTATGCCGTTTTCAGCGACAGAATTCGTACCTTAATTGAGGGCAGACTTGTCTTTTCTCAGCTTGAGTCCAGAGAATTGCCCTAGTCTTTATAAAAACTGGCAGCCACGTTAGTTTGGGATATATCATATCATATATCATTAGAGTTTTTATGTTTTTTTTTGAACAACCAATTGAAGAGAAGAATTCATCAATTCCAGGTTTTATCATTGTAAATTTTAAGTAGCTAAATTTCTTAGATTTGTAGATTGGTTTGATCTTCACCGGATTTCTATGCAATAGTATTTTAATTCTTTCAATTTGATTCCTTCTAGTTCATTGATAGACCTTAATTTCTTGTTCTTAGATTTGAGATGTATGTTAATATACGAACTCGTCTTTGAATAATTGGGTATCGAATTTGCCATTAATTTGGGATCTTGATACATAGACTGCTGTTAATTGAGTAACTTGGTCTGTGCCGTAATAGAATCGGATCAACTTTAGGTTCTCGTATTCTTTCGTGCTTAATGTATTCTTGGCATATTGTGGTGCCGTAATAGAAGTCACAATATTAAAAAGAGTATTTAGGATTGTCATTCGGCCACATAACCATGTCGATCCTAGCGGAAGTGAATGAACCCTAGAAGTTGAGTTGATGTTTTATAAGTAAAATTGTGCATAGAATGATGGTGAAGTGAAATCCAATCTACGAATCTCTACTCATAATCTGTTTTCCCGTTTAGTTAGTTTTTGTTATTTATTTTATGCTTTTAGTATTCAATCAAATCTATAAAATCTGGTTACTAAATTCACTGCTTTCACTTTACTTGTTTACCAACGAGTCTTTGTGGATTCGACCCCTGCTCGTGCATACTGCTACACCGGTAGTGAGTACACTTGCTCGGTTTTTATTACAAGAGGGAGATTTCCTCCATCAAGTTTTTGGCGCCGTTGCCGGGGACTTGTTGCAAGTAAACAAGTAGGTTAGGTAGTGAATGCAAGGTCGTCGTTCTTTGAATCCTTCATTGGTGCCATTGAACGACAACATAAATAGACTTAATAAAGCTAAAGACACTAAGCTTCTTGAGGAAGTATTTGAGGGCGATCCCCTCTTTAATCCCCTTTTCTCAGATTCGGACACCGGATCAGAACCCTCCACCATCGAGGTAGAGGTAGAGGAAGATAAAGCCGAGATGGCAGAACCACCGGCACAAACTATGAATGATTTCCTTAGACCTCGGGTAGACACATCTACCTCTTGCATAGTGCTGTCCGATGCAGCCAAAAATCTAGAGGTCAAAGAACAATACTTTGCCATGTTGCCAAGCTTTCACGGATTGCCTGGTGAGGATGCACTCACGTTCCTTAAAGAGTATATTATTGTTATTGCTCAATTTCTGTTAAGACAGGGAGTGACTGAGGAGCAAATTAGACTGAAGTGTTTTCCTTACACTCTTAAGGGAGTGGCTAAAACATGGTTGATGATGCTTGCACCGAGCAGCATCAGTACTTGGGGAGAGTTACAAGATGCGTTCCTTAAAAGATATTACCCACATCATCTTTTGGCTGGTTTTAGACAGAAATTGATGACATTTTCACAAGATATGGGGGAGCCCTTTCATGAGGCATGGGAAAGATTTAATACAATGTTAATACAATGTCCTCAGCACAATTTCACACTACCCTCACTGAACCAAGCCTTTTATGATGGTATAAATGAGAATGGTCAATCAATAGTTGACAATGCTGCTGGAGGCTCGATAGGAGCCAAGACCACGGAAGAAACTAAAGCTTTATTTGAGATGTTGAGTGCTAATTCTCAACAAAAGAGTTCGAGGGGTAAAACAAGGGGGGTACTTGAATTGAATGCTAGTGATAATATTTCAAAGCAGATTGCACTTTTAAATAATAAATTTGATAAATTGACTGCTTGTGGCACTTCTGCTGGTGCCAATGTTATTACTGATTATTGTGCAAATTGTGGTTTATCATCTCATGTGACTAATATGTGTCCAAGTGCAGCAAATTTCTTGTATAATCCTGAACAGGCACATGCATTTAATGGATATGTACCAAGACCACCACCCCAAGGCAACCCATACGGTAACTACAATCCATGGGGTGGCCATCATAATCAGCAAGCAAAACCTCTTCATCTGCCACCGCCCGGACAACATGATAAAGAGCCTTGGGAGCTGGCAGTCCAGCAGTTAAGGATGGAGGTGCAGCAAAGTAATAGAAACACAGAAGCTGCAATTGGAAAGATGGGCACACAAGTAGAGCAACTTGTGAAGGTTGCCCAAGAAATAATGAAAGAGAAACACCCACCTGAGCAAGCAAAGTCAATCACAACAGTGTGGGATGAAAATGAGGAAATTGAGGAGGTATTTCTATCTTCTCTTGATAATATTGATTGTTTTGATAATAATGATGATGTTAATGAGAATGAAAAAGTTAATCATGTTCAAAAAGACCCCGGATGCTTCACTATCCCAATTTCTTTAGGGGGTCAAAATTTTAAAAGTTTGTTGGATCTTGGGGCAAGTGTCAATGTGATGCCCTTTCATGTTTTTAGAAGTTTGGGGGTATGTGAATTGAAACCACCCATGAGAGACTTGCAATTGGCGGATCTCTCAATTAAAAGACCTTTAGGGGTTCTTGAAGGGGTGTTGGTTAAAATTGATAAAATCAGTATCCCCATTGATTTTTATGTGATGTGCATGGAGGGTTCAAGTGAGGAGCAACTGAAAACTCCCATTCTGCTTGGGAGGCCATTTATGTTTGACACTAAGGCCACCATTGATGTGTGTCAAGGGGTTGTGTCCTTGAGGGGTATGGGGGAGGAATGTAAGTTTTGTATGCTTAAAAATGATAAGAAACCCTCCCCCAAAGATGGTTTTGTAGGAGCCATAACTGATTTTCCAATTTTTAAAGATGATGTGAATGGATGTGAGAAAAGTGGGGATAATGCGGACGTTTGTCCCTTTGCTAGTAACATAAAAGCCGACCAATACTCTAGGAGTAACGGGTCGTATCACTCTCCACACGACTCCTATAAAGAGTCGAATCCATCACATCTACCACAAGGGCCTTCAAAATGTAAAGTTAGTGAGGAGAGTTATAGTGATTTATCTGAGTCTATATTTGCTACTATTTTGATTCATGATAACTTTCTTGATCTTGGTTGTGAGAATGGTGATCTGCAAGTTGAAGAAAAAATTGAGTTTGGGGGTGGAAACCCAAATAAAAGGAAAAGAAAGAGGGGTAAGCACAAGCGTAAATTTTTAAAAATAAATTTGGCTTTACCCCTATTTGTTAACAATGGAGAGCTGAATTGGAAAGAGAAGGGCATTTGTGCCCGTGAGGAAAAGAGATGGTCCAAAGGCCGCAAAGCTAAGGCCAAGTAAGCTTGGGACCATAGTCGGGCTAACGACTTTAACCAAATGCGCTGCTTGGGAGGCAACCCAATGAGGTATGTTTTATTTTTTTATGTTAATTACTGTTTAGTCTTGTCATGTCTTCCGTGAGCTCAAGGCACGCTTTTGTGCTCTTTGCTCTGAGGACATAGCATGTTTTGAGTTTGGGGGTAGACATCTCTCCGAGTTTGTGGATTTATAGGGGAGTGTATATAGTGTCACCCTCTAAAAAAATGGAAAAATTTAAAATTTTTATTCTTTTCATAGTTGGGATGTTGGCCAAAGTCTGTGATGATTAGATTGTGCTTTAATTTTAAAATCACATGTGCTATTATTAATGTGGTGATTGGGATTGCATTGAAACATTTAAATCATGATTGCACCACCTCTCACTTCCGTATCATATTCTTGGTCATTGTCATCAACTTAGGTGCCTTTTATGGGATCACTTTGTGTATTCTCGGGGCCCCTAGAACATGTTTGCATGATTGTCAATAACACGTCAATAGGTTACTGATATATATGGCTATTCTTTGAATCCCTTTTTGTAAGCCTTAAACTTTCTCGTCACTTATATAAAAAAAAAATCCACTAGAACCCCTTTTGAGCTTGAAAAAGAATGGAATCTCTCACAAAGTGGGAGGTTATCTTAGACCACCATTCGCGTTCATTTGTACCTTCATTCCCCCCCCCCCTTTTAATTTATACACTATGTTCTCACCTTATCAAGAAAGTGAAACTAGGGAAAGAATGGGGATATTTTGGGGGATGTTTTGAAAATCGAAGGGTTGAGTGGAAAGCGGTCACGAAAATAAAGAAGTGGGTCATGTTATGTAATGAAAAGAGGGGCTTGAGCAAAGTATTGAATGCACACTCTCCGTGATATATTTCTGCAATGAAAAAAAAAAAAAGAGAGAAAAAAATGAAGCCTTGCCCCTATCCAAGTGGAAATTATGTTTCAAGGTGACCAAAGAAAGTAATGGAATGTGTTCAACCCCATGTCAATGTATGAAAAAGTTTTAGTTTGTGGATTGGCACATTGGGAAGTAATAAGGGTGAGTGGAGAAATTATCATCAAAGTGAGGATGTATTGTTACAAGAAGACTTTCTAGTTTCACGTTTTTATCTTCGTATGTCCTTACCTTCGTTTGTAACCATGAACCTAGCCCTTGCGAATTGTCGCACTTAACTTTTAAGCCATATCATTCTTTCAATACCGAGTAACCGGGTTGACAATCGTGTAAATATGCATATGAGTGTCCTTTTTGGGTTGTACTGTCTATGACATATTGATTTAGAGCATCACTTAGTGAATCCATAAACAATCTTAGGTTGTTGGCAGTGACCTCCCATAATTCATTCATCATTCATGCCGCGGTGGAAAATTGTGTGTTTTATGCTTCAATGTGATTGTAATCCCATTACTGTGGTGGCACGTGTTGATTATGTGTGTTGGTGAGAATCGGAGACTTGTATGGCCAATGACTCATCTGTGATAGAACATCCCAAAAATAATTACTTTGATGTTTTAGTATTAGTATTTAGAGTAGCTTTATTTCACTTCTTTTAGTTTTGTTTTACTCGGGACGAGCAAAAGGTTAGTTTGTGGGTGTTTGATGGATGTGTATTTACCCATCCAAATGATGCACTTTTAGGCTTTCTTTGTGTTCGATTCCCGAGTTCTATGTAAATTTGATGTAGTTTGTGAGTGTCTACTAAGCACAGGATATAAAGAGGAAAAGGTGTATTTAAATATCATAAAAGTGCAAAAGGAGAAAAGTTGGAGCAGAGCAAAGAAAGAAGCAAAAATCAATCTCCAGCTCCTGAAGATTAGCGCGGGCGCGCCAACAGTAAGGGCGGCCGCGCTCAAGACAACATTCAGGCTAAGCTCTAGGCCAAGCTCTCGGCCAAACTTTCTGTCAACAAGGGCGGTCGCGCCAATCCACCAGGGCGGCCGCACTGAGGAGAAGAATCTCGGCCAAACGCTTTAACAACAAGGGCGGCCGCGCTACGCCGTTTTCAGCGACAGAATTCGTACCTTAATTGAGGGCAGACTTGTCTTTTCTCAGCTTGAGTCCAGAGAATTGCCCTAGTCTTTATAAAAACTGGCAGCCACGTTAGTTTGGGATATATCATATCATATATCATTAGAGTTTTATGTTTTTTTTGAACAACCAATTGAAGAGAAGAATTCATCAATTCCAGGTTTTATCATTGTAAATTATGAGTAGCTAAATTTCTTAGATTTGTAGATTGGTTTGATCTTCACCGGATTTCTATGCAATAGTATTTTAATTCTTTCAATTTGATTCCTTCTAGTTCATTGATAGACCTTAATTTCTTGTTCTTAGATTTGAGATGTATGTTAATATACGAACTCGTCTTTGAATAATTGGGTATCGAATTTGCCATTAATTTGGGATCTTGATACATAGACTGCTGTTAATTGAGTAACTTGGTATGTGCCGTAATAGAATCGGATCAACGTTAGGTTCTCGTATTCTTTCGTGCTTAATGTATTCTTGGCATATTGTGGTGCCGTAATAGAAGTCACAATATTAAAAAGAGTATTTAGGATTGTAATTCGGCCACATAACCGTGTCGATCCTAGCGGAAGTGAATGAACCCTAGAAGTTGAGTTGATGTTTTATAAGTAAAACTGTGCATAGAATGATGGTGAAGTGAAATCCAATCTACGAATCTCTGCTCATAATCTGTTTTCCCGTTTAGTTAGTTTTTGTTATTTATTTTATGCTTTTAGTATTCAATCAAATCTATAAAATCTGGTTACTAAATTCACTGCTTTCACTTTACTTGTTTACCAACGAGTCTCTGTGGATTCGACCCCTGCTCGTGCATACTGTTACACCGGTAGTGAGTACAATTGCTCGGTTTTTATTACAAGAGGGAGATTTCCTCCATCAGGATGCGATTAGCCGAAAGGCTTACTTATCAACTTTGAGTTCTAGAGAGGCAAGACATGAGTTGATTTTTGCGAATGTCCGAGCCGTTCCAACTTTGTATGGAGATTTGGTGGAAGCTCAATCAAGTGATCCGGAGTTGAAGAAAATATTGGGACAAGTTCAAGATGGTAAAGCCGGGGAGTTTGCGTTGAATAGAGATGGACTTCTAACTTTTCCAGGTCGTATTTGTGTTCCTTCATCACCGGAGATCAAGAGACGTGTTCTAGTGGATGGTCATAAGTCTAAGTTTGCCGTTCATCCGGGTAGCACGAAAATGTATCAAGACTTGAAACGTGGATATTGGTGGAATGGAATGAAAAGAGAAATAGCGGATTTCGTATCTAAGTGCCTAACATGTCAACAAGTCAAGGCCGAACATTAAAGACCGGCGGGATTACTTCAACTATTAGACATTCTGGAGTGGAAATGGGAAGGGATTTTGATGGATTTTGTGACCGGTTTGCCTCTTACAGCGAAGAAGATGGATGCCATTTGGGTTATAGTGGATAGATTGACGAAATCGGCTCACTTTCTTCCCGTGTCAACCAAGTTCTCGATGGAGAGATTGGCTCAGTTGTATATGAAGGAAATTGTGAGACTTCACGGGGTTAGTATCGTTTCAGATAGAGACCCGAGGTTCACTTCGAGGTTCTGGAGGGCATTGCATGAAGCTTTGGGTTCCAAATTATGTTTCAGCACGGCATTTCATCCTCAGACAGATGGGCAGACGGAAAGAACTATTCAAATACTTGAGGATATGCTTAGAGCGTGTGTAATGGATTTTCAGTTGTCTTGGGAAGATCATCTACCATTGGTTGAGTTCGCCTACAACAACAGTTATCAATCTAGTATCGAGATGGCTCCTTATGAAGCGTTGTATGGTAGAAGATGTAGATCTCCTATGTGTTGGGATGAAGTGGGTGAAGCCAAGTTATGGGGTCCGGATTTGGTTCGGGACTCGACAGAGAAAATCAAGGTGATTCGAGATAGGTTGAAGATGGCTCAGAGTAGGCAGAAGAGCTACGCCGACAACCGAAGACGGGACTCAGCTTTCCAAGTTGGTGACTTGGTTTTCTTGAAGATTTCTCCGAGGACAGGGATCAAAAGGTTTGGGAACAAAGGGAAGTTAGCTCCAAGGTTCGTGGGACCATTTGAGATTGTAGAGAAGATCGGGGATCTAGCTTACCGTTTAGCATTGCCTCCATCTTTCTCCTTACTTCACGATGTATTCCATGTGTCGATGTTGAGGAAGTATTGCCACGATCCTTCTCATATTTTGAGTTCACCACCCGAAGAGATTCAAGCCGATATGTCTTATGTAGAAGAGCCATTGAGAGTATTAGAGTTCCAAGTGAAAGAGTTGAGAACGAAAAGTATTTCGGTAGTGAAAGTGTTATGGAGGAATTATACTATTGAAGAGGCTACGTGGGAGTTAGAATCGGAGATGAGGGAGAAGTATCCTTCTTTGTTTGAGAGTACAAGTAAGTTACCTAAAATTCGGGGCGAATTTTTGTTTAAGGGGGAGTGAGTGTCACGACCCCGATATTAGGCACTATTTTAATACTCGTCGAGCACGAGGGATTCGGGTGGTAGTATTTCATTTTATGTCTTTTATGTTATATGTTAAGTTTATATGCTCAATTTTGTTTTTAACTAACTTATGTGAAGTTAGGATGGAATTGAACTAAATTAAATGATAAAGGGTTTAAGTGGAATAAGAATAAAGTGAGTGGTGAAATAATAAATGATGGAAAATTAATAATAAAAGGATTTTATTGGGTTAAGGTGCTTGGGTGTAGATGTGGATAGTTAAAAGTGTTAGTTTATTTTATTTTAGTTTTAGAGGAGTTTTAGTGTAATTATCTTACTTTATCTATGGGAAATTTAGAAAGAAACCTCACTTGTTATTTGAGCAGTATCATCATCCTTCCTCTAAAAGCCATGGAGAAAAATACCAAACCCTAGTTCTTCCTTAGAAAAAATTCCCCACCCTTCAATACTTCTTCGTTTTCGGAACGGATTGCGGATTCGGGTTCCTGACGGCGAGGGGATCGTTTAGAGCTACTCAATTAATTATTGTATTTTTCATCATTCAAGTAAGTTATTATGGATTCTTTTCAAAACTTGTTAATTCATTGATTTTGTTGTTATTGATGCTTATAAACAAGTTTTTATTAAAGGGAAACAATTTTGAAGTGGTAAGAATGGTTTTGAAAATGGGGAATTGAAATGGTTATGAAGTGGGTGTTGAGATAGCAAGTAAATGGGTTGGTATTCATGTTTAGTGTTAATGCTTTGGAAATAAATCATTGCATGGCAAATTGGTACAAAGTTGGGTATCAATATGATGTTTAATGGTGTTGAATTAGTTTAGAAGGAGTATGAAATGGGTTGGGTTTTGTATTGCTAAGTTTGGTACTGATTTTAGTCACTTGGAAAACAGAGGAAGCTGGGTTTGGGGTCAATTTGGTGTGATTACTGCTGTAGTAACAAGTCTGTGCTGAATTCCGAACAGGGAGCACGAGTCGTGCTCAGGGGCACGACTTGGGCACGAGCGTCCCCTGAAATTGAACTAAGTCGTACCTATACTGGGACGAGAGGTTCTGGTGGGGTGTAAAAGGGGCACGAGTCGTGCCCTGGAGAACGAGTCGTGCCCTCCCCTGCAGTCCTTGAACAATTTTCTAAGGCCTAGAACCCTATTCAAACAAGAACCAAAGTGAACACTCTTTAACTTAGATTAAAGTAGAATAATTTAGCTACACAATGATACCTTAATTGATCAAAATGGAATAGTAGAAGTACTTTAAATAATATCGTGAAAATGCTTCGTAGCCTTGAATTGTTTCTTAGCCAAAGTAACTTCAAATTGGTAAATGGAACTTGGATCTTTATAAAGGTTATATATTATTGCATATGGGCTATGTAGGGATAGTATATGATATCTTCCTACCTCATTTGAGTTCATATGTATGAATTGTTATATATATAGTGTATAAAATGAAGGTTGCACTATATTGTTGATTGAACATGAGTATGCTTTACCATGTTGTTATATTCTCATCCCTTTGGTGGATTTCATTTCAAGTAACTTATATGTGCTTGAATTTGTGTTAATCATCTGATATTTAGGGGTATAACAGAATACGATCAATTATGGAAAGTGTGACCTAATGTGATCGGATTATGTTATACTTGTGACTGTCCCCTTCTGTGGCCACAGATTGGGGTTATAGCATCTGTATTGAGCCAAAAGCCTTACAGAGTTGCTAGTATCTTATATGGTTCCCTGAAAAATGGGTCTTATAAGATGTGAATATGCCTAAGCAGTTCACAAGAGAGGAGTTATTATAATAGCTCTCTCCGTTATATGTTATTGGTTGTGATAGAATTGTATCCTCCAATATTGTACGACTTATTGGTCAGACGGGAAAAGGTAAACCAAGGTAACGGAAGGTGTTTACTGCTTTTCCAATGTGTTATATGCACCTTATATGTATTGCATCTTATTTGGCATATTGTGCATTCATAATAACTTATTGAGATTTATTCTCACCCTTCTCCCTTTAATGTTTTAGATCGACCTGAGACAGGAGGACCCGGCCAGTGAGGGCGGTGCGGAGTTTGTGCTTATATTTTGGGTTGTCGGGTATGTTTATGGTTAGATGGTTTGTATTTTGGTTGTTACTCCTTTGTTGGAGTTTGTTGATAAAATAAGTTATGTAAAGTGTAATTGTGAACTTAAACTCTTTTAAATATGGGGACTAAGTAAGCAGTTGTTTAAAGTGGTTGTAGATGGGAACTTTTGTAAATGTTTGTAAATAAGTTGGTTTGAAGTTGTTAAGTGTTTATTCCTTTTCCTCCAAGTGGAGATGTCCCAAGTTAGTTTGGAATGTTAAAGTTAAAGTTAGTTTCATTTCAAGTTAAGTAAAAAGTTTTCAAAAACTTACAGGTGGTCTTTTGTAGTTTGGGCTCTAAGGCTCGGGACATGTGTTAGGTTCCGGGTCGGGTGCCCACCGGGCAGCTCAAGCCAAATGGGAGGAAGAGGCCCAGGCCAGGGCGAAGGCCACTGAGGAGGCCGTTGGAGCGGTAGAGGCGTATAAAAATAGCGACGAGTGCTTTAATGTTATAATGAGTCGAGCTATGACTTTTTATGATGTTGGGCGATGACATATGGTCCACCGTATCATCGTAGATCCCTTCGTCGACCTCTCAATTGAACAGTTGGCCAAATGGGCCTCTGAGGATCAGTATATTGTGATAGCCCACCGCGGTCATCCCCTTGTGCCTTACAATGCCAATGACTTAGCCGTCATCGCCCAGGAGGATGAAGAGGATGGGGCTAAACCTTGGGTCGCTCTTCCAGTCGAACAGGTTAATTTCAACACTATACTTCAAGAATTGATGGAGGCTGATGAGATGGAGGAGGATGAAGATGTGGAGGTTACCCAGTACTATATATTTGATAAGGTCGACCAACAAGAGAAGCCCCAATCTGAACAAGAGCATCAACAGCAGGATCAAACCACTGACAACCAACAAATGCAACCACAATTTGAGCAAGAGCAGCAGCAGCAGGATCCAGCCACCAACGATCAGGATATTTGATCTTTTGTCATTGTTATTCTGATTTTGTAATGAACAAGCTCCACACAATATTTATTTTTGTTGTTTATTGATTGTTAACGCCTTGGCCCAGTTTTGGGAGGTTGCTTTATCAATGCTTAGTTGAATTTTCTTGAATCGTATTGTCTTGATCCATACTCGCATTTGCTTGTCGAACTAGTATTGATTTTGAGGTCAGCCAAAGTCTTAGATAGAACAGTAGACAAATCAACGAAGCTGACCAAGGTTTTAGTCGAGCTTGTTTAGGAACGAGACTGACCTTAGTCTTCAGTCGGACCTGTTTAAGAATGAGGTCGACTTAGGACGTTAGTCGAATCTGTTAAGGAACGAGATTGGCCCCAGTCTTCAGTCGGACCTGTTTAAGAACAAGGTCGACTTAGGACGTTAGTCGAATATGTTAAGGAACGAGATTGACCCCAGTCTTCAGTCGGACCTGTTTAAGAATGAGGTCGACTTAATTAGGACGTTAGTCGAATCTGTTAAGGAACGAGATTGACCCCTGTCTTCAGTCGGACCTGTTTAAGAACGAGGTCGACTTAGGACGTTAGTCGAATCTGTTAAGGAACGAGATTGACCCAGTCTTGATCGGACTGTTTAAGAACGAGGTTGACTTAGGACGTTAGTCGAATCTGTTAAGGAACGAGATTGACTCCAGTCTTCAGTCGGGCCTGTTTAAGAACGAGGTCGACTTAGGATGTTAGTCGAATCTGTTAAGGAACGAGATTGACCCCAGTCTTCAGTCGGACCTGTTTAAGAACGAGGTCGACTTAGGACGTTAGTTGAATCTGTTAAGGAACAAGATTGACCCCAGTTTTCAGTCGGACCTGTTTAAGAACGAGGTCGACTTAGGACGTTGGTCGAATCTGTTAAGGAACGAGATTGACCCCAGTCTTCAGTCGGACCTGTTTAAGAACGAGGTCGACTTTGGACGTTAGTCGAATCTGTTAAGGAACGAGATTGACCCTAGTCTTCGGTCGGACCTGTTTAAGAATGAGGTCGACTTAGGACGTTAGTCGAATTTGTTAAGGAACGAGATTGACCCTAGTCTTCAGCCAAACCTATTTAAGAACGAGGTCGACTTAGGACGTTATTTGAATATGTTTACATACATCGAGGTCGAATGAGAGTCGAATCAGAGTTGAACACAGTATAAGAATAATGCAACTTGTGGATAGAACATTCCATTTTATTGAAGAAGTAAATCAGTTATACTGAGAGTGTGTTCCAAAAGTAGTATCTAATTAGGATCTTCCTAGACAATCATATTTGATAACTTAGCTGCAATTTCCTCGCTGGTGGTCCCCGAGTTTTGGCTGATTTGGAGGCTTAGGTCGCCCATGATGGCTTGATCAACCATAACTGTATTTGTTTCGACCATAGTGTCTTGATCAACCTAAATTCAACCTTGGCTACCTTGGCTCTGGGACATCATCGGCTGCTCGCTAGCCTCCGGTAGGTCGAGCTCCTTTCAGAAATCTATCCAGCCTTCCACTATCAACCCACTTCTGGATGATCTGTTTCAGACTCATGCATTCCTCAGTAGTGTGCCCAGTATCCTTATGGAACTCACAGTACCTACTGCTGTCCCTTCTAAATTGGTTTTGGGCGTTCATCGGAGCAGGTGGCCCCAAGTCGACTGTGTTCATTATTTCAGTCTGACTCACAGTTAGAGGGGTGAAACTTTCAGGGACTCTTTCAGTCTCCCTCGTTCTGTTCTTTCCCTTGTTGTTGTTGTCATTGTGCTTGGCATGACCCTCTTTAGCCGACTCTCCACCTTCAGAATGCTTCAAGCCTTTGTCTTTCTTCCTTTCTTTCTTCTCTTCAGCTACGGCCACATCGTAGGCCCTTTCAAACAATTTTTGCCTCGTGGTCGCTCTCCTAACCTGGAGCTCGTAGTCCAAATCAGAAGAGGATACCCCATTTTTGAAGCAGTTTATAACTTCCCTGTCTGTTAGGTCCTCCTCTATTTGGTCGACCATCTCATTAAACCTTGTGTAATAATTCATGGAGCTTTCAGTTTTACCTTGATTCAGGTTGTTCAAGTCGGTGACCGTCTTTTTTCTGGTCCCAGTTATAGAGAATCGATCTAAAAATTTCTTCCTCATGTACTCCCATGAGGTGATGCAACCAGCAGTCAAACCATGGAACCAGGTCAGTGCTGCACCTGTGAAGGTGCTGGTTAACGCCTTGCATAGCACGTCATCCCTGGAGGAGACCAGACACATCATGGCCTCGAAATGTTGCATGTGGTTCAAGGCATTTGTCGTGCCTGAATATTTATCCAACGCGGGCAAGTTAAAGCCTGATCGAGGACGCTTGTCGAGCAAATCTTGGGCCAAGGGTCGAAGAGTACTGTGGTTTCGTTCGACCTTCCCACCATTCTCTTTTCTATCAGCCTTCATACTGTCTAACCTTCTCTCCAGATTTAGAAGCTCCCTAGCATCCAGGTCGCTTCTTTGATGAGAGACAGAGTTGGATCTTTGCCTCTCATCTTGGCGAGGATCCCTTCTAGTGTGAGCCCTCTGTCTTTCGTTTCTTGAAGGAGTTACTTCTCTCCCTCTACTTTCTCTATGAGACTGTGATCTTTCCGTCCTGGCTAGCGACCTACGCCTATTTCTTTCGGCCTCATGCTGTCTCCTCAAGGTTGACTCGGCCTCTTGCTCCCTCTATTGATTTAGCCTATCTCTTAGGTCGCCTCCTCTTTCTTAGGGAATGATAGAGTCAACAGAAATGTGAGATCAAATAGGCAATTCAATTCTCATTTGCTCGCCATTCTTCCTAGTACCTCTGTTAGTCCGCCTAAGAGAGGTTTGAGAGGGAGCTGCTCTATGCGATCTTCTGTCGTATTTGTCGGGAGATTCAGGAATGTCAAGCAACTCCTCATGCACCTCTAGTAAACTTTGCAACAATTTGGCTCGCTCTAGCAGAAAATCCTTCCTAGTAGGGTGATTAGTTGAGGGACATGCGTTGTCGCCTGCAATCGTTCGACCTGTTTGGACTCGCTATTGTTGTTGATTGCCAGTTTGATCAGGCATTGGCCTCTTTTGCCTCCTCTAATCTTGTAGGCCTATGCCATCCTCCACACTATTGGATCGTGTGGGCCTTCTAGCCTGATGGCCTCCGGGTGGTGGAGGAGGAGGAGGCAAGTCAGTATTGAGGTTTCTAGCACCTATCTCAGTGTTTCTTCCTGTGTTTACAGGATTTGGATTATTAGAGTCATCAGAAACATGGCCCTCCGATGCCATTGTAGTGGTGTGAGTAAAGTTTCAAGGTCAATTATGCTTCGTTCCTAGCAATGGAACCAAACTGATGATGTAAGGAACATGTTGATCATCCTACGTCCATCAATTAGGATGATCACCTAGCTTTGTTGACCTGAAACCAGTTAACACACGACTAGTCGGGATGGTCTTCGGCTAAGACCCTCCGACGTGAGAGTAAGTTTCACGTGTTTTTGCTTATAAACTATAATTGATTGAATTGAAATCAATTGAATAGCAAATAAGGCATTACCCTTAAACGTTGGATGTTGTGAGGTATTTATAGCTTTGATAAGAGTTAGTGTTGTAGTAGAATTGTATAGAATCCCGTAAATCATGGAGAAAATATCGGCATAACGTACTCCAAAATTGTAGGAAGCAGTTATGGAAAGTCTTTGGTCGACGTACGTCTCTGTAGTTCGAGGTCGCCTGAGTAGATCATGGTCGACCTGACTTTGTATCATAGCCAGATAGAATTCGTGCAAGGAGATGATCGTATGTCGGACAAAGCTAGGTCGAGACCAATGATGATCGGACAATGAGCTAGGTCGACTGATCTTTGTTGTTGGGCCAGGGGCCTTGTAATAACTGGGTCGGTCCACTTGATGATGTTGCTGCAATAATGTTTGAATAATTTGGCTTCATACGATGGGCCTAGTCCGTCACTTTTATTTCGTTCAAATTTATTTTTTTTATACATTTTTTTTTAAATAAATGTAATAATATACTCCCTCCCTCCCGGTCCATGCTTCACCATTTTGGTGAAGCACGCAAATTAAGAAAGCAATATATATATTAAAAAATAATGGGAGTGGGTGAAGTGTTGTGAGGGGGAAGAAGTGAGTGGATATGATAAGTGGGACCTGAACAGTATAAACCGAGATACGAACATGGGCTTGCTCGAGCCTGGCCCAAAAGGATTGGGCCACAAACATAATCCAATGATACAAGTGTTATGGCCGAAGAACATCTTCCTCGTATGCCGAGGAACATTCTCCTCGGCCTTAAACCAATAATGGACTCTTCATACCTGGCTTATCATACTCTGAGGTGTCACAAGTGACGAGGAAAGAAATGTTCTCACCTCGGCATATTATAAAATGACGAGGAGAGAGAATTGTTTACCCAGGCATGTTACTTTGCCGGCCAATCACCAAATGACGAGGAAGTAGAATCATTCACCTCGACCTACTTGTCAAGGCCGAGATAAAACATTTATGTTCCTCGGCGTTCCGTCTAGCAGATTACACAGTCCTTGTCAAATAAGGATTCTACACTTATGATCCAATCAGGATTACAATTACCAACACCAATTCAAGTCAAACAATGACTCCTTAACAGATATAATTCTTTTAGGATTATATCTTATCTCTTTACAAGTTCACTCCAACATGGATTCTATCAATCCATCCCTATAAATACAAGCCCCATCATTATTTGGTACGTTACTTTTTACATTGCAGAAACTCTGTCAATTTAGTTTCTCATATACAAACCGTGAACTTACTCTCACGCCGGAGGGCCTTTAGCCGGATCCGCCCCGGCTTAGTTTACGTGTTTTCTCTTATTTTCAGGCCTTGCAATCATCGGAGCATTCATCGCTTGGATTTGGGCTGATTTGACGATTTTAGCATCATCAATTGGTTCCATTGCCGGGAAATCGATTCAAACACCCTTTGTTTGGCCTGGAAAAGTCGCCTGAAGCCTGTTTTCTGCCGGAAATTTTCTAGTACAAACGGATATTTCTGGGTCGTTTTTAGCTCTGTTTTTGATTCGGCCGGAATCTGCAAATTTCAGCCGGAATCTGCCCAGATTTGGTTGAAATCGTTTTAGCATTCGAATTTTGTCCCAATTCTGGCCGGAAAATTTGGCATTGTCAAAGTTGCCAAATTGCAGTTTCTTAGTTTGGGTCAAATTCTGCTCCGAATTTGATTGGAAATTGTGATTTTTTGGGAAATTCGCTTAATTTGTAATTTGTTGATTGGTTTACAATGGACGGACAATCTGCAAGTGTTACGGCTGGGGACCCAACCCAAGTGAATGGGGTGAACACTGGAGCTGAGGAGCTACCTCCTCCTCCTCCTCTACCTCAGCCAGACGCCCCTCCTCCCCTCGCCATGACTCTTCGTTCCAAGGGTCAGGCGAATGCCGAGGGAGAGGGTGCCGAGCTTCCTCGGCCCACTCGTGCTCGTGGGAAGCAAGTGGGAAGGAAGAAGACAAAGAATGCCGACGTCGGTCAAGCAGCAGGAACTCAACCCGTTGACCGACGCTCTTTGTTACATAAGCAAATGGAGGCATTGCAAAGGATGTATGAAACACAGGCTGCTCTTTTGCAATTGGACCCTGATCATTCCATGGCTGAATTCATTAGGCCATCTATGGGTAACCCTCTCGGAAGGGAACAAGGTGAGCAACGAGCTCCTCCCCTCAAGACCGCTGAATTACCAAAGCAAGCACCCCGGGAACCTACCCGTCCTCGACATGACAGTAAGAAGAGGGATCAGGTGGTTGACCTGAGAAGCCAATTGACTCCCAGGGAAGAGGAGGTGAACTCAAGGGACCTAAGGACAAGGCTCGCCCGAACAGCGAATGTCACCACCTCGTCTAGTTATAGCACCCCGGCGTCCTGATTCTCCTCGTCCTCGTCGATCCCGCCATGATTCTCCTCGTCCTCGGCATCGTCGGGATTCTCCCCGTCCCCGTGCTCGTGAATTTGCTAGGCCAAGGACCCCGAACCATATAGGATGATACTTGGTGGCCAAGACACTCGGAACTAAAGCGTGATAAGGCCCTCCAAACGGGACAGCCACCGACATGACGCGGAGCACGTAGGGTGAATGATCGCCCCAAGGATAAATCCATCGAAGCTCCCAACGAAGCACCCGCTCAAGCAAATGACAAGGAGTGGAAACCAAGCAATGGGAGTTGTTGAAGCAAAGACTCGGATGACATGGAGATGGGAAAGAATTTCAATGACGATGACTATGACTGGGCAACTCGTCCGTTCTCCTTGAGGATAACTGCGGCTCCACCTAATCCTCACCTCAAGCTCCCGAATTTCGAGAAGTACAACGGCACCACTAATGCAAAAGACCACGTGCAAGGTTTTGAACAAACCATGAATCTCCTCACCACTGCTGACGACTTGCTCTGTAAAGCTTTCGCGAGCACCTTCTCCGAATGCCTCGACCCGGTTCCGTGAGCTTAAAAGAGGTAGCATCGATTGCTGGAGGGGCATGAGGAGAATGTTCTTGGACCACTTTGCCACTGCTGGTAAGAGGAAGATGAGGCTGGCCGACTTGGCTAACATCGAGCAGGGAAAGGGAGAGACCACCCTCAGCTACTACGAGCGGTTCCGAAAAATGGCGGACTGTGTGGAGAGAGCCTCACTGACAGGGAGGTCATTGTTTGTTTCAACTCTGGGTTAAAGTCTGGTCCCCTCATCTATGAACTCTCAGCCCGGAAACCTAAATCCAAGTCCGAATTATACAAGGTGGCTTATGCCATTTCCATGGTCGAAGATAAAACAAAGAAAAGGGGAGCCGACAAGGCGTAAATGTAAACAACGGGCACTCGCCAGAATGACAATGGGAATGGTAAGGGATCCAAGGGGAAGAACAGAACAAGAGGCACAGAGAAACCCGAGGTGTTCACCCCCCGACCAAACCCATTTCGTAAATCATGCAGCCTAGTAAATCTCCCTCCCCCGTCCACTAAGTGATAAACCGAAGTACCCTCGTGATGCTTCAAAATACTGTGATTTCCACAAAGACAACGGCCACACCACGGATGGTTGTTGGGCCTTAAAGAGGATAATACAACGGTGGGTCGACGAGGGAAAGCTGGACCGCTATGTCATGAAGAAAGACAACAACAAGCGGAAGCGGAAGGAAGAGGAAAGTGAAGATGATGATAAAAGTGAAGACGGAGAACGTAGGCCTCCTAGAGCCAAATTGCATGTGATCCGTGAAGAAGTTACTTCCACCAGAAAGCTGAGGGACCAGATCCATGAACTAAGCAAAGTTTACCACGTGCCTGCTTGGATTCATAAGGCGGAAGAGGTCATCAGTTTTTCACCAAACGAACTGGCAGGGAGCCGTGCTGCCCGTGAACAACCATTGGTGATAAAGGGTCGAATTGACAATGTGGAATCGGAAAGATTGCTTGTGGACACGGGGGCCTCCCGTGACATTCTGTATTATTCCGCTTTCCAATAGATGGGATTGAAAGACACTGTACTGGAACCATATCATGGTAGGCTCGAAGGATTCACCAACCATAAGGTTGGAGCTAAGGGGACCGTGGAGCTAGAACTTGAAGTCGGTGATCATCCCTTCCTAGCCAAAGCCACAGTCAATTTCGTAGTCATGGATTTGACTAGTGATTATCATGCAATCATAGGCATTCCAAGTCAAGCTAAACTTGGGATGGTGGCCTCCCTTCCCCACCAACGAGTTAAATTCCCCACTCGTACTGGGATTGGATGTGTGAGAGCAACCCCCAAAGACTTCTTGGAACATATCGTGAAGAGCAGAAAGAAATCCAAAAGTGTGGAGATAGATACCCCCGAGGAAAACATCAAGATCTCAAAGTCTCAGAAAACCACCTAAACCAGCTCCAGAATGAGCTATATCCGTGAGGTGCTTGATGATGAGGACGAGCCTATGGTCCTAGAAATTGCAGATGACCAAGGCATAGTCCTACCTGTACCTGAGGAAGAGTTTATGGTCCAAGAAATTGCAGATGACCAAGGAATAGTTCCGCCCGCCTCTGAGGAAGACCCTATTCTCATCAACGGCCAGAAATCGGGGGCCAACCATGACCTATGGAAGTTCAATCTTCCCGACGTTGATAAACTTATGGAGGAAGAAGGCCTCAATGTGAACGACAACGAAGGGAAGAGAATTAGAGAGATTATTATCGAGTCTCTGGAATTCCGAGACGGTCCTGAAATGAAGCCTGTAGATGAGCTGGAAGAGGTAGTCATCAATCCTGACTATCCTGAACAAAAAATCAAGCTCGGGGGCCAACTATCTCCAGAAGAGAAAGAAAGAATCATCTCCCTTCTGAAAAACAGTCTCGACGTCTTTGCTTGGAGGGTCGAAGACATGAGGGGGATCAATGAAGAAGTAGCCCTCCACCGTCTATAAGTTGATCCTTTGGCGAAAACCATCTCCCAGACAAGGAGAAACTTTGCAAGGGACAAGGAGGAAGCTATTAAGGAAGAGGTGCAAAAGTTACTTAGCGCCGGAATAATTCGTGAAGTCAAGTACCCCGTTTGGTTGGCCAATGTAGTTATGGTGAAGAAGCAAAATGGGAAGTGGCGTATGTGTATAGACTTCACCGATTCGAACAAGGCCTCGCCCCAAGGACAGCCTATCCTCTCCTGCACTGACAAGTTGGTTGACTCCATTGTGGGACACCAAACTCTCAGCTTCCTAGATGCCTATTCAGGCTATCATCAGATAAAAATGGCGGAAGAGGACATCGAGAAGACGGCTTTCCAAACACCTGGGGGAAACTACTGTTACATCATGATGCCTTTTGGGCTCAAGAACGCGGGCGCCACGTACCAACGAATGGTGAACAAAGTATTTGAAGCTCAAATAGGTCGCAACATGGAAGCTTATATTGATGACATGGTCATAAAAACCAAGGAGGGCAGTCACGCTCCTGGCCTGGAAGAGACAATTAATAACCTCAGAGCTAACAACATGAAGCTAAATCCAAGCAAGTGCGTATTTGGAGTAACGGCTGGAAAGTTCCTAGGCTTCATGGTATCACAAAGGGGAATAGAGGCCAACCCTGAAAAGATTAAGGCGCTCATCGACATGAAGGAACCTACCACGGTCAAGGAGGTTCAAAGATTAAATGGAAGAATAGCGGCCCTTGGAAGATTCATCGCCAAATCTGCCGAAAAGTCACTGCCCTTCTTCAAGGTTTTGAAGGGCACTAAGAGCTTCTCCTGGACTCCCGAATGCTCTGAAGCATTCCTCCGGTTGAAGAAGTACTTGGGTTTCCCTCCCTTGCTTAGCAGTTCGACTACCGGTGAGATGTTGTACGTCTTCCTAGCTGCCACTGATTATGCTGTCGCAGCTGTCTTAGTTCGGAATGACGAAGAAATTCAGAAGCCTGTCTACTATGTCTCTAAGGCACTGTCCGACGTGGAAAGCAGATACTTTAATGTGGAGAAGATAGCGTACGCGCTAGTCATTGCCTCAAGAAAATTACGTGCCTATTTTTCTCGCACATCCTATCACCGTATACACAAATGAACCATCAAGAAGATACTACATAAGTTGGACGGCTCCGACGTCTCCTTAATTGGTCCATCGCTCTCACCGAGTTTGATATCACTTACTAACCAAGGAAGACCCTCCTGGCACAGCCTTTGGTTGACTTCAGGGTCGAGCCTGCCTTTATGGGTGAGCATCTCCCACCTCTCTAAGCAAAATGCACCAGAGGAAAAAGACTCTCCCATTGAACTCCCACCCAACTGTTGGATCCTGTATACGGACGGATCAGCCACAAAGGAAAGAAGCGGAGCTGGAATTGTACTAGCAAGCCCAGAAGGAGAATACACTATGCAAGACGCCATCTGTTTCAAGTTCCCTGCCTCCAATAATCAAGCTGAATATGAAGCTCTAATATTTGGCATTGAGTTGGCCTCCTTCTATGGAGCAACTAAGGTGGCGGCTTTCTGTGACTCCCAACTCGTTGTCAAATAAGTAAAGGGAGAGTATAACACCCAAGACCCCACCCTTGGCAAGTATAGAGACCTTGTCCTAGATATGACGAAGAAGATGGAATTTTTCGAGCTCAAACAAATTGGCAGGGAAGATAACCAAGTCGCAGACGTTCTCTCCAAACTGGCAACCATGGATGTGTCTAAGACCAGTCCATATGTAGTTTATGTCGAGGAACCTGCGTACGAAAGACTACAAGTCATGCTCTTAGATGGAGAGGAGAGATGCTGGATCGATGACTACATTGAATACATTGAGAAGGAGAAACTCCCCGAAGATGAAGCTCAAGCTAAACTCATCAAGAAGAGGTCCCCAAGGTTCGTCGTAATGAACGGAGTCCTCTACCGAAGATCTTTCACAAAGCCCCTGCTAAGGTGTGTCTATCCCAAGGAAATTGAGAACCTCTTGGCAGAAGTACATGAAGGCGTTTGCGGCGGACACCCGGGGGCCAGAACCTTAGCTGACAAGATCATATCGCTAGGTTACTACTGGCCAAACCTAAGGGAAGACGCGCACGCCTATGTTAGAAAATGTGACAAGTGCCAAAGATTCTCTGACATTCCTAGACTACCGGCAGTTGAGCAAACACTTGTAATACCTACGTGGCCATTTGATATGTGGGGAATCGATATCATCGGACCCTTCCCTCCCGCCCATGGTAATTGCAAGTACGTGATAGTAGCTGTTGATTACTTCTCCAAGTGGATAGAAGCCAAGGCATTAGCCAAGATAATGGAAGAGAACGCAATCAACTTTGTCCATGACAACATCTGGTGCAGATTCGGCCTTCCACACACAATTGTCTCTGATCATGGACTGCAATTTTCTACGGCATTCACTACAGAGTTGGGAAGAGTCAAAGTCCGCCATGCAAAATCTTCGCCAGACCCCAAGGCAACGGCCAAGCGTAAGCCGCCAACAACCGGTCCTAACCGCCCTTACCAAGAACCTTGAGGGACGCGAGGGTAGATGGTTGGACGAACTTCCCTAGCCTTATGGGTCGTTTCGCACAACCACCCGGGGCCAACCGGGAAACCCCATTCGCACTAACCTTCGGCTCTGAGGCTATGGCACCAGCGGAGATGGCCATCCCTACTGTGAGAAACTCCCATTATGATGAGCAAGTCAACAAGGTTAATAGGCTCCTAGACCTAGACCTGATAGATGAGAAACGACTAGCCGCACAAGCAAAGGACCAAGGCATACCACGACAAAAGGGTCATCGGAAGAGTATTCCAAGTAGGCGATTGGGTACTTAGAAAGATTGAGGCCACTGGTCGGAAGGCAGAACAAAACAAGCTCTCCCCAAATTGGGAAGGTCCCTATATCATCACTCAAGTCATTCGAGAGGGGACCTACAAATTGAAGACCGAGGAGGGGAAAGATCTCAAGCATCCATGGCACTCCGACAACCTTAGAAAATACTATCACTAGTCTAGTTTATTTTGCAGTAGATTAGTTTTTTATTTTCTGTCTTTTACTTTTTAGTTGATAGGATTGCAGTTCGATGTAATCATTTCAGTTTTACGAAAGCAGTTTCTTCCAACATACAAAGCAACTATCAACTCTTCACACAGACACCAGAAGATGAGGACCTTATCCCCGACTCTTCGAAGCACATACCATACATCCAATCAAGGGTCCGCCTTGATTCAGGATTACAAACATAACAGCCAAGACCGAGGGTCCTCCTCGGCCTGATGGCTTACCATACATCCTATCAAGGGTCCGCCTTGATTCAGGATTACAAACATAACAGCCAAGACCGAGGGTCCTCCTCAGCCTGATGGCTTACCATACATCCTATCAAGGGTCCGCCTTGATTCAGGATTACAAACCAACAGTCAGACCCGAGGAAGTTCTTCCTCGGCATAATGACTTGCCTCACGTCAAGACAAGGAAACACCTTGTCACTACGACTAAAAGGCATCACGTCTGAAACCTGTGCACGAGTCATCTTCCTCGGCATAAGGAGACGAAAAAGAAGAAATCACCCAACACTCAAAGCCGAGGAGTCCTTCCTCGGCCATCACGACTTAGAGCTCAGTTAAAGCCGAGGAGACCTTCCTCGGCCTAACCACTTGCTCAATAACTGGGGAACGAGGGGTCCTCCCCGTTCCCCACCTTCACAAATTTGGTGCCTATGCCTGGCATACAAACAATTCATTGAAACAACCTGAATAAAGACAAAAGGATTTTTTTCATTGATATTCAAAGAAAAATTACAAATCCTACCATCTATTACAAAAAAAGGAAAAGAAAAGTCCTATCTAAGCTTGCTTTCCATCATCAAAAGGCTTTTCAATCCAATCTGCTTGGATGGAGCCGGGGGGAGGAAGAACAGTTTGGTCAGTGTGAGCATCAGCCTTCTCGGCCTCTTCTCCCCCTACCTCGGTATCCATGACCTCAGGCTCTCCCTCGTCCTGGATCGCCTCCACCAAGGCTTTGAGATTGCCAGGAACAACAGAGGCCGGCCTCCACACTTTCCTGCATGCTCGAGCATCCTTCTCAGCAATTATTTCCAAGTTATTTTCAGAGAAGGGAACCAAGTGGTGGAGAGCCCTAACTTCCTTGCCATATTGATCCCGGCAAATCAACATAGCTACCTTGTTAATGTCCAAGCCGGTGGAGGGGTCAGCCAGGATGCTACGGGAAAGGTGGAGATACCCGTCTTCAAACATGGTTACCGTCTGCTCATCCACGACGTCTTGAAAGGCCGAGCTGGCCATCATCGTGTCCTTGAAAGCCTGGCTTTCCTTAAACCGGGCCACAACCTCCTCTTCCCTATCAGGAAGGGTAGCCTCAAACCCTCGGCATTTGGCCTCAGCTTCCTCGGCCCTTGTTTGGACCTCGGCCCTGGCCTTCTTCGCCTCTTCCACCTCAGCATTTTTTAGCCGGAGTTGTTCCTCGGCTTTGTCTCTGGCATCCCTGGCCTGAGCACGAGCTTCCTCGGCTCTCTTTACCTCGGCCTCAACCTTGGCCTGAACAGCTTGAAGCTCGGTGTCCTTGGCCTTCAAGAGCTCGGCCATGCTAGCCTTCTCGGCCTCACAGACTTTGAGGGCGGCCTTGGCATCAGTCACCAACTTCTCTTGGGCCTTGGCCAAAACATTCTCATAGGCCGCAATGCTGGCTTTCTGCAAGGAAAACTTGCGTTAGAACCATGAGCAATCGCAAGTAAAAACAACAAAGTTAAAAGTACGAAATAACTACCTCAGCCAACATGAGTCCCTTGCGACAGAGCAAGTTATCCCTGCTCGGCTTCCCCTTCACCAGGGCGTCGTAGGCATCCTGATCCATAGCCCTTTGGATAGGAGCTTTGCCCAACCTCATCAGATGACTCTTCCTGTCTTGCAAAGGAAGGCCCTTTAGACGAGGGACATTTTCCACCATGAGCTGAGCAAGCTTTTGCGCATCGGCTGAGTCTTGGCGGTTTGGATGGTCAAGGGAGGAGGAGCCTCAGGAGCGGAAGTCCCACCAACAGTTGCCCTCTTGGCTGCAGGCTCCTCAGCACTAGCAGCTTGGGCTCTCTTGGAGCCAGAATGCCTAGGTACGAGGTTGGTCACCTCGGTCTCCTCTTCCTCGGCATCAACATGGAGGCTATGCCCCTCTACAGTTGACGGATTATTTTGTTCCTCGGATGCCGCCACCTCCTCGGCATTTACCTCCCCATGCAGTTTGAGGGGAAGGGGATGATCACCTTGAGCACCAAGTACGAGGTTACGAGCATTAGCTTCTTCCCTCCTCTGTACCAAGCCTAATTTCTTGCTCTGCTTCCTCTTTTGTTTTACCAACTCCATGGGACTTAGTCTCTGCATGGTTATGGCTTCTTCTTCTTCGGGGGTTAAAACTGCAAGGACGGGGAAGAAGTGGTTAATTATGAGCAGAAGAATAAATATGCAAAAATTACAAAGTACTAGAGTGAAATATTTACATCCAACAACATTTGTTGCGTCCACACACTGATCTAGGGGAGGGATCTTGCACCTCGGACAGTCCTCATGAAAGACAAGACCGGGGTGTACCGTCCAATCATTAAAGCGTCTTCCTCTTTTAACGGCGACGAAGGGAGCTACCCCGTCCTTCTTCCCCGGCATCAGACCCGCCTGGATGTAGTAGTGATCAGAAGACTCAATTGCCGTCCAATCAAGGAGCCCTACCTTGGCAAATGTCTCTAAACGTTTGATCAAAGCTTTGGTCCATTCATATTGCTGGACCGGACCTGATGAAGTTGGAGCCTTGCTAGGGGATTGGAATTCCCAACCTTGGCGACTCTCAACCCTAATGACATGGTTATCCCAACCTGCCACTTTGCTAGACATGGGGAGAAGCAGCTTTGGTTTCTTGGGTGCACTCCTAATGACGAGGAGCCAACTTTCCTTGATAAATTGGACCGTGTAAAAATTCCGGAAAGCTCCCATGGTCGGCTCATAACCTAGGCTACGACAAAGGACGATGAAGCTAACAAGAACCCTGGCACCATTAGCTCCTAGCATGGCCGGCACCGCCCTTACATCGTCCAAAAATTCGTTAATAAAGGGGTCCAAAGGAAGACGGAGCCCCTGTTGAAATTGCTTGAAGAAGAAATGCACACAATCTTCACTGTAATAGAAGCTCTCCTCCTCCTTCTTGGTCTTAAGGTTAAGTTTGCCCATATAAGTTAACTTATATTCGGCCCTGTCCACCCCGTACGCGGAATATAATTTTTCAAGCATGGGGTCCCCGGCCTTTGGAGCCCTCTCCCTTTGTTTTCCTCGGCTTCCTTCTCCTCGGCCTCCCCTTCTTCGAACCAGGCGGCCATCAACATGGGCACTTTCCACGAAGGCGTCAACTATGCGGGTGGACGAGGAGGGCTCTCCTTCTCTTCCCGTCATATCTGCATAAAGACGAGGGGACAAAGTTAGTTACCTCGTCAATGGCTGATCTTAGGACGGGGAAGGGAGATTCCCCTCCTCGTCATTTCATAAGGCCGAGGAGGGAGCCTTACCACTCAGACGTTCACGCATTTCACGATCTGAGGCCGGATAGAACAGTTCGATGTGTTCCACTATTTCTGCTCTATTCTCAAGCAACACAACATTACGAGTTGACGAATCAATTCGGTATATTCTTGTACTATCGGGGTATTGGATGAACATCCGGGTACGACCATAACCCCTCAACATCTTTCCTATGTCATCCAGGGTGAGCATCAACCATGGACCTCTCTCCCTCCGATAAACCCTCAGGTTGCCGGTGTGATATCCGTAACGGAATCGGGGGGAATGGTCCCAAGAACGAGCCATTTCTAAGGGGAATCAAACATTAAAGGGGGAGTTCATTCAAATATTCAAAGAAGTTTGACAAAATCCAAAGAAAATCAAAGATTCAGAGTGTTGAAAACAAAAGATTCGTAGAGAAAAGCTTCAACCTTCAACAATGGAAGATCATTTTCTTGGCACAATCAAGTTCCTCTTAAAAACCCTAGAAGACGCTAAAGCATGAATAGAATTCGTGAGAAGGGAATAAAATTCGTACTTGAGTTTGAAAATGTGATCTGAATCACAACAGAAAGCAACGTCGCCTGAAGGATCGAGTTCGCCGGAAACTGGGAATGAAGAACGCTGTGTTCGCCGAAGAATTTTCTTGCCTTCGCTCTCAAACAGTGGGGGTTTGTAAAGATTGAAATAAAAAGGGTTTTAGTTTTTATACTCCCTTAATCGGGTCAAACCCATGGGTAAAACGAAAATCCGGGTATGGCGCCCCCTAAATTAAATGCTATCAACATTTTTCGAGGCATGACAAGACTGGGGGGCCCCCATGTAATCATGAGAATATTAACCGTCAGATAACGAAGAGACGCTGAGTACACGTGTCAAAACCTGTTCGTATCTCATAAGCCGAGGACGAGATGACTTTCTCCTCGTCCTAAGCCGAGCTAGAAAGTCGGGGGCCACTGAACAGTATAAACCGAGATATGAACATGGGCTTGCTCGAGCCTGGCCCAAAAGGATTGGGCCACAAACATAATCCAATGATACAAGTGTTATGGCTGAAGAACATCTTCCTCGTATGCCGAGGAACATTCTCCTCGGCCTTAAACCAATAATGGACTCTTCATACCTGGCTTATCATACTCCGAGGTGTCACAAGTGACGAGGAAAGAAATGTTCTCACCTCGGCATATTATAAAATGACGAGGAGAGAGAATTGTTTACCCAGGCATGTTACTTTGCCGGCCAATCACCAAATGACGAGGAAGTAGAATCATTCACCTCGACCTACTTGTCAAGGCCGAGATAAAACATTTATGTTCCTCGGCGTTCCGGCTAGCAGATTACACAGTCATTGTCAAATAAGGATTCTACACTTATGATCCAATCAGGATTACAATTACCAACACCAATTCAAGTCAAACAATGACTCCTTAACAGATATAATTCTTTTAGGATTATATCTTATCTCTTTACAAGTTCACTCCAACATGGATTCTATCAATCCATCCTATAAATACAAGCCCCATGGCTTATTATTTGGTACGTTACTTTTTACATTGCAGAAACTCTGTCAATTTAGTTTCTCATATACAAACCGTGAACTTACTCTCACGCCGGAGGGCCTTTAGTCGGATCCGCCCCGGCTTAGTTTACGTGTTTTCTCTTATTTTCAGGCATTGCAATTACCGGAGCATTCATCGCTTGGATTTGGGCTGATTTGACGATTTTGACATCATCAGAACCCATAATTTAAATGTGTGAGAGAGAAAAGTTAGTGGATATAATAGAATATTAATAAATTTTTTCCATTTTAGGAAAGGTGAAACTTCTACCGAAATATCTATTTGGATAAAAGGTGAAGCTTCAAACGGAACGGAGAAAATATATCATAAATTTGACCCTTTGTGTAGAATAAAAATAGCATGAATTCAAATAGAGTGCATGGGAAAAGAATCATAAATGAATAGTGTTGAATGGGAAAAAAACAAAAAGAAAAATAGGGCAAACAACAGTGTGGGAAGGGTAAAACCAAACAGAGAGTTTTTGCTTTGCCCCGATAATAACCTAACCCGGTTATATCGGGTTTTGTCAGCGCCACCGGAGGATCCGGGAATCGAGAGCCCGACTTCCAAGGAGGAAGAGCTCCGATACATTTCAATACCCCCCGACGTCGACGCTTCATAAACAGTGCATTTAACTCCACGCGCTCATCCAACGTCTCAAAATCGTCGGTCTCATCGTACGGCGTGGACAGTCAACCACGTGATCGAATTAAATGCAGGTTTGTACACACATCCATCAGCTACTGAAAAGTGGGTCCTACAGTTAGAGAGACAAGACAACATTAATGGGATTCGGGCTCATTCAATTGTAAAGCATTCCAATTTTTATACTCCCTCCAACTCAAAATAATACCGTAAATTCGTTTTTAAGGTCCCGTTTATTTCATCGTGAAATATTTTTTGTAAAATAACTCGTTTTTCGTTATTTGGTTGTTTTTCGAAAATCATAAAACATTTTCGTTGTTTGATTGTTTTTCGAAAAATATTTTTCGTAAAATAACTCATTTTCTTGTGTTTGGTTATTTTCCGAAAAATGGAGAAAACGTTTTTCGAAAAATATTTTACGCTATTCCTAAGTAAATCGACTTACTGACCTTGTGCTAAGTAAAACATTTTCCAAAAAATTGTGTCCTTCATGTACAACTCATATTTCACAAGATACAACATTCTACATTCTACTTTCTCATTCTAATAATAATAAAATAATAATAATAATAATAATAGTAATAAATTAATAATAATAATAAATAATAATAATAAAAACCATAATAATAATAATAATAATAATAATAATAATAATAATAATAAAATAAAATAAAATAATAATAATAATAATAATTAATAAAAAATAATGATAATAATAATAATAAAATAATAATAATAAAATAATAATAAATAATAATAATAATAATAAAAATAAAAAAATAAAAAAATAATAATAATAAAATAATAATAATAATAAAATAATAATAATAATAATTATTATTATTATTATTATTATAATAAAAAAAAAATAATAATAATAATAATAATAATAATAATAATAATAAATAATAATTAAAAATAATTAAAAAATAATAAAAAAATAATTAAAAAAATAATCATAATAATAATAATAATAATAATAATAATAATAATAATAATAATAATAATAATAATAATAATAATAATAATAATAATAATAATAATAATAATAATAATAATAATAATAATAATAATAATAATAATAATAATAATAATAATAATAATAATAATAATAATAATAATAATAATAATAATAATAATAATAATAATCATAAGTAAAGCATTTTCCTAAGTAAAACATTTTCCTAAGTAAAACATTTTACGCCCTTCCTCAGTAAAACATTTTACAGGAAAACATTTTTCGAAAAACGTTTTCCGAAAAATGTTTTACGTCGAAACAAACGGAGTCTAAGTATTGCATATTTAAAAAATACTTTTATCAATTATTTTTTCTTTCATACATAACTTTATTCAAAAAGTATAATTAATATTAAAAAATATTTTTTTATAAGGGCAGTATTGCAATTTAAAGGCTTTAAAACACAAAGCAACAAATATTTTGAACTAAAATTTATATATCAAAACGACATATATTTTAAAACGGAGAAAGTAATAGATACATTATTTTCTCTATTCCTATTGAATGATTAATTTCTATCCTAAAATAAAAGACTTAATGACACTTTCAAAATGTATGTTCTAAAAATATTTGTAAGTTTTTATATTAATAATTTACCTTTTCAAAATGTTCCTTAAAGTCAATATGGTCATTTATTTAAAAAAAAAATAGTAAAAATGAGTTACTACCTCCTTTCCTTTGTTTTAAATTAAATGACTTTTTTATCCCAAAATTATGACATTTGGATACATTTCTTTCAAAAAACTTTGTTCAAAATAATTTTAAGTTTTTTTCATAATTCATTATATGTCAGAAAACTAAAAAAATTAAAAAAAAATAATAAAAAAATTTAAGCATTTTTCTGCTAAATATATTATTTTTAAAATGTCTCTTTTATTGAAAATAATTATTCATTTTTGGATAGAATGAGTACTCTATCCGCCCCGATCGAAAGTGCAAAAAAAAAACATATATCTCACTCGAAAGTTCAAAATTCAAAAATGAAAATTTTTTATGGTCCCACATATTATACTCGAAATAATTATTCACTAACTATTTTCTACCTTATTTTCTTTTTTTTTTATTCAACCAGCTACACTCACAACACACATTTTTTAATTTTTCCTTAATTTTTGAACCATTTTATTTTTCGAACTATTTGGGACAGAGTAAGTATACTATACTCCCTCCGTCTCACCCGAAAATTCAAACTTTCTCAAAAGTTTTTCCCATCAAAATTTCAAAATTTTAAAATGTAATGTTTTTATTATTTATTTATTTGTGTACTTCACATGTTATACTCAAATCAATTATTCACTAACTATTTTTTATCCAATATTTTCTCTTATACCTAATTATTTACATTCACAACATCTCACTTTTTTTAATTTTTTTAATTTTTTTAAAATTTTAAAATTACTTTATTTTTTAAACTTGTGAACGGATGAACAATATACTATATCTTTTATTACAAAAATAAAATTTTATAGATAATAGAGGAGAGAGAATTAGTGGAGAAAATAGTAAATTTAAAAAGTATTGTGAGTATAATAGTGTTTTAGGAGAGAGAATGAATGAAGGGAATAGTTAGTGGGATAATAGAATATTAATAAAACATTTCCATTTTTCTCTAAAAAAGGTAACGATTCAAACGGAACGTCATTTTAAATAAAAAGTGACAGATTTTTTTGGATGGAGGGAGTAATAATTTTAAAACGGGATAATGGATATAAGCTCTGTATCCAACATCGATAGCATTGATGGCGAGGAGGTTGGCTAAGGCTTACGTGTAACGTGTAAGGTTGTAAATGGTTAACTGAGGGTGTGGGGACCCAACTGGAGTTATGGTAATGATTCGTTAATGATAAGAGAAATGAAGGATAGGGGTAGGGGTAAAATTGAATTGAAAGTGGTGGGGTCAGGTCTGGTCAGAATTGAAGACAAGGGAAGGCTGGCAGAGAAGAGGAGACCGTTGTATCTGACTTCTGACTCTAAATATTTGACTATTTTTTCAAAGGTCTTTCTTTGTGTTATGATGATGTTTTTAAAACCAATTATTAGACTATCATGAGTGTTTTGGAAGATTGGATCTTCAAGCTATTTTTAGATGTTAAACTTTAAAGTTCACAATTTAATTTAAGGGGTATGTGAATAATATAATTTTGTTATTTGAGCAAAGATAAAGCTGTTAATTGAATAGGTTTTTTTTTTTTTTTTTTTTTTTTTTCATGAAAGGTGAAATTTTAGCTGGGACGAAGGGTTAGACGTAGCTTAATAATAATAAAATGACACATAACCAAAATTGAGAAGGTTAATTGACCTCCGGGTCTGGAGACGACTAAAATGGCCTCAAATTCGTGAGAGGTCCACACGATCAGTTGCTCGTGGCCCGTAACCCTTCCAGACGCTTTTCATAAGGGACGGGCTTGGATAAAAAAAGTCTGCACAGACCGAGCTTTGGCCCGCGAATCAGAAGATCCGTTTGATCCGTGGCACATTGGGCCCTGTATCAAAGAGATCCGCACGGACCTCTTTGTAAATGTCTAAAATGTCCTCAAATAAATTCGTTAATAAATCCGTTTGAGAGGTATTTTGGTCCAATTTACACAACGGTCATTTATCATAGAGGTTCGTGTGGATCTGTTTGTGAATTTATAATCAGTATAAATTGAAGAGGAAGTCTTACTATTTTTCTCACAAAACAAATTCAATCAATTCTATAGAATTCTCTCAAACCAAATCATCAAAATATTTCCAAAATCAAAGTTTGTGATTACATCGAAAGAGTTTAAGGTAATCTTATTATTTTAAGTATTTAATAGTGTTTACTCTCTAGTTAAATATTGTGTTAAGTAGTTAATTTTTTTTAATCTTCATAAATTTCAGAAATTCCAAAAAAAAATACTTTTATTTCGAAAATTACAAAAAAAAATATAATTTTTTACTTTTATTGTTAGTAAATTATTGCCAAAATTATTTAATCCTTATAAATTTTCGAAAATTAAAAATTTTTTTTTTAAGTGTTGCATTTTTAATTTTAATTGCTAGGTAATTTATATTGCCAATTATCATGGATAATCTAGTTAATGATATATTTGCATATCCCCCCTCCCCCACCACAAAATCAAAATCAAAATGTACCCATTCCAAACCGCCACTCAATAGATAATTTCCTTTTGCACCGTAATGTACCCCATCAAAATTTAGGACGAATAGATAATTTCCTTTTGAACCGTAATGATCAAATTATGTTTGATCTAATTAATCAATTCTCGAACTCAATCAACACCCCTCCATTTTTCGACTATAGTCCGAATTCGATTCCGGATTGAATGAATAAGCCCAACACAAACTATACATCTAGAATCTATCATCACATAGAAGACATATATGAGGTTTCATGACAAAAGAAAAAATTTCATCCTCATCTAGTAGTGGTTCTCAAAGTGGTGTAGATGAATTACACCAATACTTTGAAAGCCCATATTACCCCTTAGATAGATGGTGAAAATTTTGAAAAATTGAATGTCCTACAATGGTGGAAATCGCATGCTAATATTTATCCTATTTTTTCGTTGATGGCACGTGATCTACTTACCCCTCCGATATCCACGATAGCATTGAAAGCTGCTTTTAGTGTTGCAGGAAGAGTGGTGACGTCGAAGCAAAACCAACTTAGACCCGCTCTTATCGAGAGATTGATTTGTCTTGCGGATTGGGATGACGCGAATTTGAGAAAACAAGACACATTCCGGGATCTTGAAGACGATGATTATGAATGCGACGAAGAAGACAATCTCAACGAGGAGTTTTTGCGAGAAAGATTCTAGAAGAAGAATTCATCAAATTCAAAGACTTTGAAGCAATAACAATATTGAAGACCTAAAGTTTTTTTTAAGACTTTGAAGATTTGAAGACCATAATTAGTTTGAAGATTTGAAGACTCATTTATTTTCAAGACTTTGTTAAATTTGAAGACCATAATTACTTTGAAGATTTGAAGACTCATTTGAAGATTTGAAGACTTTTTATTTTAAGACTATGTAATTTTAAATTGTATCATTTGAAGACAATGAAAATTTCTCCCAAATAATTAAGAAATAAATATTCATAGAGTTTCTATTATTAAATTGATTACATTATTACCTCATTTTCTTCTATATACTTTCATTTGTTTAGTTATTTTCTATCTTTTTTTATATACCTTTTTGTAAAAAAAAAATCACTACTAAACAAAGTCTAAAATATTATTTTCTAGTCAATAAAAAAATTAAAATAAAAAATAAATATAGGGTAGTCCGTCCCTCTTTTCTTTTATATACTTTCATTTGTTTAGTTATTTTCTATCTTTTTTTATATACCTTTTTGTAAAAAAAAAAATCATTACTAAACAAAGTATAAAATATTATTTCCTAGTCAATAAAAAAATTAAAATAAAATAAAAAATAAATATAGGGTAGTCCGTCCCTCTTTTCTTCTATATACTTTCATTTGTTTAGTTATTTTCTATCTTTTTTTATATACCATTTTGTAAAAAAAATCACTACTAAACAAAGTCTAAAATATTATTTCCTGGTCAATAAAAAATAAATATAGGGTAGCCCGTCCCTCTTTTCTTCTATATACTTTCATTTGTTTAGTTATTTTCTATCTTTTTTTTATATACCTTTTTGTAAAAAAATCACTAATAAACAAAGTATAAAATATTATTTTCTAGTCAATAAAAAAATTAAAATTAAATTAAAAATAAATATAGGATAGTCCGCCCCCTCTTTTCTTATATATACTTTCATTTGTTTAGTTATTTTCTATCTTTTTTTTATATACCTTTTGTAAAAAAAAAAAAAAAAATCACTACTAAACAAATTCTAAAATATTATTTCCTATTCAATAAAAAATTTAAAGAAAATAAAAAATAAATATAGGATAGTCCGTCCCTCTTTTCTTCTATATATTTTCATTTCTTTAGTTTTTTTTTCTATCTTTTTTAATATTTAAAACAACTAATTTTCTTATGTCTAAGTGATTTTATATTTTAAAAAATATCTTATTAAATACTAAATTAATTTTTATTTTTTCTATAATTTTTTTTAAATAAAAAAAATTGGAAAACCCGTTTGACCCGTGGATCTTCAGATACGGATCAAACGGGCAAGCTTGGGCATGGAAAATGGGACGGGACGGGCGGAGTTTAGGCCCATTTGGCCACACGAGCTGACGGGCTTGGATCCGCACCCGTCCTCGAACAGGTCAGTATGAGTCGGGCCGGGTTGGGCGGGCCCGTTTGGCCATCTCCATCCGTTTGGCCATTGCTATCTACTATTAGGATTTGGGACCACTGCTATGGTATTTAGTACCATCAAAATTCGATATCATATAAAAATTGGATTGTATCAACCGTTGATTGATGAGATTGACGCGAGTTGAATAATAGAATAAAATGCATTAAGTGAAACTAAATATCTAAAATATCCTTAATAAGCCTTCTTAATATTTATACCAAAAAAACCTAAATATGAATTATCGAGATCAAAACAAAAAGTAGGGGTGAACAAGATTTTTTCGGAATCAAAGCGGACCAATGAAATCGGATCAAACCAGTTAAATCGATCAATAGTATTTTATCGTTCCTGGTTCTAAATTTTCTTAGAATCAGTATATTGGTATGGTCCTGATTCTAAGAAATCTGAACGCGGTTAGAATTGGACCGGACCGGACCGGATCAATACATGTACGTATGCTCATATGATTTACTATAGATATAAATAAATATAAATTACTAAATATATTTCTTTTAATATATCTTCTCTTACAAAGAAGCCTAAGAAGTCAGCTGCTAAATGTCGTATACTAGCAAAAGCCCGAGTCCAAGGACACGTGTTTTATTTTTATTTTATTTTTTAAATTAAAAAAAAAAACTAAAAAAATTTAAGGGCAAAATGGGAAAGGGACAGCTTAAATTTGGGTGGTTGATGAAAATCCCATTCATTCACCAAGTAATGCCACCAGCCAAAGCCACGATATAGGAACTACAGTAGTAATTTACTAATCACGCCACCACCAGACAGATGCACACAAAGTGCACAACACTGATGACAAAATTCATCAACAAAATCTTGTTTTTATTTCCATATTAAAAAAAAAAAAAAAAAAAAAAAAGAGAGGAAACGTCTTCGCACTAGCCACATTTGAGAATGAGAAAATATAATAAAATCATTTGAAACCTAATGCAAATGATACCTTGGGTCGGGTTTTATTCTTGCCCAATAACTTCATCTGGTTTGCTCGTTCTTCCTCCTCTTGTTGTTTCTTCTTTCTTATAGCTTCTTGTTTCTGTCTTTGGAGCTCTTCCAGCTTCCTGTAACGTTCTTCTTCCCTCAGTTGCTGTTCTAATGCTTCCCTTCTCTGAGCTTCTTCCACCCTCCTACGCTTTTCTTCAAGCATACTCTCCAGCTGCTCTTTCTCTTTTCTAGCTTGTTCCTGTACAATAAACCACTTAATCAAGCTTTATTCAGAATTTAAATAATGGCTGAAAACAATAAGAGCAAAACAACATAACCAGACCACCTATTTTACAAATGAGCAGACTACCATTCAGAGCAAAATATGCATCTTGTCAGAAGAACTATAAGTTCATCCTAGATGGGGCAGACCAACTAGTTGAAATTAAGAATTTTAACTGATTGAAATGCACTAGAAAAACTCAAATGAGAACTAGTGTTTTCCTCAAAAACACACATGAAAAATAAAACAATAAAAATAGCTACACGAACTCCTAAAGATATTCGTGCATCATAAAAAGAAAAGGCTGAGTTACTGTTACCAGTGGCGAAGCCAGCAATTCATGGGAAGGGGGCCAAGATTGCTTGGTGAAAAAAAAAAAAAAAGGAGTGTTTATTATATAAAAATGGAAAAAATGCTGTTGCATGTGGAGAAAATATCAGATGTATACTAACCAACATAGTGCCAACATTACATAATCAAAGCTCAGATACCATGTTAAGTAGCTAATGCAATTAAAAGTCTAAGTTGGGGGTTCACCACTAAAATGTACTCCGTTCATCCCCAAAATGAAAGTCCAAATTTCACTTTGAGGGACATTTGCAAAAATGTTAAAATTAAGCACTTCTAGTAGCACAAGTAAATAAAAAAACTCTTAATGATCTAACCATATTGCGTTGCAAGTCTTAAGTGTCAATTAGAACTTGTTGTATGATGAGTGAGGATTTAATAACTTCTCCAAAAATTGGACATTCATTTAGCCATTTAGGGACAGAGGGAGTATATCATACTCTTAAATCATTTTAAAGTAAGAAAATGCACCTCCACCGAGTCCAAGATTCTTACCTCCTTTTGTCTAGCCTCAATAATGGCAGCCTCTTTCTCTTTCTCAAGTTGAGCAGCAACTACAATGAGGAGTTTATTCCGACCTTCCTCCAACCGCCTCGTCATTTCCAGCTTGATCTCTTCAGAGTTCAAGCTCTCTTCAACTCTTTTACTTATTGCTTCCTCCACCCTTTTTGTTGTTTCTTCCTCTAGCAACTTTAATTCTGCCTCCTGCTGACGCCTGATAAAGAAAAAAAAATCAGTTAAGCAGGGAATTATCACAATGAGATGGAGAGAGAATTGGCATTTTCGCTTCCATAAATGTCTTTGAACTGGAAAATATTTCAGCTGATGGAGTGTTAAATTAGTAAAATCTACCCCGCTTTGTCTTTTCATTATCGTACTATAACAAATGACAAACTAACCTTCGTGTTGAATAAAGTGCTATACATATGCTTATGTTTTTAAGGCATACCTCTAATGGGTCCAGATCCAAACAAATGAGAACCAAAACTGGTGAACAGTAGATAAACGAAGCATCCAATTGATCATCAAATTTAACAAGTTGAACTATAGCAGTATCTTCCTTCATAATAGCCTGTGGAGAAAAATGTCAAGTAACCTTCCGCAGTTTTAAATCTGATTACTAAAAAGACTTGATGTTTACATTATAAAATAGCTCTAAAAAGAAAAAATCTATATTTTCAAATAACACAGCTTTGTGTTAACCTAGGAGGGAATTTCCATGTGCACCTATCTCGGGGTGATTGCTAAATGTAACGTATTAATCTGGACCAGGATCACTACACGAGAATTGACCATGAAGCGATGAAGTGGTAAATCAAGCTACATGTTCAAACATGTCACAGCTTGGTACTCTTAAATGAAATACTCAGTAACTGAAGCCTAATCCAACAAAGTTATTCCCTGTTCTTTCAAACCTGTGATCAGCATGGTCTTAGCTACTTAGGCTAAAAACTCCACGAAACAAGTTTGGAAACACTGGGGAAAACGATTCTCAGAAAATCATGATTCATAGACATTTTTGACCTTTAGTTGAACTTCAAGCACACGGAAGATCAATGTTGTATCAGAAATGTCTATGATCGAGGTGTGAGCTCTTCTGCCGGTTAGTCAAGTCTAAAAGCGCTCCATCACTCTGTCGACTGCTCTCGCTCGATCACATCCCTCATTACGGGCTTGTACACCACACTAACATTTGAGGTATCAACTCTGACCTAAAATAATATATCAATATTTTTCAATTTCTTAAATATTTAGCCATTCAAACATGTGCCAGCACGCACAGACGAACGGCATATACATGCAACAAGCAGGGTAAAAAGAAAGCAAGTAATGGAACTTTTATAACATTAAATGAAACCAACCTACATGGACTCCAGGTATCCCCTGAATATCATCAAGGCTCCTACATATTAGAGTGAAAGTAAAGCAGAAACATATTACAAGCAATGGCTCTGAACAGGTACAATGGTGCACTCTGGTCCAACCATAACAAGGGTCAAATAATAACAACAACAACAACAACAACAAGGGCGTCAACAGCTCAAAATACCATAAGAGGATATAAATAGAACAGATCTAGTAACATGTTATACTATTGGAAAGCCTGAATAACTTCAATTTGGTGTACTCTTCTAAAATGAAGGATTGCTACAAACAACAAAAATCTAACTATGAAAAACATGAATAAAGATGCAACGAACACAACTATACCTTTTCTTCTCCTCTTCTTCTTTTTTCAAATTTTCACTGGCATTTTTGCGCTCCATTGGCCCAATACTGGGAGATTTACTAATATGAGATGGTGAAATACTTTTTTGTCTCTTATGACGCCGTGTTGAAGGCGAGCGACTTTTGCGTCGCTTAGGAGTTGCTGAACGGCTTTTGCGGCTACGACGTGGAGTTATTGAACGACTTCTCCGCCTGTGAAGACATAAAGAAGTAAACTGAGCAAGGACCAAAAGTTAATTTGACCAAAGCAGACCATACAGCACCATACCATCCCCACCATTTAGCACAATAACTATGAAAGCATTTACAGTTACCTCTTACAATGATAAGTATAACAGTGAGCTCCATCTTTTATCACAAGAAACGGCTAATGAATCGAGCAACAAAAGAGCACCCATCGACATCTATCACCTGTTCACTTCCCATATGAAGGGTAGCAACTGCTCTCTTAACTTTTTGAGTGCGGAAAGTAAAAAAGTACTCTTTCTGACTATTAATTACATCTTGTCATTTCCAAATATTTATCAATTAACATTTTCTTCAATAGAAATCTAGATCTCGCACAAGACACACCCAGCCACTATTCTCTCATAGTTGAACAGCATAGTGTCAGAAATAGAAAAGAGTAGGCAACACTTGAACAAAGCATGAAGCTCATCAACCGAGTCAGCAAGATATTCATGGACAGTGAAAATTGTCAGGGCAGCAACATTCATGAGCAATACCAAAAAGCACAATATGTGACTATCGAACCATCTGCTACAATATCTAACACCACAGAAGCAAAATCTCATGAGCAATTACCAAAAGAAGTTACATCAGAAGATGCTTGTGAAAATCAAATCACAGACAATTTTCAGTACACAATTAAGCTTGAGCACATTTTGGAAAGGCTCCAGGAATTACTGTGATGGAGAAAGATAGCTGCATGCCTGATCAGAATTTAAAGCATGATACATGATGCATGTTACATGATGCAGCTAAGTCTTGCCAATATAGATAACCATAATGCACAAGGCTAAATGCTTTCATTCAGGAAACTTCTTGAAAACACATTTCAGCTGTGCAACTTAAATCAAGTAATTGAAGTAAGTTCTTTTCTCGTCATCAGGTTCCCATATTTAAGTTTCTTTCACCAAAATACTTGTTCTAAAGGATTATTGCCCTTTGTGCTCAAGCTCCTTTTACACAGAAAAATATCTTATATATAATTCTGAGCCAAAAAAAATACTATTTCAAAAAAAGAACCAATGCAATAACATGGCAACATGACATGGAAGATGCAACAACAACAACACAACAAAGCCTTAATCCCAAAATGATTTGGGGCCGTCTAACATGAATTGATGTATAGGTTCGTCAATGAAGTAGCATGGAATATGCAAGTAAACTAAAAAGTATTTCCTCTTACATTGAGAGTGTAGGTTGTTCCTACAATGTTCAAAATCAGCAAACTTATTTGAGTAACACCTCCAATTATAATATGTTTCCCCATCCCACTCAAAGGATTATAGTTTCCATGAGAAGTTACATTTATTAAGACTCTAATTTAAAGATTTATGTTGTATTCGGATGAAAGTTCTGACTAACCCTTTTTCTAAATATACACAAGCTTAAGAAGACCAAAATTGCTTGCTATTACGCTTTACATCGAAAGCTACATCATGTATATTTTATAAGACTTTTCAAATGAGAACTATTTGAGTGAAATGGTGCCAGTACACAAACAATTTTCAGAGGTAAAATAGGCGAATATCAGCTTTTCTTGTTGACAAATAAAACAAGGCAAAACACATTTGCACTTCTCCGTGTCTTTAACGACGCCTTGCTACCATCTACACTTTTCTGGTAAAAGACTGAAATTTAGAAACTAAATGCTTTGTACCAAGGGTTGATATAAAAACAAAATTAAACGAAAACAAGAGGATCAAATACATAGCTTAAACATTGGATAGATATGTAAAAATAAAATAATTCCTGCACATGTATTGGTGAATATACAGGTAAGATGTAAAGTAATCGGGTATCACCTGCTGTGAGAATAAGGAGATCGGCTTCTATCTCTATCTCTTCGACTTCTCCGGCTAAGCCTGTGCCTCACCGGCGACGGAGACCTTGAATACCTTCGTCTATATGACGGCGACCTCGACAAATCCCTATCTCTAGGCATCCCGTCCTTAACAAATTATCAAATTCTCCTGACAAATAATCAAAAAATAAATAAATGAAAAATTAGGGTACGCAGCTAACATAGAGTTGACAGATTTTCATGTTTAATAGGTGAAATTTTATGGGAAAATTGAAATTGGGGGAATTCACCTTAAGATATGAAATTTTGATAGCAGGACGTGATTATTATCTTTGAACAGCAAATGAGTGAATGAGTTAACCCTAATTTGGAGCGAATGAAGAGAGAGAGCGAGAGACGATAGTCGAAACGCGGGTCAGATAGGATATAGTTATATACAGAGAACGAACGTTATATACTAACGGGAAACGAAATATTTCAATGCTGTTCTTGTCCGTCTCGTATAATTATACACGAGATGTAATTTATAATCTCGTGTATATGTATATGTGATGACTCATGTATGCATACGAGATGTCTCGTGTATATATATACGAGATTATAGATTACATCCCGTGTATATGTACACGTGATGACTCGTGTACGCACACGAGATGTCTCGTGTATATATATACGAGATTATAGATGATATCTCGTGTATACTTACACGAAATAGTGTCTGAACCTGTATTTTCACAACAAAGAACAAAGAAAAAGCAACAAGAAACGTAACTAGAACCGAAATTTGATTCTTAATATGATAGCACATCTCCACAAAACAGTGGGAGGGACCAATAGACTTGAACATACCAAAAGTGTCGAGTTGGGCCAAATGGGTAAAGCCCAATCACAGATAGCCTTGACTCCCACATTCTCAATGAAGCTGGCCCAATCAGAGCAAGGCCCAAAGCCCATCTCAAGTATCCGTCGACTAAGTCCATGGTCCCGACCTAACTTAGTCCGACCTCATGATCCATACTACAATTCGGGTACGAACCATGCTCTACTGCCGAGTCAATCGACCATTCTACAAATGGCGACCTCGACCTAACCACCAAATGTCGACCTAACAGATGTGGACGCACATGGGTCAAATCTTTCCATAACAGCATCCCTATAAATCAGGGACAGTTTCAGGCACGTTCTCATGACAAGTAACTGCCGCTAGAATATCGGAGCACATATCGCTCCACCAAAAATACAACAACCATCATCTATAAATACTTCATCACTACCAACGGTGCAAGGGTAACTGCCATTTTGTTATCTGAATTCATTATTCAATACATTTTGAGCTATATACAACCCTTATCTTACTCTCACGCCCGAGCGTCGACACATCCGGCTAGTCGTGGGTTCTGATTTCAGGTCAAGGAGCCATGTGATTAGTCCTGCCACGTGGAGGATTACTGATAAGCACAATTCTGCGGCATCGACGTTTGGTTCCATTGCCGGAACCTGTGCTTTCGCTGACCTTGAAGATCTCATCAACCTACAACAATGGTAACCCCGAGATGGGCATGTGACGAAGCTTCGAATGAACTTAATGAGGTGAATGTCAACACCAACGCGTGATCTCAATACCAATACCGAAAACGTAAATCGCCTCCTCCCCCACCAAATCGTCCTCACGGTAGAGCAACACGCTCTACCGTATTGCTTGATGGCAGGGGATTGCTCGATTCAAGAAGGGGAAAGAGACACATGTGGAGGGATAAGGAGCTCCACCTCCTCCTAAGCGTCAGTGCTCATGTGAATGTTGGAAATAGGGCGGGTCCCTCATCCAACCCATGTGGCAGAAGGAAATGTTATCGAGCGAGCCCGGATTACAGCCGAGCTATAGCAATAGAGGAGGCCGAGAAGGCGGACGTAAGATCGAGAGAGTGGCTCCCTCTCAAATCTCTAACAGGCGACAGCCGGGAGTGCTAGGCCCAATGAGGGTGTGGGTCAAAATGTCGATCAAAGGATGGTAGTCCGACCTCAACTCTCCTATCCACGTGCCAAGTAATGACTTAAGGGCTAGCCTCACCAGGAATAGGGAGCAGGAGGCTCAATCAGATTTGAGGACACACTTAACCGCCAATAGAAACAGACGCGTTTCCCCGGCACGAACACAAAGATCGGGGTCTCATAGAGACAGGAATGGCCGCAGGTCGCCTATAGGAGGGGAAAGGCGCAGATCGCCACTTGGAGATAATAGGCGCAGGTCGCCATCCGGGAATGAGAGGCGCAGGTCGCCCCAAAGGAATGACAGGCATAGGTCTCCAGTTCGATCGGAAAGGGCTCATTCTCATAGAGACAGGAGGAGTAGACAGGTAACTCCTCCCAGAAGCGAAGGTCAAAGGTCGAATGCCGTTCCCCCTGCAGGAGATGAAAGACCCGACGCTAGGGAATGGTTGTTGATGAAAAGGAAGTTCGAACAATGGGAGGAAGAGAAGAAAAAGGATACTGGAAAGATTGAACGAGTTGATTTTGCTCTTCGACCTCTATCCAAGGAGATGAGAGACAGTCGACCTCCTCCTAGTTTCAGATTGCCCCTATTGGAAAAGTACTCAGGGGCAACCAATGCCAAGAGTCACATAGCGCACCTGGAAGCCACGATGTGCTTTGTCGCCAATGAAGACGACAATATGTGCAAAGCCCTCATAAGCACACTCACAGGGGCAGCCTTGATATGGTTCAATGGTCTGGCGGCTGGTAGCATCACCACCTGGACATGTTTAAGGACAAAAATCCTAGATCGCTTCTCGACTGCTGGAGCTCGAAAAGTGACTGTCACCGATCTGAGCAACTTGATTCAAGCAAAAAATGAAAGCTCCATGAGCTACTTCACCAGGTTTAAAGAAATGTTTGACAAGATTGAAGAGGATCTCACTGACAGAGAGGTGATCAATTGCTTCCGAAGTGGTATTTCCTCGGAAGACATGGATTATGAACTCACAGTTCGTACAGTCACAACTCGACAAGAGTTGTTCGAAAAGGTTTACAACGTCGCACTGGCCGAGGAAAGGAAGGAAAAGATAAATGGGAAAAGCCCCAAGGTGGAGGTTGCTGATGACAAGAAGGACTCCAATAAAAATGGAGGAAACAATAAAAATGGCAAGAACAGGACAAGGGCGACAGAGAAGGTGCCCGAGACTTTCACTCCCCTAACGGTGAGTCGAACTGAAATCCTGAATGCAGTCGAGTTGGCACCACCTGCCCCAATGAACCCAGGCAACAAGTTCAGAAGGGACAACAGCAAATACTGTGATTACCACAAGGACACGGGTCATCTCACGAAGGATTGTTTAGGCTTGAAGCGCATAATCCAAAGAATGGTCGAACAGGGAAGACTCGATGCATACGTGAAGAGGCCTCAAACTGGTGGAGGCGAGCAACCTGCAGGTGGATTACAAGGACCGAGGCAACCTAGATTGAATTTGGGGGTTATTACAGAGCAAGCCAGTAACACCGCCATCAAGCACAAAATTTTTCAACTCAGTAAGGCCCCACATGTGCCTCCAAGGAGAGATGTCAGAGATGATGTGATCAGCTTCTACCCCCATGATTTGGCAACCAATATGGCGGCTAGGGAGCAAATTCTCGTCATCCCAGGTCTCATAGACGGATGTACGACGAGCAGACTCTTAGTCGACACGGGGGCCTGCAAGGACATTTTGTTCTACAAGACTTTCAAAGAAATGGGACTTAATGACGAGCAGCTTGAAAGATATGACGGCAGGTTGGAGGGCTTCACCAACCATCGAGTTGATGCCAAAGGCCAGATTGAGCTCGACGTCGACCTAGGCCAGCACCCCCTCAGGGTCGTATCGAAGGTACAGTTTATTGTGATTGATGTAAACAGTGACTATGCCGCTATACTTGGTATTCCTGGTCAGGTCGCTCTTGGGATGGTGGCATCGATCCCTCATCAGCGAGTCAAATTCCCCACACCTGCTGGAGTAGGCTGCGTACAAGGCACAGCTCGAGCCTACCTGGATCATGTCCTTCGGGAAAGAAAGAAGAGAGAGCTAGAGATTGAGACGGCAGATGGTTATTTAAAGCTGTCCCAGTCAGTCACCAAAACTACTCGACTGTCAACAATCACCAATGTGGAGGAGTCGACCTATCGCTCAAATGACGAGGTCATGATTGAGTCGACACATCACTCTGAAACCACAGAGGTCGATCCAGATGTAGTTATGGTCGACCAAGTCCTCATAGGCAACCTATGCCTCCAGATCGACAATAACTCGGGGGCCACCACCACCACCAGCGAGGTTGCAGATAAGCTGGACGATATGATAGCAGAAGAAGCTCCACACCTGGGGGCCGAGGAGAGACAAAGGGTCAGAGAAATCATCATTGAAACCCTGCAGTTCAGAGATGGTCCAGAGTTAGAGGCTGTGGATGAGCTAGAGTCAGTAATCACTAACCCTTCCTACCCCGACCAAAAAATTCAAATTGGAAAGCAGCTATCTATCGAGGAGCGAGCAGAAATCATTGAGCTACTCAAGGAGAGTAATGACGTATTCGCATGGAGAGTAGAAGACATGAGGGGAATTAAGGAAGAAGTCGCCGTTCACCGACTTGAAGTCAACCCGACCATAAAGCCTAGACCCCAAAAATTGAGAAGTTTTGCTTGTGATAAGGAGGAAGCCATAAAAACTGAGGTACAAAAACTTTTAAGTGCAGGGATAATCAAGGAGGCCACTCACACAACGTGGTTGGCCAATGTGGTCATGGTGAAGAAATCAAATGGCAAATGGCGGATGTGTGTCGACTTCACCACTCTAAATCTTGCCTGCCCGAAGGACAGCTATCCTCTTCCTAGAATCGACAAACTAGTTGATTCTATTGCCGGTCACTCCACCCTCAGCTTCCTCGATGCTTACTCAGGATACCACCAGATTAAGATGCACGAGGATGACATTGTGAAAACTTGACTTTCCAAGCATTTGGAGGCATCTACTGCTATAACATGATGCCCTTTGGATTGAAGAATGCAGGGGCGACTTATCAAAGAATGGTGAACAAAGTCTTTGCCTCTCAAATTGGCCGAAACATGGAGGCCTACGTCGACGATATGGTCATCAAAACAAATACTAGACGTCACGTGGTCGACCTAAAGGAAACGTTCGCCAATTTGAGAGCAAACGACATGAAGCTCAACCCTAGCAAGTGTGTCTTTGGTGTAGCTGCTGGAAAGTTCCTTGGATTTATGGTATCTCAGCGAGGTATAGAAGCTAACCCGGAGAAGATCAAGGCTCTAGTCGACATGAAAGAGCCGACCAGTATAAAGGAGATGCAGCGACTTAACGGCAGGGTGGCAGCTCTTGGCCGCTTCATATCTAAGTCAGCAGAGAGGTCTCTCCCCTTCTTCAAAGCGTTGAGGGGGACGAAAAATTTTGAATGGACGACCGAATGTCATTCGTCGTTCCAACAGCTGAAGGATTACCTCGCTACTCCACCTCTCCTGAGTAGCCCGACCACTGGCGAAACGTTGTTTGTGTATCTATCTGTGGGAGACAAGTCAGTGGCTGCAGGCTTGATTAGAGAAGAGGAAGGGCTCCAAAAGCCAGTGTACTACATCAGCAAAGCCTTATCGGATGTGGAGAGCAGATACTACAATGCTGAAAAGGTCGCATATGCTCTAGTCGTAGCTTCAAGGAAGATGCGAGCTTATTTTCTGGCCCACCCTATCGTGGTACTAACCAATGCGCCCTTGAGAAAGATATTACACAAGCCGGAGAGTTCAGGTCGACTGCTCAATTGGTCAATTGCACTTACTAAATTTGACATTGAGTATAGACCTCGAAAGGCGCTGAAGGCTCAAGCTCTAGCAGATTTCTTGGTCGAGCTTACGTTCACCAAGGAAGACAGCAAACAGCGAGCTCCAAGAGAGAAAACCAAGGGGAAAGAGCCAGAGTCCCAAGTCGCTACTAATCTACCCGACGATTGTTGGAAGGTCTACTCAGATGGGTCAGCGACCAAGAGTGTCAGTGGAGCAGGGATAGTACTAATTGAACCAGAATCAGGGACAGTGTATGAGGGGTCACTAAGGTTCAAGTTCGATGCTTCCAACAATCAGGCTGAATACGAAGCCTTGATAGCAGCCATAGAATACGCCAAGTGTTTTGGAGCGACTAAAATCATGGCTTATTGTGATTCCCAACTGATAGTCAACCAGGTCAGAGGCGAGTACGAGGTGCTTAGTTCCACTACGATCAAATCTTGCGACCTGGTGAAGGAGCTAATAAAGGATTTGGAATTCTGGGAGATTCAGAGGATTGGAAGGGAAGACAACGAGCTAGCCGACCTCCTCTCGAAATTAGCCACTTCAGATGAGCCACATGAAGAGCCCATTTCTTTCCTCGAAAATCCAGCTTATGAGAGGATAAAAATTCAATGTATAGAGGACGCTTCAAGAAATTGGGTTTATGAGAAGTGTTGGATCGAAGAAATGAAGGCGTACCTAGAAAGTGGCGAGTGCTGATGACGAGAAGAAAGCTCGAGCTATCAAAAAAGAAAGCTACGAGGTATGTTATCCAAGGAGGCGATACATTCGAGAAGATCCTACACTAGACCATTGCTAAAGTGCATCCACCCTCGAGGTAGCCCTATTGATACATGAAGTACACAGTGGGATTTGTGGTGGACACCGGGGGCAGGACTCTAGCCGACAAGTTGATTACCTTGGGATACTGCGGCGCACATGAGAATTGACACTCACAACTTTGTTCAACAATGTGATCAATGTCAAAGGTTTGCCAATCTTCCTCATCTGCCTACGACCGAGCAAACCCCAGTAATTGCAGCTTGGCCATTCGACATGTGGGGCGTCGTCTTAATTGGACCCTTCCCTCCCGCCCGGGGAAATTGCAAGTATGTGATCGTCGCCATAGATTATTTCACCAAGTGGATTGAGGCCAAGCCATTAGCTCACATCACAGAGGAAAACGCCATCAACTTCATTCATGATTTCATTTGGTGTCGATTTGGTTTTCCTCGAGCAATAGTGTCTGACAACGGACTGCAGTTCTCCAGAGCCTTCGAAGCAGAGATGAATCGGGTAGGGATCAAGCATTGGCAATCTTCTGTCGCCTATCCTCAAGGAAATGGGCAAGCTGAAGCAGCGAATAAACTTGTCCTATCTTCACTCAAGACGGGCCTCGTAGGTCGACGCAACAACTGGTTGGACGAACTCCCCCTTGCTCTTTGGGCAGTTCGCACAACCACTCGGGGGCCTACGGTCTAACATATGGATCAGAGGCCATGGCACCTGCTGAGCTCAGATTCCCTACTGCTAGAGTGACTTTCTTTGATCAAGAGCAGAATGACACCAACAGATTGATCGACCTGGATTTAATCGACGAGAAGCGAGACACGGCCTACCTTCGAATGGTTAACTACAAGCAGCGAACTAAAAGTTACCACGACAAGAAGGTCAAGCCGAGATCATTCCAAGTAGGAGATCATGTGTTGAGAAAGATCGAAGCAATGGGAAGAAGAACTCAACAGAATAAACTGTCTCCCAACTGGGAAGGTCCTTACATAGTCACTCGAGTCATCAAGGAAGGAACCTACATGATAGCTCGTCCTGGGGGAGAAGAGTTGAAACATCCTTGGCACGCCACTCACCTCATCAAATACTACTTCTAGTTTTCAGCTTCCAAGTTCAAGCTTGTTTTAGTTCTAGTTTTCAGATTAATGTAAGCGTGTTCGTACTTCAATAAGAATGCTGTTTTATTCAACCAATGTTGGGCAACACCAGTTTTAACTAGCTCGACTCCCAGTCAGCTTAGTTCGAACGAGCTCGATTCTTAATCAGCTTTATTCTTTTAACAAGTCCGACTCATAGTCGACTTTGTTTTAATTAGCTCGATTCTTAATCAGCTTTATTCTTTTGACAAGTCCGACTCATAGTCGACTTTGTTTTAATTAGCTCGATTCTTAATCAGCTTTATTCTTTTAACAAGTCCGACTCATAGTCGACTTTGTTTTAATTAGCTCGATTCTTAATCAGCTTTATTCTTTTAACAAGTCCGACTCAACGTCGACTTCGTACAAATTAGCTCGACTCTTAGTCAGCTTTAGTCTCATAACAAGTCCGATCCAAGGTCGATTTCGTTCCAATGAGTTCTACCCTATGCCATCTCTAAACTGGTTCGGCCTTGAGTCAACCTCGTTTCTAAATTTTGACAAGGTTTAAGTCGACTCTTCCTACTATATCTAGCTCGACATAGATATGCTGAAATTAAAGGCATGAAACATACAAGGATATGAAGTCAGCTAAGATTAAACATGTTTAAGTCTCCCAAAAGCGGGCTGAGACTTGCAAAAATATGATTACATGTTTCTATGCCTCCCAAAAACTGGGCCAAGGCATTCAAGTATTCAAAAAAGCAAAAAAGCAAATAGTATTTTGGGACTTGTTCATTACAATTCGATCAAACTACTCAAGAGTCCAGGCCAGCATCGGTTTGGTCGTCAATGGAAGCTCGACCTTCCCCATCCTCTCCTTGTTGTTGGGGGTCTAAAGGTTTACCAGATTCAGAGTACACTCGCTGCTCAGGTTCCTCTTCCATAAGGTCAGCATCTTCGAGCTCTTGCAAGACGACATCAAAGTTTCTGTCAACAATCTCGGGGGCCACCCACGATTCACAACCATCCTCTTTGTCTTCTTGAGCGATGAAGGCTAGGTCGTTCTCAAGATAAGGAACGAGCGAGTGACCCCTGCGAGCTGCCATGTCGTACTGGGATTCAGAGAACCAACGAGCTAATTGCTCGATGGTAACTGTAGCTGTTGAATCCACTAGTGCTCGACGCGCCATATGTCTTTTGCCTACCTCCAGAAAGTCATGCGCTTTGGCCACGATGGTATTATAGTATTCATCGCCCTCTTTGAATTTATCAATGGCAGCTTCAGCAGCATCCTTAGCAGCAGCGAATACGGCGGCTGAAGGTCTTCTTGCCATTTTCCCCGTTCAAGTCGACGCTCTTCCTGCAGCTCGACCAGGAAGGTATCCTTCTCCTTCAGAAGTTTGGAAACTGTCGCCAGCTCCGTCTTGGTTTTCTCCAACTCTTTCTTCTCAGCATCTCTCTCTACCTCCGCCTCCTTGAGCTTGGACTCAGCAGCTTCAAGGTCTACCAGGGCTTTCTTCTTGACCATCTCCATGGCGTTATACGAGTTATCCAAGTCATTGAATTTCTCTCTTAGCTCAGCCAGTTCTTGGTACTTCTTGGATAAGTCCTTAAGAGCATGCCTCTCCCTCTCAATGGAGGCCCTCCAAGAACATTTAACTTGCTCGATCATGGTAAGATTCTGCATTTAAAGGAAACCAGGGAAGTGGTGACTCGTAAGACAAGTTGGTCGAGTAAAAGAACAAGCGACTAGACTGAAAAGGAAAGTGAAAAATTACCTCGCAATGAGCCATCCCAGAGCGAGCTAAAAATTCCTCAGGGGTGATCCCCTTATCAGCAAAATGGGCTAAGAGGTCGACATCTATTGCCCTCCTAACAATAACTTGGCCCAGGCTCATATCGGGGTAACGGCGGCTCAAGCTATTGACCCCTGCTAGTGGAGGAACATCACTCAGTCTCTGCATCAGATCCTCAATAGGTTCTTGGTTGGGAGAAGAAGAAATTGGAGGAGGAAGATGACTTGAAGGAACAGACTTCCCTTTCTCAGTCCGCGATCTCTTCCTTGTATTCAATGGCTGATCATCAGAGGCGACTTCCATTACATCATCATCAATATCGACGACGTTCTGAGGACTAGCCACATTTACCCCAGCACCAGAGGTTCTTTGCATTGGCATCGAGATTGGGTCGAAACTCAGCCGGGTCTAAGCGACTGTTGGACTCATCACCTCCTTCATTGACATTGGCAGATGGGGTCCCACTCAGCAAGGGATCTTCCAGCTCAACCTCTTCCATAGGGATCATCCCAGCAACATCCTTTGGGAGCAGATTGTTCCTCGCAGCAGCTTCCCTCTCCCTGCTCGCCTTTGCATTGAGGGTCCCATGGGCCTTCTTAGCCTTCTTCTTATCCGACACTCCCACTATTCGAACCATGGCAGCTTCTTGTTTGGGAGACAAAACTGCACGAAATCAAAGCAATCAAGTGTTAGCTCGACAATTCCAAAACAGTTATATGTACGAGCTAAATGGTTCTACATACGAACAAACAATTGGCGAGGTAATTGATACAATTCAAAGCAGTTCTATGTACGAATTAACTAATTCTACATACGAGCAGGCAATTTGATGAGTATAGAGTTGCAATTCAAAATAGTTCTATGTACGAGCTAACTAGTTCTACATACGAGCAGGCAATAGACGAGCTAAGAGTTGTGTATGCAGCTCAAAATAATTCTATGTGCCAATAATAAGTTACTTATGCAAGTTAACAGTGGACGAGCTAATGAATGAAGGCGAGTAAACCCTTACCACCAATGTGTTCTCCATTATCCTTGCAATAGTTAGCTTTCTTCTGGCAAAACTGGCAATTCTCCTCTAATCTACCCAAAGAGTGAGTAACCCAATCAGGATACACCTGGCCTCTCAACACAGGAACAAGAGGCTCCACTACCCCATCTCCAGGCATCATCCCAGTTTGGATATAGTTGTATTTGGTTGTCCCTAATGACTCCCAGCTGATGGGTCCATTCTTGACCAAAGCACACAGCTTCCTATACAAAGTTTGATGCCAAGGAGGCTCCCAATAATTCTCTTCGCTAATTACGTCGGATTCACTATTTGGCAAAGGAAACTCCCATCGACCTACTCTCTACAAAAACCACATACGAATTCCAGCTGCTATGTTTATTGGGAAGGCTGGCAAACAGCTTTGGAGAGTTGGGTTTAGAAGGAGTACTAATCCCCCAATCAGCCTTGTCGAGCTTAGGAGCAAAAAACTCCTTGAAAACTCTCATGCAGGGCTCATGGCCTAGAAATCTACATACCATGGCAAAGCACACTAGCACCCTGCAAGTATTGGCCCCAAGCTGAAGAGGAAGAGCATCCATGCACTCCAGAAATTCGTTGATAAAGGGATCTAAGGGCAACCTCAAGCCCGCTTCGAACTGACCATAGAAAAAAGCAACCCTAGTGGCATCAGTGGTGAAGGTGGCACGGTGCTTGGCCATGAAATCCGCCCTAGTGAAGATAGTTACCCTATAATCCGCCCTATTTACCCCACAAAAGTCATAGACCATGGAGTAACGGGACTCCATATTCTTATTCCCTCGCAGAGGCCTAGGGGGTACATATCCTCTCTCATTTTTCCCCGGTACAACGGAGGAGCCAAATGCATCCACTATCCTGGGACTTGATGAAGTTGAAGTGTAGCTCCACCTTGAGTCGTCATATACGTACAAACAAAGAGGAAGCGGGGAGTCAGTCCTATGATCACATTCAGTCGACCTACCTAAGGGCGACCTAGACTCCCCTGGAAAACCTATTCTATTTCTAAGGAAGGAAGGTTTATGGACATCCCTAACATAAAACAAGGTGATATGGTCAGTAGTTCATGGAACAGATGGAAAGTGACGATATTTGAATCATCGACTACTAGATTTTCAACGTCCCCTACAATGGGCAAACCTATCTCACTGAAATTCAACTCCCACATAGTCAAGATAGAGGCGCATTCATCCAAGGACATCACTCTCCACTCACCGTTCACGTTCTTATACACCCTACGGTCAACAGTGCAGTACCCATACCAAGCGCCAGGTTCACTACGGAAGGTTCTAGCCATGGCGAAAATAAAAACAGAGCATGAATTGCAAACCCTAAAGCAAATGTACAAGGGAAATACCTTGATTGATCGCAGAGGGGGAATCCGTTACCAAAGCCGTAAACCTGGGTTAAATCTTGCTGCAATTCCGCAATTATCGCCGAGGAAGAAGAGTTTGAAGACGGTAAGAATTCGAATCAGAAAGGGTTTTGAGTATTTATATTTTCCCAAATTTGGAAAGGGAAAAGAAATTCAAAATTGATTTTCCAAAATTAAACTCTGAAGCGGTTTTTGAGAAAGACTACCAAGCGTCAAAACAGTAATGATGACAGAAAAATGGCGCTCGTTCTGATCTGACCGTTCGTCATCGACGTCCAAGATTGTGCCACGTCATCATAGTCGACTAAACTTCATTGCGAGTATCGACCTGCGAGTAACAACAAATTTCCATCGAGATTTCCTTAACTTCCTAGTCGACAAAGTCAACTCGAAAGTTGGGGGCCACTGAACATACCAAAAGTGTCGAGTTGGGCCAAATGGGTAAAGTCCAATCACAGACAGCCTTGACTCCCACATTCTCAATGAAGCTGGCCCAATCAGAGCAAGGCCCAAAGCCCATCTCAAGTATCCGTCGACTAAGTCCATGGTTCGACCTACCAGGTCCCGACCTAACTTAGTCCGACCTCATGATCCATACTACAATTCGGGTACGAACCATGCTCTACCCGCCAGTCAGGTCGACCATTCCACAAATGGCGACCTCGACCTAACCACCAAATGTTGACCTAACAGATGTGGACGCACATGGGTCAAATATTTCCATAACAGCATCCCTATAAATCAGGGACAGTTTCAGGCACGTTCTCATGACAAGTAACTGCCGCTAGAATATCGGAGCACATATCGCTCCACCAAAAATACAACAACCATCATCTATAAATACTTCATCACTACCAACGGTGCAAGGGTAACTGCCATTTTGTTATCTGAATTCATTATTCAATACATTTTGAGCTATATACAACCCTTATCTTACTCTCACGCCCGAGCGTCTTCGCCGGAGACACATCCGGCTAGTCGTGGGTTCTGATTTCAGGTCAAGGAGCCAGGTGATTAGTCCTGCCACGTGGAGGATTACTGATAAGCACAATTTCTGCAGCATCAAGACTATTACACATATACCATCGCCAAATTGTATACGAAATAAAAGTGTTAACAAGGCTTATGCATATAATTCAAACATCAAAACATCCAAACATTCATACAAACTTGATAATTCAAAAACCATTACACATATACTATCCCCTACGTAATCTTTCTCTTCTTGCATCGTTATCCTGATCATAGAGTTCATTGAATGCTGCTATCCTATCTCGGTATTAGAGGATCAGTTGACTTGCGCTTGGATCACAGTGTTCCCTCCAATACATGGGATAATGAAAGGCGGAAAAGACGTCATATACGGAGAGCTGTATATACTAGTGTGATTGGGCTATCCATTTCCCTCTCCACGACCCTGACCCTGATCCCGTCCTCGTCCTCGACCTCGCCCTCGACCCCGTCCTCTCCCACGACCGGAAGCAGCTAGTGGTGGATGAGACGTAGGAGTACAAGCAGGGGTAGATGGTGTGGTTTCTGAAGCTGGTTTGCGTTTGTGCGTGGACTCCGAACTCGCTTGGGTTGATGCAATGAATACAGATCTAGACCTGAAATAGGGCAAAGAAAAGAGTGAGAAGCATTTATAATATCAACATGCAAATCAAATACATCAAGAACGTAAAGTGTGAGCCAAAAAATGAATGAAGACCTATACCCTTTGCTAGTCGAGGATGGTGTAGCGGGGACTCGAAAAAATTTGTTAGTATGCTCCCAATCTGATGGTTCTCTGGAACTTCCGGTCCGGGGTTTATTCGCCTTTGAAATATGATTTGGCTCGTAAGCATCCCTCATATGGTGATTAAGCCCTTCTTCCATCTTTTTGAATAACTTTCTCCTTACCGGTTCAGGTGCTTTCTCAACTTTATTCAACATAGCTTGAAAATTGTCTTTATTTATTGAAGTCTCAGATGGAGGGTTGTCTACTTCAATGTCCAACTTCTTCCAAAAATCATGAATCGAGGACAGCTCAATCCGTCCCCCACAGTCCTCTATCCGTGCAATCTCGTGACTACATGGAAGTTCATGTGTTCGCCTGTAGTAACACCCGCATGCAGCTTCAGTGATGACATTACCCCCATTACGACCCCGCTGGTTTTTAATGATTTTCTGAATACGAGCCCGCTCTCGTCTGATATTGCGCAAGGCTTCCGTTGACACTTTAGTCAATATGTTGTGATACAGATTACGGGTCCTCAAATCAATTGGAGTTCTGGTCTTTGATCTATTCATACTCTGTTTGATATTTTTTAGTTGGATATCCAAGATCTTATGAGCCTTTTTGAAGATTGTGTCAAAAGTAGAGGAAGCACTCCCCAATGCCTTCTTCAACCTGTTATGCTCACCCTCAGTCCTGTTTGTGGTATGGGTCCCGAAGTGTGGTAACACATCCGTGTTCATAGACAAAATATTCTGGGAGTATGGAGTAATCCATGTATCGCGGAGGTAATCCAATAATACATGATAAGATCTGAAACGGTCACAAAGCCCTTGCCAACGTTCGTCCCATTCGCCGGAGGTAGGGGCTGAGATTGCATAATTGAAACTCCTCATGAATGATTCTGCCAAATCCTCGCTACCTGTATGACTCAAACCATGCTTTCTAACATTGACTTCGATATGCCTCCGACACAAGAAATGTGCGGTGTCGAGAAAAACTGTACGGAGAGCGCTGATGAAACCCAATTCACGATCAGTGACAAAAACTGTTGGCAACCGAGGAGGTGTAAACAGACTGTGCAAATTATCCAATGCCCATATGTAATCATCCGCACTCGATACTTGAGAACGCATACGCTATTGTGAAATTATGCCCGGTGGAAGTAAATCCTACAAACTGCAAGAAGTACAGTCCATAGCAGTTGGTGTTGTAAGTGCAGTCACCTTGTACAACATATGGAAAACAGTTTAGCATCTTCATTGCTAATGGGTGAGAGAAGAATATGTCGTTGATCATGCCACTCTCAGCGTCTTCCCTCGTGTAGTATATATATTCATGATCGTCGAGTAATTTAAGGAATTGTTGTAGCGGGGTCCTCCCTTGTTGTTCTTCTTCTCTATATTTTGTGATGATATTGCGGACGTGCATCGGAGTGCTCACGTTCTTCTCATCGTACATCTTTAACATTGCTACTATGTCATTTGGACGCAATGAACATTCACTTGCGCTACACACAGCGTCATATTCGCCACGTGTCAATTTCCCGAGAGGAAAACCTTCCGGATACAAAGGAAAGCCATGATTATGTATACCATTCCTTACAACATAACCCCATAACCCATCATCCCTCATTTCTTTGGCATGTAGTTTAAAAGTACACTCTCTCTTCTTGCTACTACTCTTCCTAATGTTCTTTGATCTTCCGGGCCTGTCATGTCCACCAAAATGACATATTATCATCGCATAAGCTAGTGTATTTCCACTTCTATTCTTCGAGTGGTCTATAACAAGGTGTATATTTCGACGCCTCGCGATTTTCCGTACATGTGCAAGAAGTGCATCCCTATTTGGAAATAATTCTGATGTCGTGAATTCGTCACTGATATCCGGAAATGGACCCTGCAAATTACAGCACCATCAGTTTCAAAGATCCAGTATACATTTCATGTATACATACACGACATAGTTCATTAAATCTCGTGTGGGTGAACACGAGAAGTAAGCTACTCTGTCGTGTATGTGTACACGAAATTATCTCCGTCCAGAATGCAAAAACATATTTGAAAACTGGAATTTGCTCTGATATTGCATTGTTATTCTCATGTGTATTTGAAGATTGTATAAATAAATCTCATGTGTAGGTCAAGATTGGATTTTTAATTCAAGATGAAATTTTTATATCAAGATGGGATTTTTAATTCAAGATGGAATTTTTATTTTGATTTTGATCACAATACAAAACAAAACATTAAGAACTTACTTCATAGAAGCTTGGATCATTGAAACTTGGAGAATGTTGATGTGGAGGAGAATTTGGTGAGATTCCTTCTTCTTCATCATGGACAAATTCTATCATATCAAGGTTAATACACTCATAAGAACATGTTGAGCAATTTTGTGAGGAATCCATGCTATGATCATTGAAACTTGGAGAATGTTGGGGAGAATTTTGTGAGGAATCCATGCTATGAACTTAGAGATTGATTTTTGAATAATAATGGGGGTTTCTGGTTTCTGTTCAGAATACGGGTGTGTTTTAGTAGGGTTTAAACGTCAAATTCAATGCAGGTCATTTTGAAGGGTTTAACTGGATTTTAAACATCTCGTGTACGTTAACACGAGATAAAACTATACATTTCGTGTCATTCTTAGACTTGCTCCGCTTTTCTTTTCTCTCCGGATGCATTTCAGTCTTCCTCTTTCTATTGGACGCGGTCATACGCTCACGTGCCTACAAAAAACAAATAAGAGACAATAAATTAGATATTTAGCATCTGACAAATATGAACAATGTAATGAAAAATAGTGGACACTGGGAATCTCATATGAACTCACACGAGACACATCTCGTGTGAGTTCATACGAGACTCCAATTCTAAACATTGGATTTTGATTTTGAAGAACAAAATATGTTTCAGTTACTTCAAGTTGTTCTCTTAGATGGTAATATCAAAACAAACATTTCCCCATAATATAAGTGGAATAATGAATAATATTCCTCTTGATAGTTTCTTCTGTTTTTTCATCTTTTCTGTTTTGAATAAAAAGTTGTATATTTTTTTTCTTGAAGAAGAAATTAAAATGGTAAGTGAATCAAATAGTTTCAGCTGAGTCTCGTATGAACTCACACGAGACACATCTCGTGTGAGTTCATACGACGGCGATGGCAGTGACAATCAATCAATCAGTGACAATCACAACGACGACAACCATTATTCCGATGAAACCCACTTAGAAATGTGGCGATTTCCTTCCACTGGCGACCTATTAGCGCCTTGGGTTTGCACATTTCGATTTCAATTTTTGATTTTATTCAGGCCTTAGGTTTAAATTATCTTCTTTACGGGCACGGTGCTAGAAGAAGCTCCGACGGTGATGGTAGTGGCGGTAGCGGCGGCGCTAGCTCCGGCGGGGACCTTTAGAATTTTTAATCTAGCCATTTTTGTCTTCGTATTCGTCAATCGTCGTCTAGGTGAGAGTGAAGAAAGAGATTTACTGAGGGAGACGGTGAAGAAGTTTGAGCGATTAGAGAGAAGAGGGAAAATTGAGTTTATAAATGGGTATTTTGGTAATTTACTTATTCCCTGGAAATAACCTTCTCTTCTCTGTATTTAGTATTCACTGTCAGATACGATACGAGGTTCGTCCGTGGCTGCGGGGAAGGCGAGCACAACTACGAGAATTGTTATATGGTCCGTAAAGTGAAATTGTTTAGTAAACACGTATCATTAAATTTATTCAAAAAAAATTAAAATAAACCCCTTGCTTTCTCTTTATATTCTTTATCTTTCTCATCACCCTCCACTCCACACATCCATTAACCAAACATTAATTCTCTCATTCATCCACACTCATCAACATTAGAGAGAGAGAGAGAGAGAGAGGGGGGAGAAATTTGAATTTTAGAGAGAGAAGAAAAAGAAAGGTTTCAATTTTAACTTAAATCAATATGTCAAACATTGAAAAATAAGATATGTTTTGTTCAATTCGTTCGAAAATTACTTTCTATGGTTTAATTTGTTCGATTAATGTTTCAATTTGAAATTTTTTGGGTTCAATTTGTTTCAAATTCTGGGGTTGTTGTGTTTCGGTCAGTACTGACCAAAATTGTAGATCTGTTCAACCAGTAGTGACCGAATTTTACTTCAAAAAGTCAGCCACACCCGACCGAATTTTTTTTGATTATTTTCAACCACTTCTGGCCAAACTTTTACAATATGATATGACTAATCAATTAATGCTTAAATGTGGATTTCATGTTAATATTAATGTTTTGAGCTTGTAAATATCATTTTATGATATTAAGATGATGAAAATGTGATGTAAAGTGTTTCAGTTTGATATGATATGATACAGCTGCTCAGGGACCTGATGATACATATTGTTGAAAGATGGACAACCAGAGATAAATCGATTAGTGCACATGAGGCTATGAAAGTTATCTTTAGATCACTCGCAGCAACACAAATTCCATCAACGCCATCAACTTCTCATGGTATAAGAAGACGACATTAAATTTGTATTATTTGTTCTTTGTATTATATCACGAAAATAATGTTTGAACAATTATTTTTAGTTTTGTATTTAGTGTTTGTATTATATTTTAAAAACTTCTCAAGTTTGAACAATTTTTCATATTTGTATTATGTTTGAATATATTTTAATTATTTAAGTAAATGATGAAAAATATCGTACATGTTCTTGTATATCCAAAAATAAATGACATGTTTTTAAATAAAAAAATAATTATATATCAATTTTGCCACTATTCTCAGGTCAAAATAATGTTATGTACCCAAATAATATGTCAAAATATTTTAATTTTTTTTGCCTAAACTACAAAAGTTCGGCCAATACTGACCGAATCAATCAAAAAATTCAGCCAGTACCAACCGAATACCCTTCTTCTATTCGGCCACTACTAACCGAATTTTTTTTGTTTTTCGGCCGGTTGTGACCGATTTTTTTTTGTTTTTCGGCCGGTTGTGGCCAAATGATGGACGTAAATCCACTGTGTAATAATTTTTTGTTTTTCGATCGGTGTTAATCAACCAAGTTACTGTATTAATCAACACTCACACAATTCACAAGTGACAATTGATTAGATTGCAAACTCAAGAATTGAAATAAAACCTCTTTGATAAACAAGGAATAATTAAATTGACAAAATAATGTTATAGCATAAAACCCTAAAACATGCTTACATCCAATCCATGAATTAAAAGACTTAGCTACTCATGTTCATCTCAAAAGACAAAAGAGATGAATCATAAAAATAAAACATAAAACCTGGTTGATGAATAATCCTTTGAATCCTCCAAGCCTTCAATTCCCCAAAAGAAAATAAAGCATAAAAAAACTGTTGCTGAAGTTCCCTATTTATTCTGGGGAAGAAAGGGAGTTAGTTTTGGAAAGAGCAACAAATCCTCCGGATAAAAGGAAACTGATAATTTTAAAAACGGGACATGGGCGGTCGCCCACCATGCCTTGGGCGGTCGCCCATGTGTACAGCAACATTGGTCTTCAGCGTAACTCACTCCTGGGCAGTCGCCCATCTTGCCTTGGGCGGTCGCCCATGTGTACAGCAACTCCCCCTTGTGTGAGACTTCAGCTTGGGCGGTCGCCCATATGGTCCTGGGTGGTCGCCCATGACAACAGCGGTTTCAGGGCTTGGTCATCTCTAGCTTGGGCGGTCGCCCATAAGGTCCTGGGCGGTCGCCCATCACAACAGTGGTTTCTCCAGCTTTCTTGACCATTTTGCTTTACCAACTTTACTAACTCCCTGACTATCAAAGCACTCAAATATACATTAAATTCTCAAGGATTCGAACAGAAAATAAGCTTAGGAACGTATCTTTTGGATGGGTAAAACCACATCCATCAAATACCCCCAAACTTACCTTTTGCTCGTCCTCGAGTAAAACAAAACTAAACAAAAACAAAACTACTCTACCAAATAAAAAATCAGCAGAAAATATTTTTGACATGTTCTCAATACATACAAGGTTGCCGGCCAAGCAAGTCTCAGACTCTCACTTAAATGTGCTAAATAAGTGCCAATATGAAAATGCAATTACAATTACATTAATGCATCTAACCCACAATTTTCCACCTCGGCCTGAATGATGAATGAATTATGGGAGATCATGATCAACAAGATAAGCTTGTTTATGAGTTCACTAACACATGCTCTGCATCACAAATAACAATACGGTTACATACACAAGGATACTCATACACATGATTACATACTTGTCAACCCGATTACTCAATATTGAACAAAAATATGGCTCAAAGTTAAGTCCACAACAAATGTGGGGCTAGGCTCACAGGTACAAACGAAGGAATGGACATACAAATACAAGAATGTGAAACTAAAAGCCTTCCATTGCATATAACACATTCCGGAGTTTCAGCTTTTCCGCTCACCTTTGTTTCCCCAATGCTTCAACCCCCAAACTAGAACTTTGTTCATATTTTATACACTTGGGGTTGAAAGCATTCCCTCTCTCAAAATAGATCACTCATCAAACATACTTCACAGAATTAGGGGGCAAACATTTGTTTTTTTTTTTTTTTCAATTAATTGCCCCCTTTTATACAATACAAATCATGTTTCCAACTCTTGACCTTCCTCACTCATTCCCGTAATTTCCCCATGTAACCCCCAAACTGATCGTTTCTAATTCCACAATCTTGCAAAGGTGGGATAAACCTATTCTAGGTGTCAAGGGTTCGGGATTAGGGATTAAATGAAGGCGAATGGTGGTCTAAATGTTCCATTCTTTCTAAACAGGCTCAAAAGGGATCAAGTGACAATTCATATATAGATAGTGACGAGAAAGTCAAAGTCTTACAAGAGGGTTGTCAAAGAAAGATAAGCCATAAATACCAAGTAATCTATTAATTTGTTATTGACAAGCATGCAATCATGTTCTAGGACCCCCGAGAATGTCAAAGTGAACCCATAAAGGACACCTAAATTAATGACCATGATCAAGAAATATAATGGGAGTGAATGGTGGTGCAATTGTGTTTTACATGTATTAATGCAATTACAATAAACAAATTCAAATTGGCACAAACATAGCAAAACTCAATCAAAATCCCTCATATCATCACGGACGTTGGCCAACTTCCAAACATATAATGAGAACAAATTTTTTTAAAAATTTTCTAATTTATTTTTTGAAGGGTGACACTATTTACACTTCCCTATAAACCCACAAACTCGAGGAGATATCTACCCCCAAACTCAAAACATGCTATGTCCTCATAGCAAAGAGGACAACAACATGCCTCGGGTTCAAAGGCCGATATGACACACAAAGCAAATAAATAAAGCAATAAAAATTTACCTACTTGGGTTGCCTCCCAATTAGCGCATTTGGTTAAGGTCGTTAGCCCGACCATTGCTCCCAACTAAATGGGATTTGATGTGACCACATTCCCTTTGGCCTTGGCTTTCCTTCCCTTGGACCACTTCGCACATTCTCGGGCACAAATGCCCACCACCCTCCACAAAAATTCGCCCTTTGCTCCAAACTCGGGTGGAGCCCAAGGGATTTTTCTCACCTTTTTCTTGCTCTTTTTCTTTTTCTTCAATTTCTTTTTCTTGGGAGCCTCTCCCCCAAACTCATTTGGTGCCTTATTCTTATCACAATCAAGCACCTCCTTCTCCTCCTCAAAATCACAAGCCTCCTGAACATGCATCTTGACAAACAAAGTGTCAGAAATATCAATAGAACAACACTCTTCCATTTTATCGCATGAATCAATATTGGTAGACTTAAGCGGAAAGAAAGATTTTAGTGGGGACACCGACCCCTTTTGGGATCGATCTAGGGGGTGATACGGGCCATCACAAGAACCAAGATTGTCGGCCTTATTCTTCACGGCACACAAGTGGGAACCCGCACTATCCCTAGAATTCTCACCGTCATTTGACAAAATTTCACAATCATCAACATATGAACACTCCTCACTATCATCACTAGGATGTTTCATGGCATCAAACACAGAAATTTCAATTTTCTCACCCGCCACTGTCATAGACAATTTACCATTCCTCACATTAATAATGGTGTTGGTCGTCGCCATGAAAGGTCTCCCAAGTAATATGGGTGAATCACGGCGACTTCCTTCACCTTTCGGCATTTCAAGCACCACAAAATCAACATGCACAATGATTGAATTTACTTGAACTAAAACATCCTCCACAATGCCCACAGGTCTTTTAATGGACCGATCCGCAAGTTGTAGGGCCATTGTGGTGGGTTTTAATTCGGGTAAACCCAACTCCTCATACAAATAATATGGCAACAAATTAATGCTGGCCCCAAGATCCAACATAGCTTTTACCCTCTTTGACTCCCCCATAGTAATAGAAATCAGAAAACTTCCGGGGTCTTTCAATTTGGGTGGAAGACTATGTTGTACCACTGCGCTAGCATTCTCACTCATCACTACTCTCTCATTTGTCCCATACCTATGTTTCTTGGAATTTAATTCTTTGAAAAATTTGGAATAAGCAGGAATGTTTTTTATTACATTGAGTAAAGGGATATTGATGTTCACCTTAGAAAACATGTTCATCAACTCCGACATTTGCTTTTCCAATTTATGTCTTAAAAACCTTCCAGGAAACGATGCGGGAGGTACATATGGCACGGGGGTGGAGAATCAACTTTAGAATTTTCCCCATGTCACTTGTACTCTTATCAAAACCAACATCATCATTGTCCACATTAGCATTCTTATCTACAGCAGGAGGGGGAGAAGAAGATGAAGGAGAAAGTACCTCACTACCTACCTGTTTGCCATTTTGGAGAGTGATAATGGCATTTGCTTGATGTGGTTGGCTCGGAAAGGTCCCAGACTTATGACCTTGTAGGGCGGTTGCTAATTGCCCAATTTGAGTCTCCAACTTTTGAAGGGCAGCTTCATGGTTCTTGGAAGCTTGTTGGCTTTCCGCCCTTAATTGATTATTTTCGGCTTGCAGTTTCTCCATGGCCACTTCCCACAGTTCCCTTTTACGCTCATCTTGTCCGGTGGAGGTTGAGGGTGGAGAGGCTTATTACATTCTTGATTGCCTCCCCATGAAATATTTGGATGTTGCCTCCACCCGGGTTGTATGTGTTTGAAAAAGGATTATTGTTTTGAGGGAACCGTGCCAAATCCTTGCATTGCATGTGCACATTCGGGGTTAAACAGCAAACCACTTTGACACACATTAGTAGCATGAGTGTTAGGACCACAATTAGCACAAAAATCATTTACAAGATGAGCAGTAGAAGGCACAGTAGAAGAAGAAGCATTTTGCAAAGCTAACTTATCAAATCCTTGGTTCAGTAGTGCAAACTGCTTAGCCAACTCGTTGTTTAGCCCTACCTCATGCACTCCCCTAGTTGTCCCCCTAGATCCCTTTTGTTGAGAGTTAGCACTCAATATCTCAGCTTGATTCTTGGCATTGTTGGACGATCTTACTTCCCAAACTACCTCTGTTGCATTATCAACCATTGATTGGTATTCAGGGGATAAAGCCCCATAAAATGTTTGATGCAGCATAGAAGCCGGAAAATTATGGTGCGGGCATTGAATTTGTAGCATCCTAAATCTATCCCATGCCTCGTGGAAGGCTTCCCCCGGTTCCTGTGCAAATCCCATAATTTTCACCCTAAAATTTGTTAATGCATCATAGGGGTAAAACTTAGTAAGAAAAGCGTCATGTAAAGCATCCCAAGTAGTGATGCTACGGGGAGGAAGTAACAATAGCCAAGTTTTGGCTTTATCTTTCAATGCATAAGGGAAACACTTCAGTCTCAAGTGCTCCGACGTAACACCCTCTTTTATAGGGAACCCACTCACGGTAGACATGAATTCTCTCAGAAACGCTAATGCATCCTCACCGGCAAGGCCATAGAAATTAGGAATCATGTTAAAATATTGCCCTTTGATTTCATAGGCTAGTGCTGCATCGGGCAACACTATGCATGACACCGATGTATCGACTCTTGGCCTAGCAAACGCATTCATGACTTGGTCCTCCATTTCAAAATTAAAATTTTCTTCTCCCTCGGTGGAAGAAGTTTCTCGGTCACTTTCAAGGGGATTGCCCTCTGTCAAGTATAAATCTCTTAAATACTGACCCAACCTATTAATGTCGTCGTTCAATGGTTCCAGGTTAGGATTCAAAGAACGCCGACCAAGCATGCACCGATTAAACAAACTTGTTAAAAATCACAACAAGTCCCCGGCAACGGCGCCAAAAACTTGATGGACGTAAATCCACTGTGTAATAAATTATCGAGCAAGTGTACTCACTACCAGTGTAGCAATATGCACGAGCAGGGGTCGAACCACAGAGACTCGTTGGTTTTAACAAGTTAATTTAATTAGTGAAAAGTAACCAAAAAAAGGGGGGGTTTGTTTGTTTGATTTGAACTAAAAACTTAATTAAATAAAATACTTAAAAGAAAAACAATCAAGCAACAAGAGACAAGGATAAAATCAGATTAAAAGGAATTCATGGATTGAAATTTCACAGTACCAAGGATTTATGCTATTTTTTAAGAGTAAAGTGGTCAATTACTTCCTAGGGTTCATTCACAAAAATAAGGGTTGGGACGGTTTGGTGTGCGATTTGCAACCCTTCTATCCTTGTTTATTAATCTTTCAATTACGTCGAATTAATAAACAAAGAAAGCAATAAGAACCACAGAACAAAAGAACCTAAATCTTCTTGACTCGATTCTGAGGCCAATTAGATTTAATTATCAAAGTTTAGTCGGTGTTAATCAACCAAGTTACTGTATTAATCAACACTCACACAATTCACAAGTGACAATTGATTAGATTGCAAACTCAAGAATTGAAATAAATCCTCTTTGATAAACAAGGAATAATTAAATTGACAAAATAATGTTATAGCATAAAACCCTAAAACATGCTTACATCCAATCCATGAATTAAAAGACTTAGCTACTCATGTTCATCTCAAAAGACAAAAGAGATGAATCATAAAAATAAAACATAAAACCTGGTTGATGAATAATCCTTTGAATCCTCCAACCTTCAATTCCCCAAAAGAAAATAAAGCATAAAAAAACTGTTGCTGAAGTTCCCTATTTATTCTGGGGAAGAAAGGGAATTAGTTTTGGAAAGAGCAACAAATCCTCCGAATAAAAGGAAACTGATAATTTTAAAAACGGGACATGGGCGGTCGCCCACCATGCCTTGGGCGGTCGCCCATGTGTACAGTAACATTGGTCTTCAACGTAACTCACTCCTGGGCGGTCGCCCATCTTGCCTTGGGCGGTCGCCCATGTGTACAACAACTCCCCCTTGTGTGAGACTTCAGCTTGGGCGGTCGCCCATATGGTCCTGGGCGGTCGCCCATGACAACAGCGGTTTCAGGGCTTGGTCATCTCTAGCTTGGGCGGTCGCCCATAAGGTCCTGGGCGGTCACCCATCACAACAGTGGCTTCTCCAGCTTTCTTGACCATTTTGCTTTACCAACTTTACTAACTCCCTGACTATCAAAGCACTCAAATATACATTAAATTCTCAAGGATTCGAACAGAAAATAAGCTTAGGAACGTATCTTTTGGATGGGTAAAACCACATCCATCACCAAACTCCCCTTATTTTTTAGACAAGTGTGACCGATTCTGGGCAAAAAATATCCAAATTTATCTGAATTTTTGCCACGAAAACAGAATGTTTAAAACAACAATTTAGCACATTTATATGGTTAGAAAATGAAGAAGTATATAGGAATGGGTTTAACAATGTGTTTAAAAAAAGAAGTATATAAGAATGGGTGTATAGATTTAAGGGTAGTAGAGCCCTTTGATTCAATGGCAATTTTGAAGTTTTAAACTTACAGGTTTACTCAACAATTTTACGGGCTATATAACAATTCTCTACAACTATATAAAGGAATATCGTCCTTGATTATTCACATTAACGTCATCCCAATATATACAAACCTCCTACCATTATTTTAGGGATCTCATGTAATCTCTTACTAGGACTAGAATATTTACCTACCTAACTTAGAGATATACATAACATTTACATATCATCCTAACAATATAATAGATAACACACATCTACTCAAATCTATATTCTATCAGTCCCCCACAGTCGAAGCGGGAGGAGGCCGGATGCTTAGACTGTCCCCAAAAATCATCAAATAGTACGCGCGAAAGACCTTTGGTGAAAATATCAGCTAGTTGGTACCGGGACGGAACGTGAAGCACCCGAACATCACCTTTCTCAACCTTCTCTCGAACAAATAAAATATCTAACTCAATATGTTTGGTACGTTGGTGTTGTACTGGATTTCCGGACAAATAGATAGCACTAATGTTGTCACAATACACCAAAGTAGCCTTCGAGAGAGGAACGCGGAGTTCGAGTAACAAATTTCGAATCCAATAAGACTCAGCAACTACATTAGCCACACCTCGATACTCTGCTTCAGCACTAGAACGAGAAAGGGTGGGTTGTCTCTTGGAAGACCATGAAACAAGATTATTACCCAAAAACAAACAATAACCTGATGTCGAACGACGGGTATCTGGGCACCCGCCCCAGTCTGCATCAGTGTATGCGGTGAGGGAGTGACATGGAGAGCTCGAGAGATGTAAACCGAGCTTAATGGTACCCTGAACATACCTCAAAATGCGCTTGAGCACCGCCATGTGTTCCTGCCTGGGGTCGTGCATATGCAAACAAATTTGCTGAACTGCGTAACTTATGTCCGGATGGGTAAAAGTGAGATATTGTAACGCACCCGCTAAGCTGCGGTAAAATGTCGGATCTTCATATGGAGAACCAGCCGTGCCGCCAAGTTTGGCATTAGTGTCTACTGGCGTCAATGCCGGCTTGCAAGAAAGCATACCGGCTCGATTGAGAATTTCCTCGGCATATTGGCTTTGACACAAGAAAAGCCCCCCATTACAATGTGTGACAGCAATACCCAAGAAATAGTTTAAAGGCCCAAGATCTTTCATCGCAAACTCAGATGCGAGTGTAGACATAATGGAAATCCGAAGCCGATCGGAAGATGTAGTAAGAATGATGTCGTCGACATAGAGCAACAAATACGCCATATCGGGGCCCTTAGAATACACAAACAAAGAGTGATCCGATTTACTGTGACTGAAACCCATAGTGAAAACAAAATCTACAAATCTCTTGTACCAAGCCCGAGGTGCCTGTTTAAGACCATATAGAGATTTTTTCAATAAGCATACATAATCTGGAAGTTGTGGATCACGAAACCCCATGGGTTGATGCATAAAAACAGTCTCCTGTAATGCTCCATGAAGAAAAGCATTTTTGACGTCCAACTGATGTATGGACCATTGTCTATAGAGGGCTAAACTGAGGACAGTGCGGATCGTGGCCGGTTTCACAACCGGGCTAAAAGTCTCCAAACAGTCCACTCCAACCTGTTGAGATCTGCCATCTCCCACCAAACGGGCTTTATTCCTTGCAAAAGAGCCGTCAGAATTTTTCTTATGAGAAAAAATCCACATGCAACGTATAATATTAGAATTAGAAGGACGGGGTACAAGTTCCCACGTCTTATTTTTAATGAGAGCATCAAATTCGTTAACCATAGCTGCCTTCCAATTAGGGTCGGACAATGCACACTTAGGATTAGATAGAAGAGGGGACGGAGAATCAGAAGAAAATAAGTTGAGCTGATGTCTCGGCTTTACAATGCCACTCATGCTACGAGTAGTCATGGACCTAACCTGTGGCGAAGGAGCTGTAATGACTGAACTGGGCTGTGTAGGGAGATCTGCTGATGGGCCATTGGTCACGACTGGGCTATGTTGCGTGGCGGGCCGGTGGGGCACCAGAAGATGAAGTGGATGGTGGTTGAGTTTGGGCTATTGGTGAGAACCAGCCTTGAACAAAGGGATTTAATGGCTGGTCTAAAAAGGAATAATCCCGGCTCTCAGTGGGCAGATTTCTGTTGGAAGCGAATGGGAATACTTTTTCGTCAAACACCACATGACGAGCAACAATAATTTTGTGACTCGTTAGATCATAGCATTTAAAACCCCTATGATTTTGAGGATATCCCAAGAAGACACACGAATTTGAACGATTATGGAGTTTATGAATTGTAGTGGAAGAAATTAATGGAAAACACAAACAACCAAAAACCCGCAAGTGTAAATATGAAGGATCCCGACGATAAAGAATTTGAGTGGGGGAGTAATTACTAAGACCTTTAATGGGAATTATATTGAGAAGATACGTAGCCATAGCTAACGCATGATGCCAAAATGAGGACGGCATCGAAGAATGAGCGAGGAGAGTACGAACTAGATTATTTATAGTCCGAATTTTGCGCTCCGCTTTCCCATTTTGGGGAGAGGTATGAGGGCAAGACAACCGAAAAGTCATTCCCTTAGAGCGGAAAAAGGTTTTTAATTGATCATTGTCAAATTCTCGCCCATTATCACATTGAAAACATTTGACCAACCTCTCAAATTGTGTGGAGATATAAGAACTTAATGAGATAAAGATATCGGGTACTTGAGATTTCTTTCCAATGGGAAAGGTCCATAGAAAATTACTATAGTTATCCAAACATAACAAATAATACTTATGTCCCGAGGAGCTCAAAACAGGGGAGGTCCATAAGTCACTATGCATAATATCAAATGGTAAAACGGTGGAAGATGAAGACGGATAAAACGGCAATTTGACTTGCTTACCAAAAACACAAGAACCACAAAGACCATTCAATTTAGAATCCGTACAAGGAATTAAGTTTTTATTGCAAAGGGAGCGGAAAACAGGTGCTCCCGGATGACCTAACCTATTATGCCATAAACGAGGACAAAAAGCAGAAAAAGTTGAAATAGGAGTTGAAGAAGAGCCAGAATTGTTGGTGACGGGATAAAGATCTCCGGTGCTATCACATCTCATTAATTGGTCCCCCGTTCGAATATCCTTCACAGAAAATCCATAAGGATCAAATTCAATACTAACATGATTATCAGTTGTAAATCGACGAACAGAAATCAAGTTTTTGACTAATTTGGGTGCATGAAGAACATTGGATAATTTAAGAGGAGGGGAGGGAGGGGAAAGAGTGCATTGTCCATAACCCAAAATAGGAATTTTGCTACCATCCCCAACAGTGATGCATTTATTTTGATTGCTCAAATTAAAATAAGACGAGAGATTACTCGAATTTCCTGTCATATGTGAAGTAGCACCGGTGTCCATGTACACGTTTTCATCCGGAACGTTCAACGACATCGTGTGCATGGCCGTCTCAATGTCTGTTGGCATGTAGGATGAAGAACTGGAACCTGGGCCATAAGTGTTATACGCCTGGGCTGGCTTCTGGCCCAAAACACCATTTGGACCAGGATTGTTGGGATGGACCCAACCTGTTGTTGGGTAAGGACAGGGGGGAGAGGCCCACTGAGGCTGAGTTTGAGGAGCCCAAGCCGGCTGGAAAGACCACCATGGAGGTGGCTGCGGCTGCCATTGACGGCCATGAGAAGAGGTATTTCCTCGACCTCTGCCACGACCATTCTGCGATCTGCCACTGCTGTTGTTGTCATGTTGTTGTTGCTGCTGGCGGTTACCAGTCTGATTTCACTGCCCTTGCCCACCAGATTTCCGTCCACGACCAGAGCCTTGACTGCCTACTCTGTTGGTACGCTGCTGTCCGCCACCGGCGACTGTTACATCATCACCTCCATCTGTGCTAGCAGCAGTAAGGGCTGAATTCGCAGCACTCGATACCATACTCGCCTGTTTAGCCTTACGTGACTCCTCCATCACAAGCTTGGACCGAACCACATCGAATGATGGAAGAGGGTCGCTCTGTTGGATTACGGCTGCAACACTATCGTAAGCCTCATTCAACCCCGCTATAGCTTGTAGCACCATCCGATTATTTGTAACTGGTGCATCCACGTTTGCCAATTGATCAGCAAGGCTCTTTAACTCCTTGCAATATGCAGAGACACTCGGAAAGTCATCAAGAAGTACTTGAGAAAATTGGTTCTCAAGTTGAACAGCACGGGAATGCTTGTTGTCTCGGAAAATTCCCTCGAGACGCTCCCATGTCTTCTGTGCAGTCGATCCCGGCTCAAGGATGGTTTGCAACAGATCGGGAGAGATTTTCCCATAGATCCATTGACGAACAAGGGAATCCAATCTCTTCCACAAAGCCTTATCCGATGTCTCCGTCGTTGAAGCCTTTTCATCAGGAAGTATGTGATCGATTACTTCGAACACCTCGCAATGGATCTTGAATAATTCCGCCCACGAAACATATTTCCCCATTTCGGGTTCAAGAATCAGAGGTATCCAATTCTTGATATTTCCTACCGTGAAGGCCGGATGCAACGGAGGAGGGGGAGCCATGGAAGAAGAAAGAATGAAAAGAAGAAGAAAGACGGGGAAGAGGTGGGCGACCTAACCAGGGAATGATACCATAAAGGAATATCGTCCTTGATTATTCACATTAACGTCATCCCAATATATACAAACCTCCTACCATTATTTTAGGGATCTCATGTAATCTCCTACTAGGACTAGAATATTTACCTACCTAACTTAGAGATATACATAACATTTACATATCATCCTAACAATATAATAGATAACACACATCTACTCAAATCTATATTCTATCACTATACTTCACTTTTTTTTTAATTTGAATATAAGGATAATTTAGCCGTTAAAGGGACAATTACCAAATTATCTCTCAACCTAATAAAAATGACCACCTATTACAAACTAGTAGCATCAACATATAATCTGAATCAAATTTTTGAAGTTCACAATTGTTACACAATTGTTACAAGTTCACAGTTATTTTTTAGAAGTTAACAGTTGTTTTTCACAGTTGTTTAAATAACAACTAAAAGAAGTTTACAGTTGATTTAGTTAAATTCATATTTTTTGCATTAAATGTCTATTATTTTACTTAATTCACTATTGTTTTAGCTAAGTTAACAATTGTTTTTAGTTTTTTATAGCCTCTAGTTTTTTTTTTTAATGAAATTAACAAAAATAATTGTGAACTTAACTCAAAACAACTGTGAACTTAACATATATGTTAAATAATCTTATAAAATTGCAAAAATAGAGGAAATAAAAGACTAAAACAACTGTGAACTTAACAAATATGTCAAATAATTTTATAAAATTACAAAAATAGAGGTAATAAAGATAAAAACAACTATAAAGTTAACTAAAAACAATTGTGTACTTAATTAAAACAACTGTGAACTTAACAAACATGGCAAATAATCTCATAAAAAATAAAAAATAGAGGTCATAAAAGACTAAAAACAATTGTGAATTTAGCTAAAACAACTGTGAATTAAGTAAAATAGAAGACATTTTCATGCAAAAATTATGAACTTAATTAAATCAACTGTGAACTTCTTTTAGTTGTTCTTTGAACAAATGTCAAAAACAACTATGAACTTCTCAAATTTGATTTAGATTATATGTTGATGCTACTAATTTGATTTGTCTTGACGATACGAACAAAACTGTACTCTCATATTTTTTTTTACTTTTGAATTTTAAGATATTTCATTTTAAAGTTTTGAGGGGGAGAAAAAAGAAAAACGAGGGAGGAGAGAGGGTGTGACAGGTTGTCCTTTAATGACACGCGTGTCTTTGAACTAGCGAAGGATTATGTTAAATTTTGATTTTGTTGCCCGACTAGGTGGTTAAATTCCAAAATCCTTGTCTTAATTGGTATTTTGATTTGGGTGAAGGATCTAGCGGTAATTTCTCTTAAATTTTGCTTAATTTAAGTATCTTAATAAAAATTTAATTTTGTTATTATAACTTTATAAATACTATCAATATTAATTTTTTTTCATACATTAGAATAATTAAGTTAAACTAAAATTATTGCTCAAATGTACAATTGTGCTGACAACAAGAAATATAGAAAAATTATTTCTGGAAGTTGGAAGTATTACTCACCAAAATTTTATTTCCAAATTGTTTATTTTCTTTCTTTTCAATACTAACTTTTAAGCCAAAATTTGGGAACCTTTTTTCAAAATACGAAATGACATTCATGTTAATAATTGGTACTTGCTTTACAACATACAGTTGCATTTTTGTAAATAAAAGAACTTGCTTTAAAATACACAATGACATTTTATAAATAACTGAAACTTAGTAAAATTGTGACTCATTAACACTTCCACTATCATGAAGGGAAGTAGCGGAGGTAGGACGGTACGTCTGTTCCAAATTGACTCAAAATATATGTGGCTGGCTGTTTATGTGCGTGGGTCTGCTTCGTTTGAGTCAATTTGGAACAGACGTATAGTACCTTATTACCTCCATTACTTCCCTTCATCGTGAAAACCAAGCAAACCCACACATAAACAGCCCTCCACTAGGGTATGGCATACAAGAGTTACATAATAAATCCATTCAACATATATATCACAGAAAGGGAAGGGGCGGACTCCGTATTTGACTATAAAAGTCCACAAATATACCAAACAAAGTACTACACAAACATAGCATCAGAAAGGTAACAAGTTGTGATGCTGAGAATATCGTTGCACTCATTGAAACCAGACTAATAACATGGCGAAAAATCTCAAGTGTACAAGGAACCAAAACATGATGACTTCAAAATTATAGAAAAGCATCCTTCTCCAGCAGCTGGAGTACATCATCCTGGCTGTTCAGTTTGGCAACATCAATGGGAGTTTTGCCGTCCAAGTTTTGAAGCGTGCTGCAATAAAAACATAATTAAGAATTAAGAATCTGATAAAAGACGGACTGAGATTGATAAAATATACAAAGTACTAGATCGTAAGGGCTTACACAGCGGCACCATTCTCTAGTAAAATGGCTACGCATTCCTTCCTTCCATAACCAGCTGCATAGTGAAGAGCAGTGTTTTTGTTCTTGTCAAGGGCATCCACTTTAGCGCCAGCTTCAAGAAGAACTTGAGCACATTTCACCTGAAATCACAACTTCATTTCCTTAGTTTCACGTTTTAAAGGTTAAAGTGAGGAAGGCTAATCATTTACTCCCTCTATTCTATCCCTAAATGAATGTCCAAATTCAAGAAATTTTTGACCCAAAATGAATTGTCTTTTTTGTAAAAAAAAACTTCATCCAGACGCTTTTTTACCAAAAATTTTCCGCTCTTCATTTTATTATCGTAAAACTAAATCTTTAGAAAGTGGACAACAAGAATATATGGATCTTTGCCATTAAAATGTATAAAAAGCATATATTTGCAGAGTGTCCCTTGATATGAAATTTGGACATTCATTTAGGGACGGAGGGAGTACATACTAAATTGTCATCCCCTTCAACCACACGCACACGGAGAGGATTTTGTAGTTTCACCAAAACAATGGAAACTCATCAAGGAACCTTTTTCTTTTCAAAATGGAACTTCAATTAGAAACAAAAGGGAGTAGCATTTTTTAGAAATGGAAATATTTTCTTGGGATTAACCATAAAGGAAAGGAGAAATATTGGAGAGGGCGTATATAATGACATGAATGCCAATAAAAAAAAAAATCCTGATATCCTGATACGTATAGAGGAAATGGAATTGCAACAAACAATACAATCCCCGTCATGATAACTCTTCTAATTACGCACATCTACTATCATCGAACCAGATTATTTCCCATATGTCAACAACAGTAGACACCAGACTGATTCTCTATTGATTTTGGACACAAGTTGAAGTCTTCAAATAATTGTGACCTCTAATTTCCAGGTGGTTATTACCAAGACAAGAAACGCTAAAAAGTAAAGTAACTAATGAAAATCTACAATGCTCTACCTCATGTACAAATAAGATAGTCAGTTTAGGGTTTGTATCTAACAACCAACAGCCTAGCTAGAAGTAATCATGCACATAACGAGAGAGGTTTTTCCCACCATTAGTGACTAATCATTTAAACTGTAATCACTCGCCATGGAAGAAAAAATATGTTAAGCAGCAATTCATAACAGCTAAAATCGATCATACCTCGCCATAACCACAAGCAAAATGCAATGCTGTTCTACCTTCTGAATCTTCTTCATCTTTATCAGCACCAGCTGCTAGTGCAGTCTTCAAACCCTACATATATCACATAAACATAAGACCTAATTATCTCTTCACATGATAACCACTTTAAAATTAATTAGGATTTGAACGTGTTCATCTTGTAACAAGGAAAATTGACAAAGCAAGAGGAATTCAGCAATTTGGTTAAGCACATAGAATCACATACACAATTACACATGTCAAAACTATGGTATATATAACCCACATACAAACTAAAGATGCAAGTATACATACACTACAAGTTCGATTGGGATCTTTGAAGTAAGAAAATTTAATCAATAACACTCAGCAGACAGAAAACAAAGTTTATATGACTGACTGAAAAAACAAGCAACAATGTAACAAATAATCGCAAACCCCATATCATTCTTAATTGAATACCTTTCCCTACTCATTCTCCAGCATGGATTGCTTCAACTGCATTATATGTCGGTAATAACTACTGTCGTACTCCCTCCGTCCCAGAATAAATGTGGCAGTTGACTTTTCAACGTTTTCAAGGAAGGTGCTTTACTAGTCCGTACAATGATAAAATTGCACTGTCACTTAGTTGGAAACGCGACATTTATTTTAGACGAACTAAAATGGAAAATGCAACATTTATTCCGGGACAGAGGGAGTATCTTCTAAGTTACCAACTCATACTAAACCGTAATACTCTCCCGCACGTGCAGGGCTAGCAAAACGGGTGTTTCGTTTAAATTATTGTACATGATACAATGTAAATAGTTTAAAGCATGATAAAATCTTAATGGGTATGCCCATTGGTAAGTAACTGCCACCGCTACTCACGTGTGATCCGCCTACAGTTAAAACGAACATGCCATACCTACGCATCACAAAAATGCCGTGTGAACAAACATGCCCCAATTGGGCATCACAAACCAAACTAGGTACCAACACTTGCACTCACAATACTTTGAAATAACAAATGAAAGCAAGATCCTGCCAAACAAGACCTCTGATACCATGTTTATTTATCATCTCGTCTAAGAGCTTAAACTCTTAGATAGTGCCTCAACTTTGTATATCAAACCTTAACAGTATCAATAATTTTGCAAGTCAATATCCAACATGATTTTTTACTATTATACTTAATTTTGATAGCTTCATCAGAGTTGATTAACTAAGGACCGACAGAATGACAAAAGTTGAACTTTCGCAGAGGGCAAAAGGGTCATTTTTTACTTTGACCCAATATAGACAAATCCTGGCTCCACCGTCATTAAGATCTCCACCCACCCACACTTCCTCATGTTTACTGGGCCAATTACTGGACAGCTACTTGGCCAAATGACATTAAATTCTTTGATTAACCAGACACATTTGGGACAGAATAAAGTAGTAGCATACTATGTACTAGTATTATCTTAGCAGACCCAAAAAATTCTTTATACAGCACCCCGTAATGCTGTTGTCCAGGAAAATTGTCACTTGGTTAAAATCCACAATTATATTGTGCAATGGAAGATTAATGATTCTATTATAAATAAATCTCAGCTGACAAATACCAAAAAGTAGTATATACTCCATCCAACCCCAAGTGGGGGCATCTTTATTTTTATTTTTAGGGAAATGAGTAGGTTTACTTTCTAACACTTTAGCCGGACACATATACAGGAACAAATAAAGTAGCAAATTATGTATTTACTTTGCAGACAAAAAGATGAATAATCTTTAAAGTGCACCAGTAAATGCTATTATCCTGGAAAATAGTCATTCGGCTAAAACCCATGGTCATATTGTGCCATGGAAGATTAATAATTCTATTTCGGGTGAATCTCAGCTGAGAAATACCAAACAAAAGAAACAACACGCATTGCTATCTACAACTTCATCACCACTAATTTTATATTGTTTTCCAAGTAATATATAATCCCTCCATCCCAAAGTGGCCGCCCCTTTCAGCTTTTTTAGGGAAGAGTAATAATCATATTTAGATGAATCATTGCATATATATTGAATAGAAGTAACAATTTTAAACTTGTGAAATTTCATTTATTTTTATTTTTATTTTTATTTTACTATTCGTAGAGTTGATTCACAACTGACAAATATCATAATCATCATATCTTACAAGTACAATATCGTAATTATCATAGAAGATCATGTATACCGACTCAAACAATAAAATTAAGTTGCTCCAGTGAGGATACCTCTACATCACCAACACTGGCAGTATTATGAACAATAGACTCATCCTCATTTGTTTCTTCGGCTTCGTCTGTCACAGATTCTTCAGCAGAAGTAGCAGTTTCTCCTCCTGGTACTGCAAGACCCATTGCTTCACCCAACTTCTGCAAGACATTTTTATCGTTCCAGTACCTAAATGTATTTAAGAGGATGATGGGTGGAAAAGCAAAGAGAAACTTGTAAAGAGCTTATTCAGAAGTAAAAAGGCATTTATGACTTAGAAGTTAGAACTACAATTACACCAATAAAGAACACTGACTTCTAGGCTATGAGAACATGACAATTATGATTAGGAAACAAACATGACACATAACTTCAACCTCGGGAACGTAATTTGTTCTACAGAGTAATGATCAACATTTAGAACCTAATATGTAAATAATTTGAGGTTAATTTATATCGTCACATACTCGCATATCATTTATGATATAAGTCTTCCTATCGATTTTTTATGATATAGTATGACTTTACTTCCTTTATGGCCTTAGTGTGTCGCTTTATTTCATTATTATCATTATTTTTAATAATTTAATCATAAATATATTCATTAGGATAATTAAATTAACCTAAAATTATTGCTCAAAAATCATTCAAAGTAACCACACAAAAAAAGTGGGAACATTATTCCGGGACGGAGGGAGTACTTGTGGAATGGGTACGTTTTCAATGGAGAAGAGGAGGGACATAATTGGCTTCCTTCAATCCATGTAGCAAGGAGGGAGGCAAAATTTACATGAAACAGATTAGAGTTATAAACACAAAGATTTTACTGTTCCAAGTGAGCTAAAGACAATATTAGATGTTAACTAGTGAAGCATGAAACTATTCATCACAGTTTTAAACCATCATATGAGCACATGTACATTCCTTCAGGCCATGTGGCTAAGGGGGAGGCAGGATAGCCAGACTAGAGTTATAACCACAGATAATTTACTGTCCTATGTGAGCTAAAGACAATGATAGATCTTAACTAGTGAAGCATGAAACCATTCATGACAGTCTAAAACCATCATATGTGCACATGTATATTTCCAATAAGACATAAATTTAATTTCTATGACCTCATCATTGCAGCTGGACCTCCAGACTCTATCTCTTCTAAAATTGGTTTCAAAGATGGATCTTCTTTAATGCGTGCCATCCGCTCTTCAATCTGGCTCTTCTGTGTAGGATTAGCCAAACTCTCAAGCATTTGGGACATAGATGGATCCTGCCAAAATATGTGAAGATATAAAGATTACCTCTTCCATAAAGCAAGTACATATAAAAAAGAAGCTGAAATTCTAAGTCATACCTGCATTAAAGCATTACCAAGACGCTCGGCCATGGTCATAAATTGAGGATTTTGCATAACCTGCTGCATGGTGGAATAATATTGTTGTGTATCAAAGTTAGGGATACCATCTTCAGTATCAGCGCCATGAAATGTCTTCTGGAGCTGTTCCGCCATCTGGTTAAATGAGGGGTCTTTTGCTATTTGTTCAGCTAGCTCCTTAACACTAGGGTCCTGTAACATGTACCAAAACAGTCAGAATCACAGATGAGATAAATCAGGAAGAGGTTCTGTAGTAACAGCTGTGTATTTAATAAATATATTACTCATTAATTCAAGTCAATCTGAAAATCTTCTAACGTCTCAATGGAATAAGATAAATGTGGAGCTTCACATGATAATATAACTCTAAGCCAGGAAAAGGACATGACCAAGTGGGTGACTGGAACTTCAAGGTAACGCGGCTAACACCATAGAGCATTTCAAGCAAAAAATCGAACATTCAATTGCAATAGCTCTTCATTAAGATCTAGAGGTGGTGTGTCAAGCATAAGCATGACTACAAACATTTCATTCTCTTTTTCCTCCCATCTCTTGGAGATAGTAACCACCTAAAGATACAACTGTTCTCTATAATCATTTCACTTGGAAGAAAAGAATATAAATGTGTGTTTAAACATTTAAATCATGACAAGTGTTAAAAGGATAAAGTAAGTACTTGGAGTAGGCCTGCCATAGATGAGAAATCAAAGGGATTGGCTCCTGGAAATCCACCTCCTGGCCCAGATGATGCCTCTTGGCCACCTGAGTTTGAACCAGCTGGTCCAGTGACACTTCCTGAAAAATAAGATTATATGTAATGTATATGAGAGCTTACACAATTCATAATTTACACAAGCGAGATCAATCAAGGGCAATAAAAAGGGAGAGAGCATTAAAGAGGACAGGCATGTATGGATTACAACAGCTTGCTAATTCACGTATATTTACCAACGTGGTGTTCTTTAAAAGGCCTAAAAATCTTCTTTCTGTGATTTTCTCAAGAGTTCCAAAAAAAAAAAAAAACTTCTGTGATATTAAACTGATCAAATCACTTGTGTTAGAGCATAAGCACGATTATTTCAAATAAGCAGACCACTAGTAATGCAATATTTCAGCATACATTCAATAATCAATACCTGAAAGAGATCTTATTACCAAAGAGAAACTAAACATGAGTCCGACCTTTAACCACAACGCTACCCTAAGCGCAAAATAATTCTATATCCAACAAAATAAAATGAAATATTATGACAAAAGTAAACAAGAGACTGTGTATGACATTACAGTTTAATTCATTATTAGTTCGGAAGCAAATCAATAATGATAAATCACACTTTGCCGCCTCTTCCTCCTTAAGGACCGTAAGAGATTAGGCGATAAAGCAAGCCACACTATTTTATGGAGCAAGACAAGTGCACTTTTTCAGCCATAGATCACTATATCTCAAAGTTCTCGCAAGCCGACTCAGAATCCCAAGTCATTTGTATCCAGCTGGACCAGCTCCCTATGGTTAAGGATAAATATTCATAACAGTTAGCAGCAGAAGCTAATCACAAACCTGCTCATTCCATGGAGCACATTAACAGAAAATAGTCCCCTCTCAGGGACTAGACTGGCCTCTGTTCATCTTATTATTATAAGTGCATAAAGCATCTCAATTAGGTACCATCTGATATCTCAAACCACTGTCATTACAGCTGATGAAAAATTAATTCCCTAATAAACAATCCGCACTTCTGCATACTTCAAGGCCAATCAATTTCTTAAATCGAGCTACAAATTTACAACCAACGAAATACCATAACCACAAAAACTTTTGAATCTTTTTTTTACAGTCCAATGTAAGTCAGGAGACAAGCTATTGCAACCACGCCTCAATTTCATTAAAACCAAAGAAAAGAGATAGCAATATATCAAACTGCACTCCAATGTAGTTACTGCGAAAGCTCAAACAAATACTCCAAAACACACACACACACACACACACACTTCCTACAATTATAGGAGTATAAAGACAATAATTCCAACACACATCACACGCACACACAGGTAAAATGAACAAGTATACAAATTAGAGAAACTGATCAATACCTTCATTAGTTATTGAGGATTTGATTGCCGATTCTCTGTCAGACGCCTAAACACAACAAAGTAAAATCAAATTAAATTCTGCTATTTCAAAAGAACAACTAAATTCATCATTCACTAAGCCTCACAAACATGAAAACAAATTTCCACAACAGATCACGTATCGAAACGAAAATCAACCAATCAACTAAAAAGTAAAAAAAGAAAAGCAACAACCGGTTCAGGGATCAAGCGAATCGGAAATGAAAAATGAAATGAAGAAATTCAAACTGAATTCGATAGAGATAATCAAAATTACCTGAGACATGGTTGCTGGAAGGAGAGAAAACCGCCGGAGAGGACTTTTGAGTCGACGGTTAGAAGGATCGGCGGTGGAATCTTAAAAGGGATGAGGATTGTGTGAGGAGGGGGTTTTGATAAAACTCGGTTTACAAGAAGGACACGAAACGGAGACTTTAAGTGGGCCACCTTAATCTCTTTATCTGACCAGAAATGAACGGTAGCCGAGAAGGGTTCATGGGTTCTTCAGATGTCTTAGAAGTCCAGGCTAATAGGCCCAAACCCGTTCAAGATTTAGGCCCCATTAAGGGGGACCATATCTATCTATATACTCTCTTCATGAATCTAATATACAATACAAGGCAGTAAAAACTGCCTCTTAGCTATACATAAAGAGGGGTTGAGATCATTTGGTAACTGCTTCAATCCCACGGCCTAGCATCAACGCAAACCCACGTTCTCTTCTTCCCCTTAGTGAAAATTCAGCCATTCTCCTTCTCCGTTTCAAATTACACACAGTTATGTGCGTTTGTGGATCGCCGCCGTGACCAATTCTTCTCCGTTTCAATCTAGCAACTCCCTTTCCAATTCTATTTCCTCCATGGCTGCATTATATAAACGTCAATTTGAGGCTCCGATTCATACCCTCAATCGGCTCCGATTCATCCTCCCTCAAATTACCCTCAATCTCTCAACTATTCTCGATTGAACAATATCAAACACTTCTTTTCGTTCTCTATTTTCTCCGTGCTTCAGGTACGCTGTTTCTCCATCTATCTCTCTCTCTTACTTCTATGGGTTGATTTGTTCCACTGATTTGTTTAATCTTCACTGACTGCTTTTGTGGTGCAAAAAAATAGATAACCTTTTTGTGCACATAATATGTTTGATTGAATGCCTAACCCAGATTTTTGCCTTGGCTGTGAATTTTTTTCTTCCCATTTCAGTTTAGATAATATGCCTTTTTTTTTTTTTTTGCAGAGGCACACTATAATTGAAGCTAATTGGTATTTCTGTATGTTTCTTGATTTTGGTTTTCTTGACAGGCGATTTCACTTTGCTATTAAAGGGTTCTGTAAAGCGTGAGGCTTTCCAAGACAAGGTTTGTGAAGTTTTTCTTTCACACTCATAATCCACTCAGTTATTTAAGTATTTGTACAAAAAATGATGAACATGCTATAGCCTATAGGTGCTCACCGAGTTCTAGGATTCGTTTCGTTGTATGTTCAATCAGTTCATAAGTTGAAGATGAGATGTTGGAGGAAGCTAAGCAAGCTTCGACAAGATATATATCACCAAATTTGTTTAGATTCCTCCAATTCTCACTTACAACTTAAACATCTATTGTTTAACATGGGTATTATGAGAATTACTCTCTTTGTCCCAAAATGAATAACCAGTTTTTTTTTTCTTTTCAAATATGCTCTTGATCAAGCTTAAATTTCAATTTTATTGGACATTCATTTCGGGACAAAGCTAGAGGTAGTAGATGAGATATTGGAGGAAACTAGACAAATTTCAGCAACATTAGGAGTAATGAAATGTTTAGCCTCCTCCGATTCTCGCCTACTACTTAAAACACCCAACTATTTTAGCTTTGTTTCTCTGTGTTTGTGTTTGTGCGTGTGCGTATGTGTGTGTTTGGCAAGTGAAATGCAGGATGAAACTTTACTCCTCTCCTGCAGTTTTTGACCATTTTCTCGTAAGGGTTTGTAGAGTAGTCTGTATACAATAAGGTCATGACTTACGGGATTGAGCAAGTATATTTTGCACAAATGGCATGTTGTTACTGTTGAAGACATTATCCCACATCGGAAATTGATAAACTTAGCTTATAACACATAAACATCCTGGACCATTCCACTTTAGCATCAATTGGATTTAAGATCTTTGCATGTTTTCAAAGTGAAAATACTCCCTTTCGAAACTATTGCACCTTTCTTTTTGGTTAGTTTGTCTGTCTCAAAATAAAAATAAGTGTCATGTTTTTAAATTTGGAAACTGATTTAATTTGTGAAACAAGACAAAATTGTGAAAAGTTCAATAAAGATTCGTTAGAAGACTCGATACAGGGTTACTCGCTCACCCCGGAAAGATAGTCTCAGTTTGGTTAAGTTTTCAGGACGGAGTGAGTATTACATAGATGAAGCTCTTCAACTGCAAACATTTTGTACAAAGAACAAATAGTTAAATGACTACACAAACATACCCTACTTTTGTTATGAGAAGAAAGTGACAATTAATCAAACAAATGATCAAAATCTCTACATTCATTTCAAACCTAAAAAAAATAATCTCAAAAAACTAGCAGGCAAGAATAGAAGTCTCTCTGCCATGGGAAATCCAGTGCACCCATGTGGTTCCTTTGCTGTCTTCAACACGATAATTCTTATTCAATTAGCTCCTGTAACATAAAATAATATCAGTTATTTAAGTATTTGTACAAAAAATGATGAACATGCTATAGCCTATAGGTGCTCACCGAGTTCTAGGATTCGTTTCGTTGTATGTTCAATCAGTTCATAAGTTGGAGATGAGATGTTGGAGGAAGCTAAGCAAGCTTCGACAAGATATATATCACCAAATTTGTTTATATTCCTCCAATTCTCACTTACAACTTAAACATCTGTTGTTTAACATGTGTATTATGAGAATTACTCTCTTTGTCCCAAAATGAATAACCAGTTTTTTTTTTTCTTTTCAAATATGCTCTTGATCAAGCTTAAATTTCAATTTTATTGGACATTCATTTCGGGACAAAGCTAGAGGTAGTAGATGAGATATTGGAGGAAACTAGACAAATTTCAGCAACATTAGGAGTAATGAAATGTTTAGCCTCCTTCGATTCTCGCCTACTACTTAAAACACCCAACTATTTTAGCTTTGTTTCTCTGTGTTTGTGTTTGTGCGTGTGCGTATGTGTGTGTTTGGCAAGTGAAATGCAGGATGAAACTTTACTCTTCTCCTGCAGTTTTTGACCATTTTCTCGTAAGGGTTTGTAGAGTAGTCTGTATACAATAAGGTCATGACTTACGGGATTGAGCAAGTATATTTTGCACAAATGGCATGTTGTTACTGTTGAAGACATTATCCCACATCGGAAATTGATAAACTTAGCTTATAACACATAAACATCCTGGACCATTCCCTTTAGCATCAATTGGATTTAAGATGCTGCATGTTTTCAAAGTGAAAATACTCCCTTTCGAAACTATTGCACCTTTCTTTTTTGTTAGTTTGTCTGTCTCAAAATAAAAATAAGTGTCATGTTTTTAAATTTGGAAACTGATTTAATTTGTGAAACAAGACAAAATTGTGAAAAGTTCAATAAAGATTCGTTAGAAGACTCGATACAGGGTTACTCGCTCACCCCGGAAAGATAGTCTCAGTTTGGTTAAGTTTTCAGGACGGAGTGAGTATTACATAGATGAAGCTCTTCAACTGCAAACATTTTGTACAAAGAACAAATAGTTAAATGACTACACAAACATACCCTACTTTTGTTATGAGAAGAAAGTGACAATTAATCAAACAAATGATCAAAATCTCTACATTCATTTCAAACCTAAAAAAAATAATCTCAAAAAACTAGCAGGCAAGAATAGAAGTCTCTATGCCATGGGAAATCCAGTGCACCCATGTGGTTCCTTTGCTGTCTTCAACACGATAATTCTTATTCAATTAGCTCCTGTAACATAAAATAATATCAGTTCAGTACAGATATTATGGCCTTTTTTAAATAAAATAAAAAAAACTAAACTTCTGACATTATAAATGACAAACCAACCCTACTCGATCTTTAGTTATATAATTGTTCTTCAGTTTCCAAATCTGAAGCTTGAAGATGAGTTACCAAAACATGACTGGGTTGTTTTCCATTAGAATTAAAGCTAATTGGTATTTCTGTATGTTTCTTGATTTTGGTTTTCTTTACAGGCGATTTCACTTTGCTATTAAAGGGTTCTGTAAAGCGTGAGGCTTTCCAAGACAAGGTTTGTGAAGTTTTCTTTCACACCCATAATCCACTCAGTTATTTAAGTATTTGTACAAAAAATGATGATTTTGTGTTTTGAAATTAGCAGGTTGTTTGGATTACTGGAGCCAGCAGGGGAATAGGTATGTTATATAACATCAATTGTTGTTTCTTAGATTGAAATTACCTGCTTGGTTGAGATATTTGTCATTTTCAATTATTTATTTTGTGTCTTCAGTTGCCTGATAGTTTCTGTTAGATCATTGTATACATGAACTCACACCCGCGTCTAGATCAGTGACCCCAAGCTTAAACTATTTTTTTTTTTTCACATTTGGCCATCATGAATATTTGACTCCACTGTTGAGTAATTGATTTAAAGACTATCTCATAGCTCTTTTGCTCCTCTCAAACAGTCTCAGATGGCTTCTTGATTGACTTGATGATTCTTGTGTCTATATTTGATGCAGGGTATAATCCACTCAGTTATTTAAGTATTTGTACAAAAAATGATGATTTTGTGTTTTGAAATTGGCAGGTTGTTTGGATTACTGGAGCCAGCAGGGGAATAAGTATGTTATATAACATCAATTGTTGTTTCTTAGATTGAAATTACCTGCTTGGTTGAGATATTTGTCATTTTCAATTATTTATTTTGTGTCTTCAGTTGCCTGATAGTTTCTGTTAGATCATTGTATACATGAACTCACACCCGCGTCTAGATCAGTGACCCCAAGCTTAAACTATTTTTTTTATTTTTTTTCACATTTGGCCATCATGAATATTTGACTCCACTGTTGAGTAATTGATTTAAAGACTATCTCATAGCTCTTTTGCTCCTCACAAACAGTCTCAAATGGCTTCTTGATTGACTTGATGATTCTTGTGTCTATATTTGATGCAGGGTATAAATTTTTTTCCCCGTTGGAGGAGAAATCTATTATCCCCTGTCTTAAAATAAGAGTGCAATTTGACTAGGTAATAGTTTTAGGTAGATCATTTGACTCTATGACTAAATATATGGGATAAGGGTAAAAATGTGAACTTTATGTCCAAAAGCTTGGGGTCACTATGGATGTGAGTTTCAACTGAAGCGTATTATATGCTTAAAATGGAAAATATGGACGAGGATACTTTTTGGAACATACCAAAAAGGAATAAGGGACTCTAATTTTGGAACTAGGCCTGTATTTTTCAGATAAGAAAAGAAATAGAAAGCGGAAGGGGAAGGGGAAGGGGAAGGGGAAGGGGGAGGGGGTATGGATTAAGCCATCAAGGAGGTAAACGTTGCAAAAGAAAAATGTCAATTTGTTTAAGTAGATAAAAATGTGCTAGCAACCAGATCTCTACAGTTTTTGAAATACTCCTCTGCCCCAAATTTAATACCACTTTTGTCCCGAAATGAATGACCTTTTGAAACTTTTTCATCAAAAAACCGTCCCTAAATGATATTTTCAAAAAAAAATCATACTTCATTTTTTTTTTGCAAAACTAAAATTTGAAAGTGAATAGTATGTATGTTTATGTTTTTTTTTTCTATTAAAAATCTAACATTTTCAAAATGACCCTTGAATGCAAAATGGTCATTCATTTTGGGACGGAGGGAGTATAAGTATTATGATATGTTGCTTAAACATTGTATATCAATATCACATTTGTGTTTTTTTTTTTTCCGTGGCTCAATTTGATTTTACACCACTGCAGTTCCCATGTCCTCCCATGCTTCTTCCCTCCGTCTCCTCCATGACTCCAATTGTTGGCTCACCGGAGTTCTTCAAAATTAATGGTTCCGACAGAGATGGAATTGAAAGGCCGAATAATAGAGAGGGACGGAGAGAGGTTTTGGGAGTTTTTAACAATTAATTGAGTGAATTTTGGGTTTTGTAAACAGACATTGGGTTTTAAAAGTCCTAGACTGTTGCCAATCTCAAAGAAATTTTAAGGGATAAGGTTGGAGGACTAATCCAGTGTGGCAAGTTTGTAAAAGAGAACATGTTTTTTTCATGAAAATACTCTTTATACGTAGTATTTTGTTTTAGAGCTACCCTTTAATATTTTAGGGGTATGATTATATGTAATAATTATTTTTTATTTGAATGTTGATTTAGATAGTGTTTTATACTATAGATTTACAAGTTGTGTTTAATTTTATAGGTTTGAAAAAAATGAACGATCAAGGAACATTGAATATTTATGGATATGGTGATTCGGCTCTAAGTGAAACAGTAAGTTAATATTTTACTATTACTATTTTATTGTAAAGATGGTGAAAGGTAGTTGATGGGGAGTAATGGAGTGACTTGAAATAATGAGAAAGAGAGTATTTGATACGGGTGAGGATGTAAGTGGGGTACTGACCCGTGCGGTCCGCACGGGCTCAGAATACTAGTTTTTTCTTAAATAATCACTTTTTACTTTTTTATTTATCAAAATGACTTACTGTTCAAACTATTGCTCAGAATATCCATTTTTTTGAAAATCGCTACACCGTGTAGCGAGTTTGACTTGGGTCTGATCAAAACTCGCTACACCGTATAGCGAGTTTAGGGTAATTAATATTGACCATTTGGAAATTAATTAGGACATTTAATTAACCTAAACTCGCTACACGGTGTAGCGAGTTTGGTCAAACCTAATCAAACTCGCTACACGGTGTAGCGAGTTATTTAATTTCAAATTCCCTACAAAATCGTCTCCTTCAGTCCCAACAAAACAAACCATTCTCTTTCTTTCTGGGTCCATCTCTCCCTTTTCTTTCTTTCTTTCTTTCTTTCTTTCTCAGTCCATCTCTCATCTATCTCTCTCAAATCTAATTCATCTCCCTCAATCCAAGATTTATAACTATCAAAATGGATCCATCAAAACCCCACTGGTATCGTGGACGACAACCTCTTCCTGGTCATCCCGGTCAAACCTCCGATCGTCAATCTAATCTCTCTCAAATCGAACGAGAGTTAGAATCTCCACCGCCGCCTCATATCATACCTGATCCCGCTGGTGATGCACAGTCCGCCATGCGTCGGCATCACACCGGAAAAGCTCATGTCTCTCAGGGACCCCCCCCCCCTCAGTCAACCCAAGAGGCCATACGTAGAAAGCTTGAAGAGCCGGTGGAGAATGAAGATTTTCAGGGCAAAGCTTGACTTTCTGCAATGGACTATCTCACTGCAGAGGGTACTTATTATCCGTTGAGAATGATCAAGGAGAAATGTCAAAAATATGAGAGGGTGGAACAGGTATAATATTTTACATTAATTATAGTTAAGGTTGAAATTTACAAATAATTAGTCATTATATTTTTGTTCTATTAGGTTGTTGTTGTTGTCAAGGAGTGCACATCAACTGGTCATGGCTCTGTGCATGTGATTTTGAAGGATCCTACTGACACAATTGATGCTTACATTACTGACAAAGTGTTTAAGGAAAGTGAAGGCGGAAGTGACATAGGTGTTGGTGCTGTTCTTATACTTACTCAGGTATGAAATATTTTTCTTAACATTACACTCCCTAAGGTTATATTTCTTAACATTTTGTTCTAAATGTTTTGTTTTGCTGATCTATTAGGCTGTTGTTTGGGCCCCCTCATGCTAAAAAAAATTACTTAACATTGTTACTTCCAATGTTTCTAAGGTCTTCCCTTAGGATTGCTAAGTTAATTTGTTGGACATGTAATATTTGGATTTCTGTTGAATTTAATATGTACCGGAATTTATGTAAAATTTTTCTATGTGATCGGGCTGTGGTCACTGAATTTTTTGGATTTAATGTAAGATTTTCTATGTGGCCGGGATGTGGCCACTAACTTGACAATATTTATTTTTTGTGATGTTATTTTAGTTTTTTTTTAAATTATTTTGTACAGTTTGTGTTTGGTTTTGTTGCAATTATTCATGACATTTTTTTAACACATCCAGAAAAAAAATTTGAAAGAAAAACTTAATTCAGCAACATGTCATCATTTGTTTTAAAACATGTAAAAAAAATATTTTTAAAAAAAATAATTTAGCAACATGTCATTATTTTTTTAACATATGTAAATTTTTTTTTTTATGTTAGTACGAAGCTATTTTGAGCAATAATTTGAAGCTGATTTAATTGTCCAAATTAAAATTTAAAAGGTTTTATTATTACACCATTATATGTACTACAAGGAACAATTTTTAGATATTCATTATGATACCTAAATTAACCTATATTTATTGCTCAAAATACCTTCGCGAACGAATTTTTTTTTATGTTAGTACGAAGCTATTTTGAGCAATAATTTGAAGCTGATTTAATTGTCCAAATTAAAATTTAAAAGTTGTTATTGTTACACCATTATATGTACTACAAGGAACAATTTTTAGATGGTCATTATGATACCTAAATTAACCTATATTTATTGCTCAAAATACCTTCGCGAACGAATTTTTTTTTTTTTTTGATGTTAGTACGAAGCTATTTTGAGCAATAATTTGAAGCTGATTTAATTGTTCAAATTAAAATTTAAAAGTTGTTATTGTTACACAATTATATGTACTTCAAGTAACAATTTTTAGATATTCATTATGATACCTAAATTAACCTATATTTATTGCTCAAAATACCTTCGCGAACGAAGAAAAAATGTAAATAAGAAATGTTGAAACAAATGTAATTATTGGGGGATAATCTCTGGCTTAAACTCGCTACACTGTGTAGCGAGTTTCAGTAAAGTTGAAATCGTTACACGGTGTAGCGAGTTTAATTCAACTTTAGTGAAACTCGCTACACTGCAGTTTGAGAAAAGCACTTTTCAGCTACAAAGTTCAGTTTTCAAAACCCGTGAATTCAGTTTTCAGCACCCGTGAGTAAATGAATTCACGTGGTTACAACCCTTTCTCTCAACTTTCTCTCTTTCTCTCAGCTTTCTTGTTTCTTTCTCTCAGCTTTCTCTCTTTCTCTCAATCACCTTTCTCTCAATCACATTTCTCTCAATCACCCTTCTTCAAAATAAAACTTCTTCACATAATTTTATTTCATCAGAATTGTTGAAGATCAACAAGAATCAAGGTAAATTAACATCATCTTAATCATTGTTTTGACTTGTGTTTAGATATAAAATTTAATTATTTAACTGTGTTTTATTATATTGTAGATATAATAAATGTTAGAATTTTGTTATGTAGGTTTTAACACTTTGATTTCGTAATGTAGGGTTAAAGATGAACGGGGGTCCAATCATTTTTATGTGTTATTGGGGAGGTGATGATGAACAACCGTTTGATGGTCCTCATTTCAAAAAAGGGCCAAAATGTGCAATAAGGGGTAATTGCCGATGAAAATACAATGAGTTGATTGATGAGTTATATAAAAAGGCGAACTTAGATTGGTCTCAATTTGATTTGGAAGTCATTTACAGATGTCCTCATTCTTTTGATAGCGGGATTGGTGAGTACTTTCCTTTCCGTATTGAAGATGATGCGTGTATGGATGTAATGTTCGATCAGTTTGCTAAATTTGGGGGGATTGGAAATTTGCAGCTGTATGTGATTGTAAAATTGATTGAAAATCGATCCAATCCAGAGTTTGATACTCAGCACACAGAGACCATTTATGGGTATTCTCCAACTGGTAACCGTGATGATGGGGTTGGTCCAAGTTTCCATACTCTTGTATCAACTCCAACACCAAATTATGATGATGGGGCATTTGGGCATAATGATCATGTTAATGATGATTATGATGTTGACTATGAAGAAGAGGAAGTACACACTGATGTAGATGCAATGCTAGAGGATGATGATGATGAATATGAGGAGGGTAGTAGTGATTCTGATGTCGATTTGGGAGCCGATGATGATGGGCCGATTGATGATGATGTGGAAGCAGCTCTTGTTCACTATGAAGTGCCGAAAAATCAAAGATATGAGAGAGTGGATTATCCCTTTTACAGTGATATTGGTACTTCTGCTCGACAAGAACAAGGCTTGATTGATTACGATCATGCACATAGTTTTCCAGTTTGGGATCCGGAACAACAGGCGATTGCTAAAGGGATACGCTTTCCTGGCCAGAACGAGGCACAATTTGATATAAAAAGGTTCCATATTCGCACCAATCGCAGGTTCAGGGTAAGAAAGAGCACACCGAACACATGGGTAATTGAGTGTCTATTGAAAAATTATCCATGCAATTTTTATGTTCGTGTGAGTAGGAAGAAGTTTGGCTATTGGGAAGTGACCAAGTATAAGGCTCCTCACTGCTGCTTATATTCTAGAGCAAGTCAAGATCACCCCAATCTAGATGCCAAGTTTATCGGTCGGGAAGTCATTGGTGTTATTAAGGCCAATTCAGATGTCAAGGTTGGAGTCATTATTGCACACATCTCTAGTAGGTTCAACAAGGTAATTACTTACAAGAAGGCATGGTGTGGAAAGCAGAAGGGCATTGCAGAGGTTTTTGGAGATTGGGAGGAATCTTATAAGAGGTTACCCCGCATCCTAGCAGCCATTCAAAAATACAACCCGAGGACAATTATTGAGTACTCTATACCTCCTCCTCCTTGTGAATGTGTGCCCAAAATTTTTGTTTATTGGAATTCACGCGAGTTTGAAGACATCCGAGTTATTTGAAAAACGGAGTCGCCACGCCATTTTGATTACCTCAAAACTTTGAAAAAAAGGTTTTATGGGTTCGGAGGTTAAGTTACCCCTTGGGAAGAACGTTTGGCGTTCACCCAAAGTGCCTTGCCGGAGCAAGTCTCCCTAGATTTCATTAATCGTGATTGTTTGCGTGCTTTCTTTGTGTGCATGTGTTTGAAAATAAGGGGGGGGGAATGTCCCAAGTTATCTTCCGGACGTACAAACCATTTGTTGGTTGTCGCTCGGGATTCCTTGGAATTTATGTATTTGGGATTATGATCCCGTCCTCATCTTATGACTTATGATCATCGCATTTTTAAGCCTTGGGACCCTCGGGACTTGCGTGATCGAGAGAATGACTCTCTTTTGGGTCAAAGATGAGGTTCTTTAGGAAGGAATGTCCTTAGCCCATCAATCCTACGCTTTAAGACGGTCGAGCTCGTATAAAGGCTTCATACTCATTCTTAAGCGATAATCGGAGATATAGGGTTCAAGGTTATCCTTTTCCTAAAGAAATCATGAACCTTTAATGGAAGGAACGATGCAAAGATGAGAACTTTTACACCGGTCCGTTCCAAGGTTGGGGAAAGGGGAAATGCATGATAAAAAAAATGACTCTTTAATGAAAAGATGACATTTTTAGGTTGCAAATGATGCTTTTTTGATTTAAAGAAATGATCTTTATGCAAATGATGCATAAAGATTTGATTTTTATGCAAATGATGCATTAGAAAAGGTTTTTGATGCAAAGGATGCGTTTTCATTGAAAAAGATTTGATCTTTATATGCAAATGATGCATAAAGATGACATTTTTATTGGAAAATAGGGATTTTAGGTGCAAAGGATGCACCTTTATGAAAAAGACTACATTTTTATGACAAATGAGGTCTTAATGCATGCAAAGGGAAAGGGTGATAAAGATATGATCTTTATGAATAAATGCCAAGTCCCAAGCAAGATATATGAATGCAATGAGCAAGTATATCAATTAAAATGCAAGGTTAGGGCGTGCGAGGTTACCAATCGTTTCCTTCGCTTCTTCGGACGGAGCTAGGAGGAGAGGTTCTTCTTGGGTCTTCAAGGAGGAGGGAGATGGCTTCTTGAGCTTCTTCTTCGCCTTCTTGGACTTCCAGCAGCTCCTTGGGGGATCTTCTTCGTATTATGAGAGTATTATGTTTCTTGTTAATTTTTAAAATGGGTAGAGGAGGGCTCTATTTATAGGCAGTCTGGATAAGGCTAATGAAGCCGTGCGGCTGCAGGCTCTTTGCAAATGAGGCCGTGCGGGCTTATCCACAATGACTCAGCATTCTAGAACCATGCAAGGTGGCATCATTCTAGAAGCTTCCCTCCTAATTAAAAAAACGTGTTTCTTAATTAGGAAGGATTCCCTTCAGCCTTTATTTAATTAAAAACGTTCAGAATGTTTAGAACATTGAGGAAGGTACTGGGGAATTACCGGAAAACTTACCGAAATTGCCGGGAAATTTAACCGGAAGGCATGAGCCAGATTTGGGTACTTACAGAAGCCCCTCGGCAACGTCACTTGCAAGGCGAGTGGGGTTGTCGATAGAAAAGGATCCGATCTGGCGAATGCCGAGACGGATTGGGAGACCAAGGTGGTCGAGTGGCTGAACCTTTTGGAAGGCTACCTACGTATCCCGGAGGAATCAAGCCAGGCCGTAGTTCGGAATTAGGATCCGCTGGGGGAGGAAGAAGAGAAAATGACCTAGGAGGTCAAGCAATTGATCCTACTGGGGACATGCTAGGAGTGACCCAGGTGGTCGAATATTTGAACTTTTATGAGGGGGCGCTTTATCACTGAGGAGTGACAAAGAAACAGGGTGACCAAAGTGGTCGAATGGCTGGACCTTTTATAAAAGGCTACCTACGTATCCCGGAGGAATCAAGCCTTGATCGTAGTTCAAGCATCACTAGATAGTTAGGAACGATGTCTAGGATCCTTGAGATTTTGACAATTCGGAGGCTGTCACCTGAGGAAGCTAGAGCTTACGGCACTATCTCTTTATGACGGGGATAGAGGTAACTTAAGTTGGGAAACTTGAGCGTACGTCACTATTCGCGGATAGAGGTATCACAAGTTGAAATGACTTGGGCATACGTCACTATTCGCGGATAGAGGTAGCACAAGTTGGAATGACTTGGGCATACGTCACTATTCGCGGATAGAGGTAGCACAAGTTGGAATGACTTGGGCATACGTCACTATTCGCGGATAGAGGTAGCACAAGTTGGAATGACTTGGGCATACGTCACTATTCGCGGATAGAGGTAGCACAAGTTGGAATGACTTGGGCATACGTCACTATTCGCGGATAGAGGTAGCACAAGTTGGAATGACTTGGGCATACGTCACTATTCGCGGATAGAGGTAGCACAAGTTTAGAGTTCTGACAATTCGGAGGTTGTCACCTAGTGTTATCCCGTTATAACGGAATTAACGAAGGCGACTGGGAATAAAGCTTGATTGCTAAAGAGATAAGGGATATTTTCTGAAAAGATGTTATCTGGGTTAAAAGATAACGGAAATTGCATGCCCAACTGGAAGGTCCGGGCAGGATTGTAATTTATGCTCAGAGCGAATGAAGCCGCAGGCATGAGATGGAGAAAAGAAGCCGTACGGCTAGAAGCCTGTTTTTTCCAGATTATTTAAAATCAGGTTTTGAACGGGCATTGGGCACTTGTTGCCGCCCAAGAACGCAGAGAGAGAGAGAAGAGAGAGAGAATTTCGAAATTCTTCAACCCTTTTTGCTTCCCTTTGATTTGAAATGGATCCGGAGGGCAATCCCATACCAAGGCAAGCGAGGAGAAACATCTCGGCGGCCGCGAGAAGGAGGAGGAAGGAGCTCGTGAGGACGGAGAGGAAGTATGACTTCCTTACGCCTCCATCGGAGCTTTATCCGGGGAGAAGGGAGCACAAATCAACGAACCCGCGATCGGTTGGGGTAAGCATTCTCATTTTGCTCAAATCCGATGATTTTGCTTGATTTTTGAATGATTTAGGGCTTGACCCAAATTTTAGGATTTTCCTAGGATTTTTGAATGATTTTGAGATGCATGAACAACCTATGAGGCTAAGAATATGCATGTGCAATTTTATTTGATGAAAAATATGAGAATGACTCACTTTTTTCTCGCAAAATGAAGTAAGAATTTTTTTCAAAATATGAGACGGAGTTCTTGCCTTGTGCTAGAACTAGGTCAAAATTCTGATTTTCAATGAGAAAACATGATTTTGGAAGATGAAAATGATTCATGCATGCCATTTTTGAAAAATAATGCTTGTGTGGGAAAAATTGTGATTTTGTGCTTTAGGAAAGCAATGACGCGTTTCAAGTGATGAAAGACACGTTTTTTATGCAAAAGTTATGCTAGAAAAACTTTTATGAATGCTTTTTCTTTTGAAAATATGTGCACTTTTGAATATATGCATGCTTTTGAAATGATATGAAGGACTGACGCTTCTTTTGATGTGCTTGTCTACAGGAGAACAAGTCTAGAGGACCGTCGGAGATAGCGGTCAAGCTTTGGCAGAGGATGCCGGATTTTGAGAAGGATGGGGCAAATCCCAAGCAGCTGGTGAGGGCTACCGGCTTGGATGCATTTGTAGAGGCTATCGGTAGGGGTGTCCACATCACCTCTAAGAGCAAGGGCTTGGTCCAGGCCCTATCTGAGTTCTGGTGGGACGAGCACACATAGCTTTCACCTAGCTGGGGAGAGCTGACAGTGACTCCTGCCGATTTCACCGCTATTACGGGCTTACAGTTCACCGGGAGGCCCGTGACTTGGAGGGACCATATTACTGCTGAGGAGTTTCAGGCTTTGGTCGGGTTTGAGCTGATTCCGAAGGGGCTGGGGATGGAGACACGGAATGTCGAGGTGGCAGTTCAGACTAGCATGCAGAATTTTGCTGCTAATGATGTGACTGCCCAGCAGCTGGCTAGAGCATTCATATGGTTGATGCTATCAGTCACCATCTTTGCCAATTCTGGGACGATAGCTATGACTTGCCTCCTCGACTCTCTGGAGGATGTGGATGGGATAGGGACGGTCTCTTGGGGAGAGGCCGGATTGGCGGAGTTGTACTTCTCGTTGGACATGTACAGTCGGAACAAGGCTGCTTCGATGGACTGCTTCTCTTTTGCCCTTGAGGTAGTCTCCTTTTTTTTTCTTTTCTCTTTTCCTGTCTTGAGACTTTTATGAGAGAGAAAATGACCTTTTGATGTTTTGAACATGCAGGCCTGGTTTTGCGAGGTGATCGGGTTCTTCCCTTGGAACCAGCAGAGTGATGTCACCATCTTCCCTGCTATGGTTCGCTGGAGGGGAGATGCGAGAGATAAATTCACGGGGAAGACCCGGATTACCTTCGACTACAAAATGGTGAGGCCGGTCATCAACAGGGATGGGCACGATGGAGTGGACTTCTACCCCTGGGGCAGGTATCCAGAGATTTTGCTGGGAGATGCTATAGAGGTGACGAGGCAGAGGAGGTGGCTCACAGGGCTGACATGTGATGTCATCTACTTGGGGGACCGCTTCTCGAGACAGCATGGTCATGTTCCCCCACTAGATGCCATTACTCCTTCGACCCTCCAAGACGGATGCCGCAGCCCAGGGCTGGCAGAGGATGAGATTGCTAGGTACCGAGCGAGGCGTGGCTGCGGAGGAGTACTTGGCATGGACACCCCTGCTGTGTTTGTGGAGCGGCGCCGAGGACGCCGCGAAGCTAGTGAAGGCTGGCGGTCACTCGGGGATATGGGGAGGATGAGCCTCTTGACCGCCGATCCCTCCTGCGCATCTGTCCTACGTGGTCCATGGAGTGCCGAGGAGGATGAGGATACCTGTCCCCGATGCTAGGGAGCCCCAGTACACCTTGCCGCCTGATAGCACTGTAAGTGTACTCTTAGGGTCTTATTCCCTTTTTAGCTTTCAGATTTTCTGCTTTTTGCTATTTTCTGAGATTTTCTGAGATTTTTCTCTTCTTTTTCTCAGGTTCCAGCTCGCACTTACGATAGGCTGGGCGTGCAGAATGGGCTGGAAGGACATGTGCCGGTCTCTTCGAGGAAGCCGCTGCGCTTCGAAGGCGCGTAGCGGATGCGCAGAGCCTGCGCGCGAGCAGAGCGCGTCGAGGAGCACAGCGTCTTACCTCATCGAGCCTCGGAGTACTCTTCCAGTGTATGCTGAGGGGGACCCAACGCCTGACATTCTCGAGCAGGCATTAGGTATGGGCACGATAATGTCCATCTATCTCGACGTGAGCGACCAGGAGGACCTGATGAGGGAGGCTAGCATCTACGAGCTGAGCAGCGATGAAGATGAAGAAGAATCGGAGGCCTAGGAGGTCTCTAGAGTAGATTTGGAACAAAAACAAACAATTTACAATTTTTATGCACACTTTGTTTATTTTTTGCTTTATTTGGGCGCCGATGGGGCGAAAACATTGTATTTATGTTTTAATTGCTTTTCTAATTCATGCTTTTTCAATTTGCATATTATCCGAGCCTTGGGGCGACTTTTTTGCTTGGAATTGGGGCTGAAAATGGGCCAAAATGATTTATAATGGTGTATAAATGCTTGAATGGCTTCTGGACATGTTTTTGTACAGGTTTTGGTTGAAAAAGTGGGGTGAAAACTCCCTTGGGCAGCAACTTTGGTTGCTGCAGAATTTTTTCTGCAGAGGGCTAATGTAGCCGTGCGGCATGGCCTTGAGGGCAAATGTAGCCGTGCGGCTAACAGCCTGTCTGTACGAGCTGGTTATTTTGAATAAAAGCAAGGCTTGGCCATTTCATTTCATTTTCACTCTAGACTTGCCCCAATTGTTCCCAGAGCATATTTTGGACCTAAAAGCACCATCTTTGATCATTTTGCGATGGAGAATCCCGTTAGATTGCAAAGGGGAAACGAGACCATTTTCTATCCGGTCTTCAATCTTGGGCGAGATATAACTTCCAAAATCACAAGGGGCTGCTTGATTCTTCCTTCAAGATCAAGTCTTTATGGCATTTGAGGGATCTCCCGCCCGATTGGGATCTCGTTGAGAGCCGCAAAGAAAGTTCTGGGGGATGTCCAGAGACATGTTTACTGTTTCTCTTACAACGAAATTGTCCCAACGCACGAAGACTTCAGAGCCTTGATTGGGGTCCCGAGATTGAGGCTATATCTATTCCGCTGATCGGAGACGTGCCGGTGACGGTAAAGCTTGCATCTTTTATGCAGATTCCTTTGGGAGAGGCTGAGAGGATGATGGTAGCCCCGGATAGGATTGACCTTTCTGATATCCCGGGCAGGTTTGGGTCTCCAGATATGGCTGCGACCACGGTGGCTATGGATGCTTTCATTCTCTGCGTATTCTCTATTTTGTTCACTGCTCCTGAGTCCGTGGGGATCTGTCATAGTGGTCTCTTGGACATGGTCGAGGCTGCAGGTGGGAAGGATATTGTCCCGTGGTTTTGGGAGAGACATTTCATGGGATTGATAGGATGGCTCGGGGAGACCGTTTCATGAGGTCAGGGAGTCCGGCTATGTTGACTTTGTGGCTGCGGGGAGAGGCTCGGGGCTTTGCACGGGGCTTTGCCGACTCGGTGCCCTTGGGTGATTTCTCGGAGAGGTGCACCTAGGCGGCGAGAACAGGGTAGGCGGGAGGCGATGATGGCTAGGCTATCCACTTCGGACATCCGTTGGTGGATACCACATTGGAGGTTGCGGACCGGGAGGATATTTCGGGAGTCTTATGCTTTGTGAGGGTTCCAGGATTCTGTGGTCGTCCTTCTACATACCTGCTTGGTATCCGGGCGGTTTGGGGCTTTACGGGAGCCATTGAGTGATTGGGAGGACATCAGGACCATGGAGGTGGTGTCATTGGACATGAGAGATCCGGCCCGGCTTCTCTTTCTTCTCGAGGGCTTGGACACATCTTGCTTTCCCACCCAGGGCTATCTTCGGGAGCAGGAAGAGCACCATCTTGACCCTGTCTACTTGGGCTGGTATGAGAGGGAGATGGGAGCGACTCGGGTTATCTTGGAGGATAGACGTCGAGCTTTATTGGGAGGCGGCGTGACTCGAGTAGGACTCACGAGGGAGGCGAGGCTAAGGCGAGTTGCCATAACCACTCAGGTGATTTGGTCAGGGATATGGAGGCTCGGTACAAGAGATTGTCCGAGGTTACTCCTTTGGCTGAGGCTCGAGAGGGAGGAGGTGCGGACTCGTGCTCGTATAGAGAGAGCGCTCATTGACAGGGGGTTGGTAGAGGCTCCAGTGAGGATACCGAGAGGTCGGGATGAGGGATACAGGCATTATTGAGAAGAAAAGGAAGAAGACTCGACGAGGCCGAGGAAAAGGGAAGAAGGCGAAGAAGACTCGGCGAATGACGGCCGACAAGTCTTTTCTCAAGATCCTCTTATTGCCATTTGCAAACACATTAGTTTATTTAGGCATTTTGTTGTATTTTAGATCTTTTTAGCGGGTTAGCGAGTTAAGAGGTAGACCGTGCTTGAACTCATCAAGAAGTTTTTAACTTGTAATGAACAAGAAATATTATTTTAAAAATTAATCAAGACACATTTCATGGAAATTCAAATGCCTTTATTGATTGGGACCCGTTTTATGAAAACTGAAATACCCTTTACTATTTTTTTAGGACGCACTTCATGGAAGCTTGATTGTCCTTTTTATTGTTTAGGACACATTTCATGAAAACTTAATCGTCCTTTTTATTGTTTAGACCGAACCATATATGGTGCGCTACGTTCCCCTTTTACAAGAAAGGCTAAGGGGCTCAGGTCTACGTAGTTCATTACAGTGAACTAAAAATTTTTATGTGCGGCCCTGTCTTTTGCCTAGACCGCCCTTTTTTGGGGTTTTCAGCCTAGCTGGGCATTACTCTTTTTGCACTAAGATTTTTTTTCTTTTTTTTTTTATATGTGCAGCCATTTGTCTTTTGCCTAGACCGCCCTTTTTGGGGTTTTCGGCCTAGTGGGCATTACTCTTTTTGCACTTTTTTTCTTTTTTTTTTTTATATTTTTTTTCTTTTTTTTATATTTTTTTTTTTTATTATTTTTTTTTATCAGACATAGTATCTTCGGAGTTTATCACCATTGACCGGGTGGACAAAGGGATTGCCATCCAAGTCTGCAAGCTTCATTGCTCCTGCGACGGTATTTTACGCACCACATAAGGGCCGATCCAGACGGGTTCCCATTTTCCCGGGGTTGTCTGCGGTAGGGGCTTTACTTTCGGCACTAAGTCGCCCTCTTTGATGTCTGGCCTTGACCTTTTTATCAAACGCTACGGCCATTCGCCTCTGGTAGGCTCGGGTGTGTTCCATGGCTTTTAGCCTTCTCTCGTCAACGGGGCTAATTCATCATGCCGGCTGCGCAACCATTCCACTTCATTGACACTTTGTTTTCCGGGAGGACCCTTAATGACGGGATTTCCAACTCCATGGTAACACTTGCTTCCATCCCGTAAGTTAGGGCAAAAGGAGTTTCTCCTGTGGCATTCGACAGACGTTACGTAGCCCCGAGTGCTAGGTGCGGCTTTTAGGGCCAATCACGACCACGGGTGGCCATCTTAGGATAATCCGCTCGAGTGTCTTATTAGCGGCTTCCACGGCTCCATTGGTTTGAGGTGCATGCGGGGACGACTTGTGGCGAGTAACTACGAATTCGACGGCGATCTATCGCAGTCTCCTTCGAAGTGTGACCCATTACTCGAAATGATCTCGTTGGGCACCCCATATCTGCACATTATGTTTTCTTTGATGAACTGGGCCACTTTTCTCGGAAGTGAGGACCTTGTAGGACTTGGCCTCTACCCACTTGGTGAAGTAGTCGATGGCCACCAACACGAACTCGTGCCCGTTGCTTCTGTAGGGGATATTTTCCCTATCACGTCAATGCCCCAAGTTGCAAACGGCCAAGGAGTCGTCATGCGGTACGGGTCATGAGGTGGGAGATGGTTGAGGTTGGCAAACCGGCTGGCATTTGTCGCGAGGTTCGGACGTCTTTGAACGCAGTTTGTTTCCATGGAGATCCGGTAGTAACCCATTACCGAGGATCACTTGCATCGGGGCTCACGGCATTCATGTGAGGACCGCGGGGACCATTGTGGACTTCGGTCATCAACTCTCTGGCTCTTTCTTGAGTGACACATAAGAGGAGTGGTCCTTGATACCGCTTCTTGTATAGGTTGCCTCCTAGAATGACATGCGAGAAGCCAACCTTTTCGGGGCTTGCAAGCTTTGGCTCTGACTCCTTCTTTTGGTCTACCTTCTTCGTCTACGAAAGTGACTCTCGTCTTTGAGGAATTGGTAAATCTGATTGTACCAAGGTTCCTTTATAGGCTCGGGTCCCGGGTCCACTTCACAACGAGAAAGTGGGGCTTCTCTTCTACCCACTCTGAAGGGCTTTATGGCTTTTCCCTCGGGGATCTCTACCAATGAGGCTAGAGTAGCTAGAGCATCTGCGAATCTGTTCTTTTCCCTCGGCAAGTAGTGGAAAGTTACTTCTCGGAGCTGTCCGGTCAACTCCTCCATATGGGCATGATACCGTTGCGAGATTAGGGTCTGAGTCTTCCACTTGTTGGAGACTTGGTTGATGATCGAGTGAGTCTCCCAGTAAACTTCGAGCTCCTTGACATTTCTTTCTAAGGCGGCCTCCAAACCGGCAATGCGGGCTTCATACTCGGCGGCATTGTTCGTGGCGGAAAGTTCAACTTGAGGGCTATGGGGGTATGCTCATCTTTCGGATCGACCAATAGCATTCCTACACCATTTCCTCTTTTGTTAGCGGCTCAGTCAAAGAACAAGCTGCCATCTATTTTCAGGCTCATTGCAAAGATCCCTTCATCCGGAAATTGGGGTTCGGGCCCTCTGTCTTCATTCTTGGGGAAATTCGCCGGGTGATCGACAATGCTTGACCCTTGATGGCCTTTACGGTCACATAGTTGATGTCGTGATACGCCAAGAAGAAGGACCACTTCGCTAGACGCATTGATAGGGAAGGCTTGTCAAAGATGTACTTGATGGGGTCCATTTTCGAGATCAAGTTCACGGGGTGGGCTTGCATATAATGCTTCAACTTGCCGACTACCCGGACCGAGTCTGCACGGAGTCTTTTCACACGCCGAGTAATTGAGCTCACTCCCTTGTAGCTTGGTGACAAAGTAAATGACATTCTCTACCCGAGAGTCTTTCTTCTCTTGAGCAAGCATAGCCCCAAGCTGCCGTGTACGTGACGGTGAGATAGAGCGAGAAGAGGCTACGTCTATGTGGGGGCATAGTACCGGGGGATGCACTAAGTATGCCTTGATCTGGTCAAAGGCGTCTTGGCATTCTTCGGTCCATTACGTGTCCACATTCTTCTTCATGAGCTTGAAGATGGGCTCGCACATAGTGGTCAGCCGATTGACAAAACAGGCGATGTCTTGCAATTTTCCCATGAAGCTTTTGACTTAAATGCAGGTTTGAGGTGGCCTCATATCCATGATAGCTTTGATCTTTCGGGGTCAACTTCTATACCTCGCTCCGTGACCATGTACCCAAGCACTTTTCCCCTTGTCACTCCGAAGGTGCATTTGGCGGGGTTTAGTCTCATGGAATCTTTGTCTCGGCCTCTCAAAGAATTTTCGTAGGTCAACAAAGTCTTGCCCACCTTCTCCTTTGGAGTGGATTATCATGTCGTCTACGTAGACCTCAATCTCCTTGTGGATCATGTCATGAAAAAGCGCGGTCTTGCCGCTTTGGTAAGTAGCCGGCATTCTTGAGCCCGAATGGCATTCTTGTATAACTTGATAGGTTCCCAGTGGTGTGGTGAAGGCTGTCTTTTCTTGGTCTTCCTCGGCCATCTTGATCTGGTTGTAGCACATGAAAACCATCAACGAAGGATTTGACTTCGTAGTTGGCGGTGGAGTCCACCGGGATGTCTATGTTTGGCGAGAGGGTAGTCGTCTTTGGGGCGGCCTTGTTCGGATCTCGGAAATCCACACGGCGCACCTTCCCATTGGCCTTGGTTACGGTCACAATGTTGGACAACCATGTCGGGTATTCAATGACTCGATGAATCCTACCTCGCAGTAGCTTCTCAATTTCTTCTTTGACTGTAGAGACCATTCCGGCTTGATCTTTCTCGGTTACGCTGCGGCTTGGCATACGGTGCTAGAGGGATTACGTGCTCTACTATCGAAGCTGTCTAGCCCAGGCATATCTTTGTATGACCATGCAAACACGTCGACGTATTCTACGAGCGGCTCAATCAATCTGTCCCTTTCAACCCCCTGGAAGAAGCTTCCAATCTGTGTCTCTTTAGGTTCCTCAATAGTACCCAAGTTCACACTTATCAAAATCTCCTCGCGACTTGGGCCCGGTTTTCCTCTTTTTCCGAAACCCGCTTAAAGATTTCTTTAATGTATTGTTCGTTTAGTGTGTTTGCATCTTGTTCAAATGATTCATTATTAACTTGTTGTTAAGTTTTGAGTTAATTTATCATTTGTTAAGTTGGCAATAAGAGGATAATCGTAAAGATTTGTCATTTCATTCAAGATAAGGGGAAAGATGACATCGATTACATTTTCATAATCCTCGGGCGTGAGGCCTTCGGATGACTACGAGGACTGGAATTCGAAGATTCCCGACTCAACCGAATAGACAACAGGGTGTTTGACACGACCGGGTTGAGGAGGACGGGGTACCAATCCAAGCTCCGTGATCATTTGCCGTCGGCGGCTACGTATTCAATAGGCTTTCGTGTTACGCTTCGAGATGCCGATAGCTTCTCATTGAACTTCACGATGGCCACAAATTCAGCATTTTACGCTTCAAGAGGATCACTTTGTACATGGGGATATCAGTGGACCGTGCTTGGGGGTGACGGGTTCTTTGACGAGAGTTCCTTGGCATAAGCGACATAGTAGTCGAACTTGCACAGAAGGCTCTCCTAAAGTTCCTACGCTCTTGTCCCCGGCTTCGTATCTTTCCTTAAGCCTGCTTGTGTGGACTTTCTCTTCTTCTTCTTCCTTGAAGGAGCGTCCTCATTGATCCATTCTTGATACTCATACTCGAGGCGATCTTCGCAATCACATACATCATACCGAGATGTGAGGCTTGGGTTGAACCGGGATAGCCCCTCCAATTGCTTGGTCATTACCGTTGTGGATTACCATGTTGGCCATTTTGACACCGAAAAGCCGACAAAACCGAGGATTCTCGCGAACTGTTCCGAGGATTCTGCGCTAACAAGTCGCCGACCCGGTGTTCTCACCCACTTCTTTCTCGCTGCGGGAAAGGGATAGGAAAGGTTTAGACTCGGGGTAGGTGTTTAGGAGTGAAGGCTCGAGCAATATGCAAATTAGAATCTTCAAGTTTACTTAAACAGTTGTCTTTTATTAATATCTATTTGGTTGGAAAAGGGTTACGCCCTTCTTTTTCACAACTACTCTAGATCCCGGATCGGTGGGTTCCGTCACTACGTCTATAAGCCCCTCGTATTCCACCCGTATTTCGACCTCCCGGGGTGGGCGGCCCCGGCGAGGGTCCTATAGGGCACGCGGATCCCACCGACCGAGAGTAAAGAACGCTCCTATCGGGTCTAGCGGGTCATAGGACCTTTCAACGCACGAGCGATGCGGATTATAGTCAAGGCAATACCGTGAAAGTCTCGTCTCTCTGCCTCGACGGATCTTTGACAGAGTTTCGCTTGAGCGAATGACGGTTTTTGACTTTCGGTAATGTCCGAGAATATAATAGGCATGGGTCGGGCGGCAAAAGCCGGATGACACAAAGTGTCACATTGAACTTCGTTGCATACGCGGCGCGAGTCGGAATCGAAGTCAATGCCGGTCAAGATCTTGCCAATTTTTCCTTGTCGGAATTTTGGCAGAGCTTCGCTTGAGCGAAAGATCTTTTATTTTGGCAAAGACTTGGTCTTGACTTTTACGCATTCCGTGCGGGTCAAGGTCAATAGTCAATGTCGGAGTCAAGATCCCACCGATTTTTTTCCTTGTCGGAATTTCGGCAGAATTTCGCTTGAGCGAAAATATTGGCTTCCGTTATGATCTAAGGCTTGACCTTTACGTGGGTATGCAACTGGGCTATATGACACGGACTAGACCAAAAACCAACCAAAAGTCACGGATTTTTGAAACGTGTGACACGGACCGTGCATTGGTCGACACCGGCCGCCATGGGGAGGTTGGGATGATTCCGTGCGCGCTCGGGAGCATCGTAAGGTCGTCCGTAATCGCAGCTGGAACCACCCTCGGGTTTGAGGACGTGCGTGCAAAAGTGTACAGGATATATCGTGCGCGTAGTGTGCGGTCTCCTAAAAATGTTCCTTTTTGAGTTAAAACAGAGATTTTCATAAATGTGTTTTAAAGGAATGATTTTCGGGAAGGGGGAAAATGCAACACATAAGCACGTAAATTTTTCTCGGGAGCCCCGCCGTCATGGAGCTGAATAGCCCCAAGCCGCTAGGACCGCGGATTAACCATGATTTTTCCTGGTGGAATTGCCACTGAGGTCGTATGGTCAGAATCCTATGAGGATTAGCCGTACGACTGCATGGATCAATTTTCCAGGTTCCACTCCTTTTGCTATTTTTCGGGTTGTTTCCCGTTCAAAGTATGCACAGATTCCAAGATGCAAATGATGCAATGCATGGTAAAAGAAAGCAAGCACGATTAATGAAATCGGCGATGGGAGTCTAACCCGCTCAAAGGGAAAAGCTTTTTGTATTTTTTTCAAAAATTTTTTTTTCAAAAAGGGGTACTGGTACGTGGGATTGTTAAACCACCTTGTTATCCCAAGCCCCGGGTTAGGGAGCGATACAGGAAGGGTAAGTGGGGTCCACCTATATACCAAGTATCGACTTTTGTTTTGAAAATAAAGCTTTTCTCCTTTGGGATGATCCCCAGCGGAGTCGCCAAACTGTGAATGTGTGCCCAAAATTTTTGTTTATTGGAATTCACGCGAGTTTGAAGACATCCGAGTTATTTGAAAAACGGAGTCGCCACGCCATTTTGATTACCTCAAAACTTTGAAAAAAAGGTTTTATGGGTTCGGAGGTTAAGTTACCCCTTGGGAAGAACGTTTGGCGTTCACCCAAAGTGCCTTGCCGGAGCAAGTCTCCCTAGATTTCATTAAACGTGATTGTTTGCGTGCTTTCTTTGTGTGCATGTGTTTGAAAATAAGGGGGGGGGAATGTCCCAAGTTATCTTCCGGACGTACAAACCATTTGTTGGTTGTCGCTCGGGATTCCTTGGAATTTATGTATTTGGGATTATGATCCCGTCCTCATCTTATGACTTATGATCATCGCATTTTTAAGCCTTGGGACCCTCGGGACTTGCGTGATCGAGAGAATGACTCTCTTTTGGGTCAAAGATGAGGTTCTTTAGGAAGGAATGTCCTTAGCCCATCAATCCTACGCTTTAAGACGGTCGAGCTCGTATAAAGGCTTCATACTCATTCTTAAGCGATAATCGGAGATATAGGGTTCAAGGTTATCCTTTTCCTAAAGAAATCATGAACCTTTAATGGAAGGAACGATGCAAAGATGAGAACTTTTACACCGGTCCGTTCCAAGGTTGGGGGAAAGGGGAAATGCATGATAAAAAAAAATGACTCTTTAATGAAAAGATGACATTTTTAGGTTGCAAATGATGCTTTTTTTGATTTAAAGAAATGATCTTTATGCAAATGATGCATAAAGATTTGATTTTTATGCACATGATGCATTAGAAAAGGTTTTTGAATGCAAAGGATGCGTTTTCATTAAAAAAGATTTGATCTTTATATGCAAATGATGCATAAAGATGACATTTTTATTGGAAAATAGGGATTTTAGGTGCAAAGGATGCACCTTTATGAAAAAGACTACATTTTTATGACAAATGAGGTCTTAATGCATGCAAAGGGGAAAGGGGGTGATAAAGATATGATCTTTATGAATAAATGCCAAGTCCCAAGTAAGATATATGAATGCAATGAGCAAGTATATCAATTAAAATGCAAGGTTAGGGCGTGCGAGGTTACCAATCGTTTCCTTCGCTTCTTCGGACGGAGCTAGGAGGAGAGGTTCTTCTTGGGTCTTCAAGGAGGAGGGAGATGGCTTCTTGAGCTTCTTCTTCGCCTTCTTGGACTTCCAGCAGCTCCTTGGGGGATCTTCTTCGTATTATGAGAGTATTATGTTTCTTGTTGATTTTTAAAATGGGTAGAGGAGGGCTCTATTTATAGGCAGTCTGGATAAGGCTAATGAAGCCGTGCGGCTGCAGGCTCCTTGCAAATGAGGCCGTGCGGGCTTATCCACAATGACTCAGCATTCTAGAACCATGCAAGGTGGCATCATTCTAGAAGCTTCCCTCCTAATTAAAAAAACGTGTTTCTTAATTAGGAAGGATTCCCTTCAGCCTTTATTTAATTAAAAACAGTTCCGGAATGTTTCCGGAACGCTGGGAAGGTCTGGGGAATTACCGGAAAACTTACCGAAATTGTCGGGAAATTTAACCGGAAGGCATGAGCCAGATTTGGGTACTTACACTCCTGTCGGTGAGTCCTCCATATTTCGACAGGTATTCTGGTCATTTGGGCCTTGCATTGAAGCTTTCTCCCATTGTCGGCCAGTCATTTCTGTGGATGGAACATTTATGCATGGTAGATATAAAGGGGTATGCGGTTGCCATGGTGTTGATGCCCGGGACGGTATACTTCCGCTTGCATTTTCCGTTGTTGAAAAGGAGGGCCGAATCGGCGTTGGTTCTTATACCTGGTTTGCAAGCATATTATCAAGAGTCGTGAAGTATGCTTGATATCTCGACCGTCATTAGGGCATTACGAAGGCGTAGCTGAAGATACGTGGTGGCCAAACGTGCATCATCGATATTGCTTGAGACATATGCGAGCAAATTTCTTGGAAAAGCATAGAGGGGAAGGGTTGAAGTATCTGTTTTGGAGAGCGGGTAGAGCAACTCAAGATAGAAAATTGAAATCTATCTTAGAGAGTATCCGTGGAATTAAGCCCGAGGCAATTGCATGGTTTCAGAATTTGGATGCCAAAAAATGGACATTGGCACACGATGGTGGTTACAGGTATGGCATCATGACTACTAACATGACTGAGGTTTTCAATGGTGTGATGAAGGGAGCTCGTGGGATGCCAATCACAGCAATTGTTGAAACTGCCTTCTACCGTTGTGTGGAGTACTTTCAAATAAGGCATGGATTTTCAATCAATGCCTTAGGAGGTAATCCTGATAACCCTAACATCAATCCCTTACACCAATTCAGCCAGAAAGTCAATTATCACTACTTGAAGAACACCGCAAAAGTGGCAACACATCAGGTCAGGAGGTTCAACAATCACGAAATGGGGGTGTATCAAGTGACAACCGCTCGTCAGGGTGATCACGGAGGAAATATACAGATTGTCCGACTTAATGAGCGTACCTGCACATGTGGTAAATGGGTTGCCTATCGCATGCCTTGTTCCCATCTTCTTGCTTGTTGTTCTGCACAAAATCTTGATGGTCGAGATTTTGTTTCTCGATATTACACCGTTGGGGAATACTACAAGACATGGAAGGGGACATTCGAATCAATCGAGCATGAGGACTATTGGGGTGTGGATGGTTTGGTGCCCAGTTTTTTCCCTAATCCCCTACTTCGACGTTCTGCGAAGTCCGGACGACCTAGATCAAGACGCTTCCGTAATTCTATGGACTTTCAAGCAGATAAAAGGAAGACTCTGTGTTCATCATGCCATCAAGAAGGGCACAATCGTCGTAGATGTCTGAACATTACGGAGTAGCAGAATATTTTTCATGTAATTTATGTTTGGCTTGAATTGAATTCAGTTTCAGTTGCAGTTTTATTTTATGTTGTTTTCATTAAACTTGAAAAGTTGAATGTAATTTATATTTGAGTTGAATGTAATTTTCCAATTTCTAAAAATGACTTTAGTTATTTTAATAAATATTTAAAAATTATAATTGATGAAATTCGTTAGAAAAGTCAATTAAGAAAAAAACAGTTAATTTTTCAGTTAAGTTTTAAGTTTCAGTTTATGTTTGACAAAATTTCAGAAAAAAACTATCAATTCCAGGCAGCTTGGGAGCGGACGCTCCCTTTTGGCAGAAACTAACGCTGGAAAACCAAGAAAATGCAAATGTTCATTAGAAATCGCTAGACCGTGTAGCGATTTTAGTGAACACGCTACACCGTGTAGCGATTTCACTAAAATCGCTACACGGTATAGCGATTTAAACAATGCAAGCGGTCACATGGTGTGGCCTCCTGAGATGTCGAGCAAAACAAATAAAATGGGGGAATGGATGCGGTTACATAAGGTGACCTCTTGCAATGTCGAGAGCAAAAGGCAAAAAAAAAAAAATCAAGTGAACTCGCTACATGGTGTAGCGATTTTACTAAACTCGCTACACGGTCTAGCGAGTTTAGTAAAATCGCTACACCATGTAGCGAGTTCAATTATAGGTGTAGCGAGTTTAGTAAAATCGCTACACCATGTAGCGAGTTCAATTATAGAGAAGCACCCCAGCAGCAGTCTTCTTTGCAATCCCACCTGCAAACAACCAAACCAAACCCAAACAACCAAACCAAAACCTGCTCAAACTACAAACCATCAAACCTGTTGTAAACAACCAAACTAAACATAACAAACATAAAACATCCAAATAACACTAAAATGCAAACATCAAAATAAAAAGTAAACTAATAGTATAAAGTTTCATTACATCCACATAACACTAAACCAAATAACATATACATCTACATCTACATAAATGAGTAGTACAAAGTTTCAGTTATTACAAATAAAAAACATCAAAATAAAAACTAAACCAATACTACAAAGTTTCATTACGTAATAATAAAAAAAAAAAGTGAACTCACTACCTATTATCATAGTAAGACGGGGTGAACCTACTCGTCGGATTCCGGTGCTGAGACCCTCTTCTAAGCATCTCTTCCTGCTGTTGAGCAGGGGTAATCTGAGACGGATCGGAGAAGGGGCAGAGCCTTGCATGTGATATAGGAGTCCTCAACCCACTTCCACTCGTATAAAGGCCGAAGCCCATAGTGGATGGTCCAGGGGAAGGGTCTGCCTGGGCACTCCCAATCCCACCCCCCAGCCACCCCCAATCCTACTCCCTCCGGCACCCCCACTCCCAGTCCCCCCGAAACCCCCGCTCCAACTCCCCCACTGTGACTGTGACTGTGACAGCCATTCATAATTCACCACGGTCTGGGTCTGCGCTTGAGGCTCTTGCTCGGGCTCGGGCTCGGGCTCATCGTGCAAGTCCATTTTGGGTGGTGGTTCTGCCTGTCCACGACGTCTAACCCGACGTTGTCGAGGTTGTTGTACCCCCTGTACGCGATCTACCGATGGGGGAGGTGCAGCAGCCTGAAGGCGTTGGAGCTCCCTAACTCCCATGTGTAATTCTCGCCCGCATTGAAGCTTGTCTGGAATGCTCCTCCGCCTCATTGTCGACATGCAAGCGCTGAAGGGTCTGCACCTGTTTTCATATCAAAAATATATACTCCCTCCGTCCCACCAAAACTGATACCAAATTTCTGGGCACGCGGATTAAGGAAAAGTAAGAGAGAGAAAAAGTGAAAGAAAATGTTGTGAGTATGAATAATTAAATAGGAGAGAGAATGAGTGGGAGGAATAGTTAGGAGAGAGAATGTTGTGAGTGTAAAAGTGAAATAGGAGAGAGAATGAGTGGGGTAAATAGTGAAGATTCCCTTACCATTTTGGGAAGTATCAGTTTTGGTGGGACGGACCAAAAAGGAAATAAGTATCAGTTTTGGTGGGACGGAGGGAGTATAAGTTAATAATTGATGTTTTGTTAAAAAAAAAAAAAACTAGAAATAAAAACTTGAAAAATGTAAAAATTTACCATAAACTCTAAGGCAGGGGCAGACGACTGGTATCCATCCCCCTCTATTTGAGTGAGGTGCTGCACAAACTTACACGTTATGTCCTGATACCATACCATATATGGATCGGTGTAAGTCATATCGTGAAAGCCGTACTCCCCGGTGACCAAATGTTCGTGCCGCTGGTCCCATCGTGCAATAAGTAGGCGATGGCAGTCACTCCATCTCACCGTACCGTTTCCCCGTCGATCAGAACGGTGCAACTCCGGGCTAGTGTCGCACGGTGCTGGGATAAGCATCGCGAGGCCAAAGCGCCTCATAACGCGATCAGGCAGATGCCACTCGATTCTCTCAAAGCATATGAGAGGGATCTTCGCCAACCATATGTCCTCACCCTGACTGCAGTAGGGCGAAGCGTATCTCCCTTCATAAGGCTGCCACACCACGTGAGCCTCGTTTAGCCGGGCCAGCTGATCCCGATAGCCTCGTAGGCTATGTGCAGTAACCTCTCTCAGATCCCGGCGATGCACAGGTCCGAAATTTGAAATTTCATAAACAGAATAATTATAAGATTTAGTTAAAAAAAAAAACATTAACGACGAGAAAATAACGTATGATATATGTATACATGCATCCGAGGGGCATGAGCAAGAAGTTCTGCTCTCTGAATCGATAACGGATCTGCGACCTCACACATCTCAATCGCTCCCAAGCCCAAATCTATATCAAATAAATGTATATCAAATACTATAAATAATGCCGCAAATTAGAAATAAAACTTAAAAACAACAACGTAATGAACATTAAAATGAGATAAACATACCTGTAGAACGTTGAGAAATCCTCCGTACTGTCTCGTCTGAGGGTCAGTCGCACTACACAACTCTCTATAGGAAAGCGAGCGCAGCACTCCCCCAACTGTACTGACTGATCCTAGAAACATCCCTAAGCAGAGGGAGATAACATAGCTTAACCTTGTTGTTCGTACGATCAGGCATGATCGTAGAACCCAAGGCAAGCAAGATATACGCCCGTACGTACTGATCCACAATCTCTGGAGCAGTATCCTCAGCGAGGTCACTAAAGTGTGGGAAATGGAAGGTAATCCACCTAAGCTTCAGACTGCTCCCATCTATATCTCCGTCACCAGGGACAACCCCTAAATACTCCTGACATGCAGCCCGCCAGTCTATATTTGCTGGAAACCCAACATCAGTAACAGCATCCCCATCAATCGGCAACCAGCAAATCATGTCGATATCCTTTAGGGTGATCGTCATCTCACCAACCGGGAGATGGAATGTATGGGTCTCCGGACGCTATCTCTCGATCAGAGCCTCCAGCAATGCAAAATCATACTGTACCCTCCCTATATAGTGTACTCCGCTAAATCCGCACTCCGCCAGTCTCAACAATATCACAGGAGCTAATTCGCCTGGCAAGGCGGCACCATGACAAAAATGGAGGGGACTAGAAACGTCCCACCCGGCCCAAATATAACTAGCCCTATGGTCCGCATGCCGGGTCAGAACAGAGGCATCGATAGGCCCGGGATCAATGAAAGCTTCCATCTATTTATTTCAATATCAAGGTTGTTTATTGTTCTACGAGGCAAGGAAATAAATAAGAGAATACAAAAGTGTAATTACTAGTACGTGGCATTGTAATCCAAAGTTATCCCACACTGCCAAGAAGTGCCTGTGGGGAAGTTCTTGATTTCCAGCCTATATACTAAGTAATACTTCGAGAGTAATAAATTTCTATAAAAAATTTGTTAATTAGTGAATCATTTTTGAGACGGAGGAAGGTATATAAATCCTAAATTGCAAGTGAACTAATAATTAGTTCTACCATTTTTTAGACGGAGGAAGGTATATAAACTATAAAACTAAGCATATAAACATGTAATTAAATTAAACCTAGTCACTATATTTAAATACTACAACAAATTGTTGATTAGTAAATCATTTTTCTATAAAAAAATTTGTTAATTAGTGAATCATTTTTGAGACGGAGGAAGGTATATAAAACTTTTTACTTTTTACGCTACTGAATTAATCTCAATTAAAGCACTTCATAATCAATGTGATGCCTAACAGAAAGTTCATCAAAATTTCCTGTTCCTAAATTCGCTGAAAACACCACTAAAAAATTCAGGAAACAATGTGATGCCTAACAGAAAGTTCATCAAAATTCCCACAATTCCAAATATTTCAATAATCATCTCTTGATTCATAAGCAAAACAATTGATCACATAAAAAGATTAAAAAAAACTGAACCATTTCAAGAAATAATGCGATTAGAACATCATAAAACCCATTACATACCCAGTAAAATTCAACATATTCCCACCATTTTCAACATTTTAACAGTCATAATTCATCAAAATGTAAGTAAATAAATAATATTAACAGTCATAATTCAACATATTCAAGGGTTTAGAATGTCATCAAAATGCAATTAGAACATCATAGAAAAATAAAAAAAAACAAATCCTAAATTGTAAGTAAATAAATAATAAAATCAAAGTTAAAATTTAATAAATACAGAAATTTAAAGAATTTAAACTTACAATTTAAAAAAAGATTGAATTTACTTGGCAAAATCCTTGGTTGGTGTTTTGGTAGAAAAAACAATAGAGTAGAATCTTAACTTTGATTAGTGTGTGGATTGAACAATAAGGAGGGGACTATGGAATTCGACTATATGGAACAAAAGCGTAAAAAAAAAGAAATAATGACACCACGATTTGTTAACGAGGAAAACCTTGGAGGTGATAACCTCTTTGGAAAAAACCCCGGGAGTTAGGTCTCCAACCTTAAAAGTTTCACTATAATGATCACGAATACAACTTTGGAAGATAATGGAGAGGATTACAAGAGCCTGTGTGTAGAGTATGTGTGCGTATGAGCCTTAGTGTATGTTCCGTCTCCATTTCCCCTTAAATATAATTAAGTATGAAAGAGTCAAATATCGTTCCTACAATCTCGGGATATAGGCTTATCTTTTCAACCTCCGTGAGACCAAGTCGCCCTAGCCGTTGAAGGTGTGTTGAACATGCTGGAGAATATCCCGCATTTCTCTCTTAATCACTGAAAAATAAGAATAAAGATTTTAGTAAATATTAAATAAGTAAATATTAAAATAATACTTACAGTGGAATAACATCTTGATATGCAGGATCAACTGAAGATGTCACCATGCTGAAAAATACCCACAACAATTTGTCTCCAAAAACATTTGACTATGTAGGCAACTGAAGAGGCAAAATGTTTTTCTGTCCCATTAAATGTCCAACCGCCAGCTCTGCTTGATGGGACGGTTTAGGGATACGTGGCGTTAATGGACGGTTGGGGAGTAGTTTTTGGAAAAGTAATAATTTTTTGAAAAAAGAGTCCTTTTTCTCTTTAATAACCGCTTGGATAAATAAGCTTCTCAAAGCTTCTTTTTCACCCCTGTTAGCTTACGGCGCCGTTCCTCTTCCAGGTAATACTTCTTCGTTTCTCATCTTCTTCCATTGTTTACCTCTTTTCTTTCCTTTGTCAACCATGGGTAGGACCAGGTGGTCCTCAACCAAAACTAAGAGTGTCCCATCCCCACAAGGTCCCATAGAAATTAGTCTCGATGATTTCGTTTGCGAAAACCTGCTTGCGAAACCAGACGAAGAGACTTGCTTGTTCAGTGATTCCCAAATAGAATCCATGAAACAACAATGCTACTTCCCAAAAAGTGCAATTTTTCACCCTTTTTCCGTAAATCTTAGGTCTGACTACGTTTCCCACAAATGGATCTGTTTTCTCGAGTATCCCTTTCTTCTAGGGTTTAGCTACCCTTTCCCATTGTTGGTTTCTGAGTTCTTTCAAAAGACCCAACTTGCTTATGCTCAACTGATGCCAATGGCTTGGCGAGTTTTTGCTTTTGTCATTAAAGTGAACCGAGAAAATGGATTAAACCTAGGGCTCCAGAAATTGCATATTCATACGATCTTCAACCCTTTGGTTCCAAAAGATACCTTTTTAGGAAGAGGTCAGGTAGAAGTTCCTTAATGAGCACCACATCTTCTAGTGATAGGGGATGGAAAAATAGATTTTTCTTTGTTGATAGGGCATCTATTGGAGAAGGGAATGAGGTTTCAAGCGAGTGGAACAAGGGAGGTACTTAAATTCTTGCTTTTGTGATTTCCTGTTCTTGAGACAAACTGAATTGTAATTGTTCTTGCCTTTATGCAGATATCGACTGGGGAGAACTGTTCCCACCTGCTGAAGACACTTTAACCAAGATTGAAGAATTCTTCAAGCTCCCTCTAGACAAGAGATCCCCCAAGGCATTACTGGAATCATCTTTGGTTGTCCCGGAGGACCAAAAGGCCTCTACCTCTGTGATTATGTCTACAGGTAATCATGTTGACTTTTCACTTTAATTTAATCATCCTAATGTATTATATTTCTTGACATTCTTCATATGTTAATGCAGTTTCCAAACCAGTTATCTCGGGATCGGATTTTGACTTGGATGACATTGAAGCCATGTTTACAGGCTCTGCTGTGAAGATAAAGATGAAGCCTCCACCCGTTCCTAAGAAGACCCCAACTTTGGATGATAGTGCAGGTATTGGTTCTAGAGTAAAGAAGCGAAAGGCTAATCAAGAGGAGGTAGTTGAGGTTGAAGATCCTTTTGATGGAATGCAAGTAGGGGATTTCAAGAGAAAATACATGAGTTTTGCGACAGGGGTAAGAAGTTGTTTAATTAGATATTCACTAACTCAAAAGTTTTTATAACATCTAGTGATGTCGAGTTATTATTTTTCAGACTGTAGGGTATGTGGAGGAGTTGGTAAAAGAAATTGAGACGCTAAAGAAGAAGTCCAAAGCTGACATTGCTTTGGTTAGGAAGGAGAAGATAGCGTTAGAAAACAAGGTGAAGGTACATGAGAAGACTTTGGAGCAACAAAGCAAGTCATTGGGAGATCAAGAGCAAACGGTGAAGGACTTACTGAATAGTCTGGCGAAAAGCGAGGAGGATCACATCAAGGAGATTGCCGAGGTAAAAGGTTCATGCAAGTTGGCTGCCGCTAAAACTGTTTCTCAGTGTAAAATAAAGATGATGAGGGAGTTTCAAGAAGGGAAGGCTGAGAGCTGGGATCTCAACAAGGAATGTGCCCACTTTTCCAGGTTGACAGGTGAACCAGTGGACGAAGGCGAGGTGTCGTCAAGCCCTTATGAAGTGATCGTTAAGGATACACCAGTAGATGGAGAAGTTACCCCAAATGCAACACCTGCGGCAGAAGCCACCTAAAAAAGAAGGTAAAATAACTTTGTTCTTGGTTTTTTGATGACGTTACTGGGGTGGAATCCCTTAAAACAATTTTAATTTTAGTTTGGTTATGTAATGGGTCCATAAGGACCAAATACAATCTTTTTTACGTGTTGGGTTGGTCCAACACTTTTGCACTTTAACGTTGGTAGCTTGAATATTTTTATGGTTAGTTTAATCTAGTTAAAGTTTAGTCGTTTTCAAGCATGTCAGGGCTTGTTTTCTTTATACGGTTATTTGTTATGTTCGTAAGGCGACATGTTAGTATGTCAAAACTGTGGATACTTAAGATGACATGTATATGCCATAACCCGTAGATACTTTAGATGACACGTATATGTCATAACCATAAGAATAATGCGTAAGATCAATCATTTAACTGAGTGGAAATGGGTAAGCTATATGAGTTTACCCATATAGGCCCACCCCACACCTCAATTAAAGAGATAGCTTGCGCTCCAGGCGAAGGTGTGGTAACCTAACATCTTAAGAAAGAGGTAATTAACTCTTTAAATATTAGAAGGGATTGTGTACCTTTACTTAAGAAGAGATGGCCAGTCTCTAACGGAGGAGAATTCGTTGTTCTTTGCGTGCTTTCGACATGTCCCCATGTAAACATGTTAACACCTCATAAAACAGAAACATGTTAATAACGGACGCCAACTAATGTTGACGCCTCTCCACAAGGTACGTTAGCGACATCTTGATTTGTAGAGAAGTAAAAAAGTACATAGGAAAAAAGAAAGGTTACAAAAAATTAAAAGATGATCCATACCTGGAAAAGATGAGTTCATGGGGAATTTCGTTTAAATGTAATACCTTTTAAGGTGAATGGCGTTCCAACTTCGCGGTATCATTTGGCCATCCAAGGTTGCCAGGCGATATGCTCCTTTCCCGGCCTGCGCATCTATTAGGTAGGGTCCTTCCCATTTTGGGGCGAGCTTGCCTGCATTGGGCTCCTTTGTATTTTGGAATGCCTTTCGTAGGACTAAGTCTCCTACTTGAAACCTTCTAATCCTTACGTTTTTGTTGTAAGATCTGGCTACCCTTTGTTGATATGCTGCCATGCGAACTTTGGCCATGTCCCTCAGTTCGTCCACGGTATCTAAGTCATGTATCAAGATGTCTTTATTATGTTCAGATGTCAACAAATTGTATCTGGCCGTAGGTACAAGGACTTCTGCTGGAATAACTGATTCTGTTCCAAATACAAGTGAATAGGGGGTTTGACCAGTAGCGTTCTTGGATGTCGTCCTGTCAGCCCATAGAACCATTGGTAACTCTTCTGCCCATCGCCCTTTCTTCTGGTTCAGTCTCTTTTTCAAGTTGCTTATGATTATTTTATTGCTAGATTCTGCCTGTCCATTGGCTTGAGGGTGAACGGGTGAAGATGTCACCATCTTGACTCCCCAAGATGTCAAGAAATCTTGGGTTCTCTTACTAATGAATTGAGAGCCGTTGTCACAAATTATCTCTGATGGTATTCCAAATCGACTGAATATGTTTCTTTTGATAAAAGATATAACCTCTTTGTCACGAACTTGTACGTATGCCTCAGCTTCTACCCATTTAGAAAAGTAGTCTGTCATAGCCAGTAAAATACTCTTCCACCTGGTGCCCTGGGTAATTTTCCTACAATGTCCATTCCCCAAACCATAAACGGCCATGGAGACAGAATAGGATGTAGCAATTCAGCTGGTTGGTGTAGGATGTCCCCATGTCGTTGACAGGAATCACATTTCTTTGCGTAATCGACAGCGTCTTTTCTCATTGTGGGCCAAAAATAGCCCATTCTAAGAGCCTTGGTATGTAGACTTACGCCCCGGTATGATTTCCACATTCTCCTTCGTGCAGCCTCCTTGAGAACCCGATGGGCTCTATCTCGCTTCTAGACATCTTAAGTAGTGACTCGCAAACCATTTTCTATACAAGAGGTTATCAATAAGTAAATATTTAGATACTCTTACCCTGAATGCTCTAGCATTTTTCTCCTCAATTGGGATCGTATCATCTAAAAGATACTTGATAATAGGAGCTGTCCAAGAAGTTGCTGCTGGAGAGGAAGGTATGTCGACATCTAGAGCGAACATCTCAAGATGATCAATTGCTGGGATGTCAATATGCATAATTGGGATACTGGTTTGTGAAATGCTTTTGAAGGCTGAACCCAAGTTTGCCAGAGCATCTGCTTGAGAATTTTCTTCTCGTGGGATTTGTTCCAAGGAAAATGATTTGAATTTGGCCGAAAGAATTTTTACGATTTCCAAATATGTCGTCATCTTAGCATTTTTCGCTGTGTAGGATCCGTTATAATGGTTAACAATTAGCAAGGAATCCATAAACACCCGGATATGTTTGACATCTAGGTCCTGGGCTGCTTCTAATCCTGCAATTAGTGCCTCATATTCTGCTTCATTGTTGGTAGCCTTGAAACTGCAACTGATGGATTGTGGTATTATGTCCCCTTGTGGCGATTTTAGTACAAATCCAAGACCTGTACCTCTCATGTTAGAAGCACCATCTGTATAGAGAGTCCAAATTTTCAGGATGTCATCATCTTGAAGTTGCTGTACTTCCAGTTCCACCTCTTGTTGCATGGTTGGACTAAATCAGCCACAAAATTAGCTAGGGCTTGAGATTTTATTGCAGTTCTGGGTTCATATTTGATGTCGTATGTGCTTAATTGTACAGACTATTTCGCCATTCGACCTGACATCTTTGGTCTCTGCATCTAGAAGTGTCTTACTTATATAGTAGATGGGTTGCTGATTACCATCTCGTTCTGTCACCAAGACTGCGCTTACAGCGCCTTCTGATACTGCTAAGTAGATGTAAAGATGTTCCTCCTCCTGAGGTTTGGCGAATAACGGAGGTGTCGACAGGTAAGTTTTGAGTTCTTGAAAGGCTTCTTCATGTTGGTTCTCCCACTGGAACTTCTTGTTCTTCCTTAGGATATCATAGAAAGGTTTGCATCAATCCGAGGATTTTGAAATTAATCTGGTGAGTGCAGCAATCTTTCCTGTCAATCTTTGGACGTCCTTGACAGATTGAGGTGACGACAGGTTGATAATAGCTCGTATCTGTTCTGGGGCAACTTCAATGCCTCTTTTATTAACCATATAGCCCAGAAACTTCCCTGCCCTCATTGCAAAGTTGCATTTAGCTGGGTTAAGCTTCATATTGAAACAATCCAAGATGTCAAAGGCCTGGGATAAGTTGCTTATGTGATCTTCGGTTTTCTTGGACTTTACTACCATGTCGTCGATGTATACTTCCATTGTGTCCCCAATCTGATCTTTGAACATTTTGTTGACGAGCCTCTGATATGTTGCACCTGCATTTTTTAGACCAAAAGGCATAGCAATATAACAATAAATACCTGTGGGTGTTATGAAGGCGGTGTCCTCTTGGTCAGATGGTTCCATCTGGATTTGTTGAAATCCTGAGGATGCGTCCATGAATGTGAGGAGTTCATGTCCGTAAGTGGTATCAACCAACGAGTCTATGTGTGGCAAAGGGAAAGGATCTTTTGGACAGGGCTTTATTCAGTCCGTGAAGTCGACGCAGACTCGCCATTTCCCGTTTCTCTTCTCTACCACAACCGGTTTGCTAACCATCTTGGATAGTCGACCTCTCGTATCATGTTGGCTTTGAGTAGGCGCTCTACCTCTTCCTTGATGATCTGGTTTCGGTTTCGCAAACTTCCTACGCTTACGGTGTACCGGTTTAAAGCTAGGATCTATGTTAAGTTTGTGAGTGATAATATCTTTGCTGATGCCTGTCATGTCATCATGTTTCCAAGCAAAACTCTTTATTCTGCTTCTTAATAGGTCCACAAGCTTTTCTTCTACTTCTGGTGGGATGTCAGTGCCTATAATTACTTTTATGTTCGGGTTGGAAGGGTCTAGCAATACTTCTTTCACATCATCCTCCCTGGCTTCCAGGACTTCACGTACTTTCTTCGGTAATTGCTATGCTTGTTTTGGAGATGTCGACGCCTTCATTGAAGTTTTATAACATTCCTTGGCCACCTGCCGATCATCACTTTGTAAATCTTAGCGACACCCCAAGGTGTTGGGAACTTCACACATTGATGGTAAGTGGAGGGTACGGCCTTCATTCCATGAATCCACGGTCTTCCAAGAATGACATTGTAAGATGTTGCGCAATTAATTACGCAGAATCGTTCCATGGTATTGAGACCCTTCGAGTATATTGGAAGCTTTATCTCCCCCACCGTTTCTTTGACTTCACCGCTGAAGCCTACCAGCACTGAGGATTTTTTAATGATCTCCGATTCTGGGATGTTCATTTCCTTAAGGGTGCCCAACATGATAAGATTAACAGAGCTACCCCCATCAACTAAGATGCGCCGGATTGTACAGTTGGCGATCTGCAAGGAAATAACTAGACCGTCGTGATGGGGTTCCAGCAAATTATCTCGGTCGCTTTCATCAAAGGTGATTGGATCCTGGCAAGGTGTCGGCATCCTGGGCTGTCTTTCTGGTTTTTCCTCCTTTGACTCCTTAGCATGTCATTTTGCAGCTGAATAGGATGTTCCACATATTTCTGAACCTCCACTAATGAAATTAATCACCTTTGTAGGCATTGGGGGAGAGACTGGTCTCTCGACTTCATGAGGAGCTTCCGCATTTTCAGCCTTCTTCTTTCTGGATCCCAGCAACTCCTTAAGATGTCCTTTCGAGAGCAAGTAACTGATCTCCTTTCTTAATGCGATGCAATCTTCGGTGACATGTCCAAAGTCTTCATGGTAAGCGCACCATTTTGATTTGTCACGCCATCCCGTGGCTTTATCCGTCTTCTTTGGCCATCTGGCTTTGTCCCCAAGGTTGCCCATTGCACAGAGTATACCTGAAATGTCAACAGAGAAACAATAATCAGAAATGTTAGGCACATTATCATTATCTTCCTCCTCACCGTCTATTGAATTAATTTTGCTAGTGTCAATTCTCGGATAAGGATTGGAACGGTTGTTCCTGCGATGGGACGATCTCGCCTTTCTCGGGGTCTGGTCATTATATGTCGACATCTTGGATGAGGATTTCGATCTTCGCAGCCTCGTCTTCCTCTAGCCTTATGAATCTCACTGCCCTGCTCCTGACTTCTTCCAACCGCTTACAAGGAGTCATCACCAAATCTCGGTAATACTGTGAGTCCTTCTTCAGCCCCATTTTGAATGCTTCTGTGGCTGTCGACATGTCAAGATTGGGAATTTCCAGCACTTCCTTATTGAACCAGTGGACATAGTCCTTTAGAGTTTCATTAGGCTGCTGGGTCACATTGTAGAGATCACTTGTCAACCTTTCAAATTGTCGACTGCATGAGAATTGGTTATAGAACATGTTGATAAGCTGGGCGTAAGAACCAATTGAACCTAGAGGTTGCCTAATCAACCATTTGAGGGCTGGTCCAGACAAGGTTGATCCAAATCCCCTGCATAAGCAGGCCTCCCGGAATTGAAGAGGAATATGGATGATGTCCATCTTTTCTTGATAGTGGGCAACGTGTTCTTCTGGATCCGTGGTACCGTCGTACAACTTCATAGATGGTACACTGAATCGCTTCGGGATGTCAACATTTGCAATTGTTGGGACAAACCGGGATTGACTGTAGCAGTTTTGAGTCACTGGTTGGATTGGAGGAGTTACGCCTGGCACGTTCATTATCAGCTCTCTGAGATCCTGCATCTGTTTGGCTAGTGGGTTTCCTGCAAAAGGGTCAGCCATAGGAATACGATTGAAATTATTATTATTGAAAAGATTATTTAGCAAACCAGAGTTGTCTGTAGTAGTTGTGACAGTTGTGTTGTCGATGAATGGGATGAACGGAGTGTATCCTGCAGAAGGTGGCGTCATCAGGGTGTCCCCGGGCAAAGATGTTGACATCATTAAGGATGTCGGCTGACGATTTTGAGGCGGACTACCCATCGGAATAAATTCACTCTGTAGTGTAGGTCCTTCGGTGTTGTCGAAGTTGAGGTTCCTCGCACGTAATGGCGATATGTTGTCAAGCCGAGATGTGATGAACTGTTGATCTTTCTGCATCTTAATCATGGAATCGGCCAGCACCTTCGAATTGCTGTCTTGTTGGTCCAGCCTCTGATTCAACTTGGTCAGGATACTCCGGATGTCGGCATCTACATTGGAAGAGGTCGTTCCCTTTTGTGGAGTCTTCGTAGGTTGAGTTTGCTGAGGTCCGATTTGAGGAGGTGGCGGCAACAAGCTGGTTCTACCTCCTGATGTTGGAGCAATAGCAGGACTCTTGCCGGCGGCGGATACATTGGTGGGTGCTGACATAATGAACTTGCTTAGGAAATGATCCAAATAACCGATAAACCACGAGGCCCCTCGGTGGGCGCCAAATTGTTTTGGTAGAAAAAACAATAGAGTAGAATCTTAACTTTGATTAGTGTGTGGATTGAACAATAAGGAGGGGACTATGGAATTTGACTATATGGAACAAAAGCGTAAAAAAAAAAGAAATAATGACACCACGATTTGTTAACGAGGAAAACCTTGGAGGTGATAACCTCTTTGGAAAAAACCCCGGGAGTTAGGTCTCCAACCTTAAAAGTTTCACTATAATGATCACGAATACAACTTTGGAAGATAATGGAGAGGATTACAAGAGCCTGTGTGTAGAGTATGTGTGCGTATGAGCCTTAGTGTATGTTCCGTCTCCATTTCCCCTTAAATATAATTAAGTATGAAAGAGTCAAATATCGTTCCTACAATCTCGGGATATAGGCTTATCTTTTCAACCTCCGTGAGACCAAGTCGCCCTAGCCGTTGAAGGTGTGTTGAACGTGCCGGAGAATATCCCGCATTTCTCTCTTAATCACTGGAAAATAAGAATAAAGATTTTAGTAAATATTAAATAAGTAAATATTAAAACAATACTTACAGTGGAATAACATCTTGATATGCAGGATCAACTGAAGATGTCACCATGCTGAAAAATACCCACAACAGTTGGTTGGGTGTTTTCTCTTCTCCTCCCTTTCTCCTCGGCTGATGAAGATGAATGGCGTAATTTTTTTTCCTTTGAATTTGAAGACGTAAACTGGTAGGGGAAGGAAAAGGGTTTTAAATAACTCGCTACACGGTGTAGCGAGTTTGATTAGGTTTGACCAAACTCGCTACACCGTGTAGCGAGTTTAGGTTAATTAAATGCCCTAATTAATTTTCCAACGGTCAAACTTAATTACCCTAAACTCGCTACATGGTGTAGCGAGTTTTGACAAACCCTAGTCAAACTCGTTACACGGTGTAACGAGTTTCAAAAAAATGGACATTCTGGACAATAGTTTGAACAGTAAGTCATTTTGATAAATAAAAAAGTAAAAAGTGATTATTTGAGAAAAAAATCCTCTCTTCATCCTATCCGAATTAGAATTTTCTCCCACAACACGAAAATTAATAAATCTATAATACAATAGAGATCACATCTAACCGTCACACAATCGATGGTCAAGATTGAGTTTGAGAAAACATAACTGGTGGCTAGGATTGAATATGAAAAATAAATTTATTTTTAACTTTCCACCCTGCTACAACGATTACAACCTCTCTAACCGCCACACAACAAAGAGTGATTCAGATTTAATCTCTCAAAAGACAAAGAGCGGCCTAGATTTAAAGTTGGAAAAAATATAAAAAAAATTCCCCTACACCGATTACTAACTAATATAAATAATTAATAATTTTTATTAACAAAATTGAATTTTACTATGTTGACAGTTAAAAAATAATTATTAATTTTAAGTATTAAGCTAAATGGTGAATTTACTAACAAATATTTTTTGTACTGTGCTATTGCTTGCTTGATAATGTCTATTTTGCTTGATTTATATTTTTGTAGAACTTTTGCTACTCATGGATCTAATGGTGAAAAAATAACAATTTTTATAATTGAATAAAAATATCTAAATTTTCATAAAATTACGGTCAAAATTTGATTGAGTTGACCATTAAAGTCAAAGTGATCTAAATTTTTCGAGATGGAGGGAGTATTTGTTTTTATAATCTGTTGCAAATAAAAAAAAAATATGATGTTATATTTCCAAGTCATATATCATGGACATCTTTTTTTAGGGACAAATTGATCATTTCACATGACATATTACCCGAAGTTAGTTACATGACTAACTTCCGTTAGTCAAAATGCATATTTTGACCTTAATTTAACGCAATACTCCCTCTATTTCTATTTCGAATAATCTTACCAACTTTGTCATCTAGAGCGTCTTATTAATAAGTCTCATTTTCTATGAACGAAAGTATATAATATTTATTTATTAATGGGACTCACTTTTAATACTTATAACGACTATCACCTTACTATTTTCTATCTCATTTTCTCTCTCCTACCCACTCACAACACCTCAGTGTATTTTCGAATGAAAAAATTCTCATGGGAGGATGTAAATTTTTGTGTCATTGTTGTAAATTAAGTAGAAAGAAAAGAACAAAAGGGAAACATAACCAAGAAGCAACAATTTTGAGAGCCAAGAACAAAGGTAAATTCCTTCAAACATATCTATAAAAAAACCCTACAATACACGAACAAACAAAATTGAGAAAAACAAAAAAAGAATACTACACGTCAATTGCAGTTATGCCTATGATTAGTTGTCTTTTTATTTTGGATCTTGTATATGTTGAATAAGAATACAAGGGTGGATGGGCGTTGTGATTTTTTTAGGTTAAAAATGAATAGAAGAGTGAGTGTATGAAGTTTACATAAAGGAGTGTAGGGTTGGATGGGTTACATAGTAATAGTTGGAGTGAGTGTTTTGAATGGAAGAGGGGTGAGATTGGGAAGTGGTTGATGAAACAGATTGACGAGGGTACTAATTCGGTTCTTCTTCAACTCTTAAAACTTTTGTAAGTATAATCAAATTTAGTGCACATAGTTTGCATAATGTTATGATATTATCTAATAAGCATTTTATTTTCAGTCATGGGACACCAACTCAATCTCATTTAAGGCCGGATGTGATATTTTCATGCAATAAGTAACATATATTTCAGCTTTGGAACGAGTACTTTTATTCATCAAGTCAAACTTTCTTGAAAGTGCTGAAAAGTTTGGAGAGATATCTTATAAGGTGGGCTTGCTATTGTTATTCAGGAATATTTATAATTTGTTTCCATGTCTTTACTTAGCTTTGTTATTGCAGGAACTTAGAATAATTGATATACTTGGTCAAGATTTTATTTTCGATAGTGTATCATTTTAGAGCATGATTTCTCTTTAATAGTATTGAAAGTTTGGAAAACAGCAACTCAAAGGATAGTGAGCGGGTTTGAGGTTACATGAAAGAGGGTGAGGTAAGGGGGTGAGGGGAAAGAGGAAAGTGGGTGGGGGTTGGGATTATGTAATTTGATTAACTTTAGTTAATTGAAATCATACTTTCTTATAATTTTCTTTTTGGCTATAATAATAAAATTGTATTTTATCAATCTTATTTTGGCTATATTGTAGAATGTGATTTTACTTTCTATTTTTCTTTTTGTAACAAATACCAAAGAGACAGATTTATTTTTGAAATGTTCAATTAAAAATCAGGAACTATTATGTATGTAATGGATCATTAATATTTTCGTTCTTGCAATCAAATGAAAATTTTAAGAGTTTACAATTTGATGATAGATACTAGACTTATGCATTTTGAGAGTTTGATCTCAAACACACTATATTTATGTTGTACTGTCACCGTGCCTTGGCACGGGTGGGGAAGTACTAGTCTATAATACAATACAACTCACATCTAACCGCCACACAATCGATGGCCAAGATTGAGTTTAGAAAACATAACTGGTGGCTAGGATTGAATATGAAAAATAAATTTGTTTTTAACTTTCCACTCTGCTACAACGGTTACTACCTCTCTAATCGCCACATAAAGAGTGGTTCAGATTTAATCTCTCAAAAGACAAAGAGCGGCCTAGATTTAAAGTTGAAAAAAAAAAAACTCCCCTACATCGGTTACTAACTAATATAAATAATTAATAATTTTTATTAACAAAATTGAATTTTACTATGTTGACAGTTAAAAAATAATTATTAATTTTAAGTATTAAGCTAAATGGTGAATTTATTAATAAATATTTTTGTACTGTGTTATTGCTTGCTTGATAATGTCTATTTTGCTTGATTTATATTTTTGTAGAACTTTTGCTACTCATGGAGTCTTTGAGAGGGATAGCAGGCTTGATATTCAATATAATACCTTTTTGCTGTCAAATAACTACTGTTAAATGTTTATGTTAATATTGTTAAATGTTTATGTGAATATGGCATTTGTACAATTATGATGATCTGTGGTTGGTTGTTTTGTTGTTCTTATTTTCTCCGTTTTCACTCACAATCTGTTTGTGAAAACATAACTGGTGGCTAGGATTGAATATGAAAAATAAATTTGTTTTTAACTTTTCACTCTGCTACAACGGTTACTACCTCTCTAACCGTCACATAAAGAGTGATTCAGATTTAATCTCTCAAAAGACAAAGAGCGGCCTAGATTTAAAGTTGGAAAAAAAAAAAAAAACTCCCCTACACCGGTTACTAACTAATATAAATAATTAATAATTTTTATTAAAAAAATTGAATTTTACTATGTTGACAGTTAAAAAATAATTATTAATTTTAAGTATTAAGTTAAATGGTGAATTTACTAATAAATATTTTTTGTACTGTGCTATTGCTTGCTTGATAATGTCTATTTTGCTTGGTTTATATTTTTGTAGAACTTTTGCTACTCATGGAGTCTTTGAGAGGGATAGCAGGCTTGGTATTCAATATAATACCTTTTTGTTGTCAAATAAATACTGTTAAATGTTTATGTGAATATTGTTAAATGTTTATGGAAATATTCCATTTGTACAATTATGATGGTCTGTGGTTGGTTGTTTTGTTGTTCTTATTTTCTCCGTTTTCACTCACAATCTATTTGTGAAAATGCCTCATTATCTTAGTATTTATTTGGCTATATTTGGATCGGGGCGATACAACTATTGTACTAAGAGGCTAAGATGAAAGTCTTAAGCTAGGTAAAAAGATGGTAGTGAGTAGAATGTGTTCTTTTAGGGGGTGGTGTGGGGTTGTGGGGGGGGGGGGGCGAATTCATCATTTCTTTAATTTTTATACAGTCATTTTTGTACTGTCACCGTGCGATCTGCACGGGTGGGTAATACTAGTCTAATATACAATAATGCTCAGCTTTTCAATTGCTTATTGACTTTAGACAAAGAGCGGCTCTGATCGATCTATAACTGTTACAATCTTAGGGTTATTATTAATCGATTTTAATTTTTTTTTATTTTCAATCGTTGAATTTCTTTTCTATTTGTTTGATCCTACGGCTGGCTGTAGATTGACGGTTTCTATTTCAATACATACTCCCTCCATCACGAGACTTTTAGTCAAATTGCAATAATTTTAACTATTAATTTAAATAGAAAATAATAATTCTTATAAAAATCTAAAAATCATTATTAAAAATATTATTAATTGTGTTATAATAAAAAAAAATATTTGAATCACTATTTTTTATTTAAATTATTGATCAAAGTTACATCAATTTGACTAAAATTTTTCATTCACGTGGAACGGTACAGGAGTATAATAATGTAGTAATAGTATATGATGCCGCAAGAAACGTGTTGTATCAATCTCCGTCCAGCAATAAGACTGATCTCCTAGCTTTGATTGACCTGAAACAAGGAACCCACGACTAGCCGAAATGGTCTCCGGCGAAGACCCTCGGGCGTGAGAGTAAGTACGGTGTTTTAGAGTTGATAAGTTATAATGAACAGAAGTATTCAGAATAATAAATAGCAATTACCTCAAAACCGTTGATATTGTGAAGTATATATAGGCTTTGATATGAGTTATAATTGTAGTAGGATTGTATGAAATCCCTAGAATCATGGATCAGATTGTGTAGGAGATCAAGTACGAAAATAATTCCTGATTTGCAGGGTCGCCCCTAAGATTTTGAGGCCCCGGTGCAAACAAAGAAAATGGGCCTTTTTTTAATATTGAATTTCACTTCTACAATAAAAATAAAAATTTGTACTAACCATAATTTGAAGTCCTTTCTTAACTTAAATCGTGTCATTCTTCTAACATTTTTTGAAGCAAAATCTTCAATAAGATCTTCGTAGTCAATTTTCTCTAAAAGCTCGTTCTCAATTGCGATCATAGCTAATCCATTGAGTCTCTCTTGAGTCATTGTGGAACGCATGTACGTCTTCAACAACTTCAACTTGGAAAAACTTCTTTCTGCAGATGCAACAGTCACAGGTATAGTCAACAAAATTCTATATGTAAGAATTGCATTAGGAAAACAATCTAAACGTTTTAGAAATTTCAAAATATCAATAGGTCCCATGTTTTCCTTAGGCAAGAAATTTTGAAGTAACTTTAACTCCACATATAAATCATTTCCAATAATATCAGATTGATCATCTTTTTTAAGTGCAACCTCAAGATTATCACAATAAGACCTTAAACTCATATCATCCAAAGAGTGCAACATGCTAGAATTAAATAAAAAACCAAATTTTTTTTCATATGATTCATATTGTTCAAACCTTTTAGTAAGTGATATAATAGCTTGATCAACAATATATATGAAATAATTAATTCTAAATGATTCCTTTGAAGATTGGGCAATGGAAGGTACATCATTTGGATTCTCATCAAAATGTCTTTTTCTTTTAATTTCTCGTCTTTGATGAAATACTGGATCAACATTCATTTCAATGGCAATTTCCTCGGCAATTTTAAGGGCTTTATCAAAACCAGATTCTCTATACTCCTTAAAATAAGAAATTAGACCCTTTACCTTTTCAATGGCAACATCAATTAGCATATCCTTGGATTGTAAATGTTTACTAATCAAATTAACTACAAGCAAGATTTCATACCAAATAACTATAGCAAGTAAAAACTCAAAATCACCAAGTTCATTATTCGCTAACGATTTAGCTTCACTTCTTATTTTTGAATCATTATCACTTTCGCTTACTTGAAGTAATGCTTCTCTTATATCGGAAACTTGATATCTAATAGCTTTAACACTATTAACACGACTCTCCCAACGAGTAGTTGACAATGATTTAAGGGTCAATCCTTTTACATTATCATTCAAAATCTCCCATCTCTTGGTAGAATTCGCAAATATAGTGTAGATGCGTTGTATAGTTCCAAAAAAATCTTTAGCTTTACCACACGTGTTAGCCATATCACATAATGTTAAATTAAGACTATGACAACCACAAGGAGTATAAAATGCTCTAGGATTTAAATCTAAGAGTTTTTTTGCACGCCTTGATGTTTTCCTTTCATATTTGATCCATTATCATATCCTTGCCCTCGCACATTATCAATATCAAGATCAAGTAATTTCAGTTCACTTAGTAAAACATCAAAAAGTCCTTGATCTGTTGTTTCTTTCACATCCAAATATCCCAAAAAGGATTCCTGAATATTAACAGATTTTGAATAGACATCCACATATCTTATTATTAAAGACATTTGTTCTTGGTGACTTACATCGGGAGTACAATCAAGTATAACAGAAAAATATTTTGCTTCCTTTATTTTCTTAATGATTTCAAGTTTAATGGCAGAAGAAAGCATAAGGACAAGGAGTGAATCAACCTGAGGAAGACGAAGGAAGAAGAAGACCAGGGCAGGGCCGCCTGGAGCGAATCAACCTGAGGCGGGCCTGTTAAGGAGCCTGAATTTTGACCATTTCAAATCCAATTGCAATCAGATTCGAAAAATGGAGATGTATCTGATTCTGCTGCCACCTGGAGATGGGAGAGAGAGAAAGCCTGAATTTTGTGCAGATTTGGCCGGTTGGAGAATGGAGTGAGGAAGACGAACGTCGAAGGAAGAAGAAGACTAGAGGGCCGCCGCTGGAGACGGGAGAGCGAGAGGCGGAGAGGGAGATGTATCTGCTGGGTGGGCCTATTACTACTAATATTAAGGTAAAAAAAAATAAAAATTGGGCCCCTTCACAATTGGGGGCCCTGTGCAATTGATCATCTTGGACATGCTCAGAGGCGAGCCTGCTGATTTGTAGGACTTCTGTTATGGAAAGAGTTGTAAATATGGTAAGACTTTGTAGGTCGACGTACGCTTTGTAGGTCTAGGTCGACTTGACTGATTGGCACGGCCGGATAATACTTATATGAGATACAGATCGTATGTCGGACAAGGAGCTAGGTTGACTGATCTTGGCTGATGAGCCTTGGGCCTTGTAACAATTGGGGCGACCCACTAAGAATGTGGTTTTCTTTGTAAGCAGATCCATCAATGGACTTCTTTCCAACGGTTGGTATTTCACTTTCAATAGAACCATACTCAGAGATTGATTGATTGAGCTCAGCCTGACCAAAGTAGGTGAGTTGGATTAAAACAAACTACTTATGGAAGAGAGCTTGTAATATCTCATAATATAGCTTCCATGCATGAGATATTTAGCTACGAGTGCGAGCCAAGACACATGATACATGAACGGGAATATTTAAGATTTATAGAAGTTTGAATAGTCTTTTGGGGATAGCAAAAAATATTTAATATTTCAAAATTGAATTATGGACGTATATTGAATGATGTAGCAGTTATGGGTGTAATACTAAAGGACTCCAGCTTATTTCGTAAGCTATTGTTGTTAATCTAAAGAGTGTATTTAGTAATTGACAATTGGGAAAATAAACCTAGTCTTTATTCAATCTAGGTGCTAGTTTGAGCAGGAATCCTTTATTTAGTTACAGATTTACAGAGAAGAAATATTAGCATTTTTATCACATGTCATGGAAAATGTCTGCCCATTTAAAATCATGTGCCTTGCATATGATAAGGATGTTTAACGAAAGATACATTTTTAACAAAATTTACACTGGATAGAAACAAAAAGTCAACGTGGGGAGGAGGTTGCTAAAAATTCAATGTTGGTAGTAAAATTGCAACAGTTGGTAAAACTTGGATAACTAATATGCAATTTGCCTTAAGGAGAATGAAAAGGAGAGGAGGAGAAGTGGATAAGAGAGCAGTTAAAAAAGGATGACAGAAGGAAAATGAGAGAAATGGGTAGGGTCTGGGAGGTAAAGATAGGGGTGTAAAAGTTTTGGTTTGGTTTCTATTGACAAATTTACATACTCCTCCTGTCCCTAGTAAGTAAAAAAATATGTTTTGGTTATCTCAAAGTAATCAACAAAATTTGAAATGAAAATGTGATTCGTTTATCATGCTCACATCAATTACTCACTTCACTTTTTCTATCCTACCTAACTATTTACACTCAAACACATCACATTTTCACTTTTTTCCTTAATTCTTGTGCCAAGCTTATTTGTGAATATTATTATGGAACAGAGGGAGAATACCGAAGCATTAGATCGAACCAAAACATTAACAATGGATAACTTGAAACTAAAAAGAACTAAACAAAATCGCTATGATTTAAGTCAGTTTGCTTCATACCGCGATTCATCTATGATGTTTAGTCTGTGGTTCAAATTGTAGTCCAGATCATGTTTTGGTTTATACTATGGTTCAAATAACAATTTAGACCATATTTCAGACTACAACTTGTTATCGTATTTGTTTTAAATTTTCAAAAATCATGGAAGAGTGATGGATGTTGGAGGAAGAGTCAAAGAGATAGTCGGAGGAAGTGATAGACTAGAGGAAGAGAACGCTCTATACAATGCCGATTGTGTAGAAAACTTGATTAGCTATGTGATGCAATGAGGATAACAAAAGATGAGAGTAATATTGAATAAGACGTAAAACAAAATTTAGTATTAGTCTGATGCAATGTAGTTTTAATGATATAAAGGTAAATATTACACAAAATCCAATAGTAGTTTGGTCTCAAATCGCATTTCACTTTGATTTGGTTTTGTTCGGAGGGGTTCACGGATCGCTTTGATTTGGTTTTGCCCAGAAGGGATAGACCACAAACCAAACTAAACCATGTGTCTTGCCAATTTTTTAGATCGAATTGGACCCCTTAAACTTGAAAACAAAATTAAATCACATGATTTGATGTGACTTAGTTTGTTTTGGTTCGGTCCCAAACTATAATCTCAACCGAATCACTTACACCCCTAGAAAAGGAAATACGTGGGGCGGAGGGCAATGCGAATAAGGAAGTATTAGGAATAGGATAGGGCTACGAGATGAGGAAAGTGAAATGGGGTGGTGGGTATCATTGGCAATTCAACATACAAGTCTAATAAAAATAGCGACTCGAAAAGCCCAATCCATCATCCATCATATTTATGTGTTTTTTCTTACAATCCATCATATTTGGTGCAAGAGAACTAAAAATATCTTTAGAGTAACGGGCAGCTCAGCAATAATGAGGTAAAATATAGTAAGAGAGACTATGTGTTCGAATGATGGGAGAAGCAACTTGATAAGAAGTGTTGTAATTTCTACTGGACACCCCCTTTAAAGTCAATTGCCGATTTGGTGTCTAAGATTAGATTCAGATTTACCTGTTTATTGATATGCAAGAGTAGTTTATGTGCCCTTGAATTATGGAAACCCAAACACTAAAAATTGGCACCTAAATTATACTTCCTCCGTCCCTAAATGTTTGTCCCATTTGACTTTTTTGTTGAATTTTGACCACAAATTTATGAGAGATTAATCATGTTCATGAAAGTCTAAAAGTTGTTGTTGATAATATTATTAATGGTGAATCAATAGGAATTTTTAGAATTTCATGAATATAATTAAATTGTCAAATATATTTGTGATCAAAGTTCAACTAAAAAGTCAAATGGGACAAACATTTAGGAACGGAGGGAGTACTTCATTTGTTGCTAAATGAATGTTTAAATATTCACTACATCAAAAATGACTTTTATCAACACTTATTTACCAACACTTCTATAAATGTTGTTAATTTGCGGCACCTTTAAAAAAATGCCGCTAATTTTCGATACTTTTTATCAAGTGCCGCTAATTTTCAACACTTATTACTAAGTGACGCTAAATTTTCGGTACTTTTTAGTAAGTGCGGCTAAGTTTTAGACACTTTTTAGCAAGTGTCGCAAATTTCTGACACTTTTTAGAAAGTGACGCTAATTCCCAGACACTTTTTGTAAAGTGTCACTTGTAATAAAAGGATTATTCTTACATTTTTGTTTAATTTTTTAATTCAATCATATTTTTTACGTAACTTGTCGTTGATTTATTATTTATATTGGATTTTATGATTCAACTTGTCGTTGATTTATTATTTATATTGGATTTTATGATTCCAATTATAAAAAATGCATTTTATACTTATGGGTATTAATAAATACTTAGTACTGAATATTTGTATGGAGAGACAATTACAAAAAACTACTTTAGAAAGATGAAAATTACAAAAAAAAATACATAAGTTCGAAATTACAAAAAAAAAATGGTTTTTTTTTTAATCAGTTTTGGTCAAAAAAATGATAATTTCAATTATCAGTTATTCAAACTGATAATTTCAGTTATCACTTGTTTACAACTGATAACTGAAATTATCACTTGTTTGAACAACTAATAACTGAAATTATCAGTTGTTTGATCAAAACTGAAAAAAAAAACCAAAAAAAAAAAAGTTTTTTGTAAAAAAAGAAAAAAAAAGTAGTTTTTTTGTAATTTCCCATCTTACATGTTTTTTTTTTTTTTTTTTTTTATAAATGCCATCTTTTTTAGTGAATTTTTTTGTAATAAACCCTTGTATCAAATAACGCTTTATATTAGTGGTAGAGCACTATTTCGTGTTTATAAGGTCATGAGTTCGAATTACTGTAAGTATTTTTTTAATTTTAATTTTAATTTAAAATATGACACTTAAAAGTTCTGGAAAAAAATTCCGCAAGTGCCGCAAAATTTCTATTGTCAACACTACTTTTTTCGGAAATAGCTTTTCTAACACTTTATTTTTTCTAGTTTTCAGACACTTTTTAGAATGATGCTAAAAGTCATATTTGTTGTAATGTAGTTCAAGAAATTGCTATCCGTAAATGAATGTCCTTTTTTAAAAAACTATGTTCCCATGTTTTTTATCATAAAATTTCGTTATCTATTTTATTATCGTAAAACTAAATACTTCCTCCGTCCCAATAAGTGCTTCATCCTTTTGGGTGGGCACGCAAATTATGAAAATGGAAAGAAAAAAAAATGTTGTGAGTGTAATTTGAAAATAGGAGAGAGAATTAGTGGAGGGAATAGTAAATTATAATGGTGTTGTGAGTATTAAAATAATGTATGAGAGAATGAGTGGAGAAAATAGTAAAGATTCTTTGCCAAAAAAGAAAAGGTGAAGCTTCTAACGGGACGCCCTTTTGGGTGATTAGTGAAGCTTTTATTGGGACGGAGAGAGTATTTAGAAAGTTGATAACAAGAATATTAATACATCTTTGTCATCAAAAATTATATATATAAAAAAACACATTTTTAGATTGCTCATTAAAATGAAACTTTGACATTTATTTAGGGGCAAAGGGATTAAAAAAAAACTTTAGAGTTTCGAATTTTGAAGGACAAATGACAAATTAGGGTCCAAAGTTTAGGAGGTGTGCGCCAATTAGGGTTTGTTGTTTCAATTTTGTCAATTTAGGGCACAAAGTTAACAACGTTAGTCAATTAGGAATTTTCTGGTGAAACTGTTAAAAAAAATCATTACGTCATTATTCACAAAATCTGGGGAGAAACGCGTTTCTCCGTCGCTTCTGGAAAAACGGGGCTTGTTTTGTCGCGCGACATACTTAGCCACCACAACTGGATATCCTTTCCAAAGCTTCTGGATATCCAGAAGCTAGCTTCTGGATATCCAGAAGCTTTGGAAAGGATATCCGTAAAACCAAATATTTTTACGGCTATCCATTCCAAAGCTTACGGATATCCATATTCAATGTTACGGATATCCAGAAGGTTTGGAAAGGATATCCAGAAAAAATATTTGGTTTCTGGATATCCTTTCCAAAGCTTCTGGATATCCTTTCCAAAGCTTCTGGATATCCAGGAAGGCGATGAAAGTATATCCAAAGCGGCTTATTATGTCGCGCGACAAAACAAGCCCCGTTTCTCCAGAAACACGGAGAAACACGTTTCTCCCCAGACCGACTCGTCATTATTTATGTTACACATGCGACTTAACTGACGTTATTTGGAATTATGATTCCCAATTTACCCTTAATCTCATCTCAGACCCTAAATTGACAACATCCTAATTTTAGACCCCAATTCAAGATCACCCCTAAGTTTGGACCCCAATTTTGTAACTCCCAAATATTTGGACCCTGTTTTGTTATTTTATATTTATCAAAACAAAAAAAAAGAAAAAATACTAGATTTATCTGAATAACACCTATCCAACCATGAAAATATGCACATATTCATCTTATTTTATCTCCTATCACTCCTCCACCCACCACACATTTAACCATGTATAGAACGCTAATTACACACACACACCCGCAGACAACATTATCATTTGCTTCACTTTTCTTTTGGTAGTGGTATTTGATGATTCTTAATCATCGATTTCCAATTAATTGTATTTATTTTAATTATAAAATACATATTGATGATGTTAAAATTGTCAAATCAGCCCAAATTCAAGCGATGAATGCTCCGGTGATTGCAAGACCTGAAAATAAGAGAAAACACGTAAACTAAGTCGGGGCGGATCCGGCTAAAGGCCCTCCGGCGTGAGAGTAAGTTCACGGTTTGTATGTGAGAAACTAAATTGACAGAGTTTCTGTATTGTAAAAAGTAACGTACCAAATAATGAGTCATAGGGCTTGTATTTATATGGATGAATTGATAGAATCCATGTTGAAGTGAACTTGTAAAGAGATAAGATATAATCCTAAGAGAATTATATCTGTTAAGGAGTCATTGTTTGACTTGAATTGGTGTTGGTAATTGTAATCCAGATTGGATCATGATTGAGGAATCATTGTTTGATAAGGACTGTATAATCTGCTAGCCGGAACTAGACATGGGCAAATCGGAACCGGAACCGGGCGGAACCGGAGAACCGAACCGGAACCGGAATCGGCAGAACCGAAACCGGCTAGAACCGGAACCGGCTAGAACCGGAACCGGCCGGTTTCCGGTTCAATCTCGGTTCCTATTTTTAAAAAACCGTGAACCGCCGGTTTTGGAACCGGAACCGGAGAACCGGAACCGGGGAACCGGCGGTTCGGAACCGTGGAACCGGCGGTTCTTTGCAGAAAATTCAAAAAAATTCAAAATTTGCCCATTTTTTTTCACCTTTTCAGTCAAATTTGCCCGTTTTTTTTTTTACTTTTTAGACAATTTTCAGTAATTAAAAATAAATAAAAAAACAAAACAATCCTTACCTTTCACCTATAAATACAAATTCACCTCATTACATTTTATTTTCACAAAACTCTCTTAACTCTCTCTTAATCTTTACTCTCTCTTAAGTTCTTAACTCTCAAGTCTCAAGATCAAAGCCTCAAATCACTCACCAACATTCATATTCCATAATCCATAATTCCATCCTCATTTTTCATATTTTCATTCATTTTCATAGTCTTCACTATTCACTCATCACTCATCATACACACCAAATCACCAATACACCATCATCATGTCTTCTTTCCTTAGAAACTTAACAAAAAAAAACGGGTAGCAAGAGCTTCTTCATCTTCTCGACTACCACCACCACCACCACCACAAATTCCAAATGATATTCCCTTTTATGATGGGGGAATGTCTGGGAGAAATCAATGGGAAAATTTAGAAGATGAGGAGGAGGTTCAAGTTGGAGACCAACAATTTTCAATACCGCCTTTCATGTCATAACAACCACAATTTGTAGGAACTCCAAGTACTGATGAAAGTGATGCACATAACCTACCACCAATTGCACCAAGAGGAAGGGGTCGCGGTCTTCGTGGAGGCGGTCGACAAGGTCAACCGCCTTCTCCTAAAATTCGTGAACCGAAGTCCTCAATTTTTATTCGTCACTTTAGGAAGGAGCTCGGATTGGACAAACATGGTGAGGAGGTTTGGAAAGTGATATGTAACTATTGTGAAAATGTTTATACTTGGAGGGATGGCAATGGATACGGCACTTATACCAAGCATGTTCGAGTTCATCATCCTACCGAATTTGGCATAGATCCAACTCAAACACAACTCCAAGGAGTTTCGACTTCTTCGATGGGCGCTGTAGGTACGTCTTCTTCTTCCACTACATTTCATTATAGTGAACAAAATCATAGAAGAGGTATGGCAAAATTTGTTTGTGTTAAATGTCTTTCCTTTAGTTTTGCCGATGATGAATTCTATGAAGATTTTGCTAAACTCTCTCTTAACCCCGTTGCAAAAAGAATACCACGTAGAACTCTCACACGTGATATTGCAAAAATAGTCGGGGAATATAAATATGGTTTAATACAAACATTTGCTAATTTATCTCAACAAGTTTCTATTTGTTCGGATATATGGAGTGATAACCGTTGTGAACATTTTTATATGGGAGTAACTTGTCATTGGATTGACAATTCTTGGACCATTCAAAAGAGATTGATTGCATATAGAGATTTTGATGATGAGCATACCGCACACAATATTGCACTTAAACTACAAAGTATTTTACAAGAATATAATTTAGTTACTAAAATTTTTTCAATGTCTTTTGATAATGCTAGCTCTAATACGCAAGTTTAGGAACTAATTGGTATTTGTAAACCGGTATTAGGTGGAAAATTTTTTCATATTAGATGTTTTTGTCATATTTTAAATTTATGTGTGCAAGATGGTCTATACGCTTTACAAGATTCAATTATTCCTATTAAACGAGGTATACAGTTTATTATGAGAAAAAGTTCCAATCAAAGAAAATGGAGAGACTATTGCAAGGCAAATGATATCCGTCCCAAAAAATTTTCAATGGATGTTACAACTAGGTGGAATTCTACCTATAAACTTTTAGCGGATTCTTTTCTTTATAAGGAACAAATTTGCTTGTTTTTGTCTTCCGTTGGTTACAAATACACCCTATTTCCTCATCAATGGAATGCTTGTGGAAGCATGATCAAATTGTTGAAAAATTTCAAGGATGCCACTGTCATGTTATCGTACGTATTATCCTACTTCTAACTTAGTTGTTGATCATAGTACTATTATTTCGGGTACATTTTGTGAATTTAAAGATGATCCCATAATTGGTCCGGCCATTGTTAGCATGAAGGAAAAATGGTTGAAATATTTTGAGACAATTCCAAGTATTTTTTAATTGCAAAAATTTTAGATCCAAGGGTTAGAATGGATGGTTTGGAACAACTTCTTACATATTACTATCAAAATTTGTTTGATGCAAATGATCCCGTTTTCCAAATATTGATCAAATAAATATTGTCCGATGCGAAAAATGAATTTTTAAATGTTTTTAAAGAGTACAACTCAATTTATGGTGGTGCTAGTACAAGTGAGGCTCCTCCTCGTCAAACTAGCGAAACGGACAACTCTTTTGACTTCTTTTTATGGAAATAGAAAGCGCTCTAGAGGAAGCGGTTCTAATGCGGAATTTGAAAAATATTTGAACACGGAATTTGAATATGATGATGAGGTTGAATTTTGCATTTTACATTGGTGGGCCAAGAGGGCGAGTTCTTATCCTATTGTTTCTAGGATAGCAAGAGAAATATTTGCTTCTCCGCATCAACGGTTTCGGTTGAGCACGCTTTTAGCATTGGTGGAAATATTGCGGATCCGCAACGTGCAAATTTAACTGTTGAAAATTTAGAAAATCAAAATTTGTTGAATGATTGGGTCAAAGCGGAGAAAAGAGATCAAGAGCCAAAGTTTTCCTCATCCGATGAAGATTTCTTTGATTCAACATCGGGAAGTGACGAGAACAATGACACAATCCCAATGGCCCAAATGTAAGTTGATGTAATTTATATAGTTTAATTTGTATAATTTAATTTGTTGCTTTGTTTTATTTTATATATTAGGTTTTGTTTTATTTAGATGAGATTGTTATAATTTAGATAAATATTGTAAAATACTAAGAACGAGGTTAAGGCTCCTTATGTCCTCCCTTACTTATAAAAGGGCAAGGTTGGTTGTCCCCTCATTGTAACATTTTAACAATTATTAATAAAATTTAAGGGTACCGTCCCTTTTTCTTTTATAAAATATGTTAAAATAATTTGTTTATTATTCATCTTCATCCAAATTTGTTAGAATCTTAACAGCTTTTGATGGCTTAAAAAGAGAAGAAAAGGAAAAGGAAGTGACCAAAGTGCAGCGATCAAACTTTGGGGTTCTTTGGAAATTGGATGTGGGCGGTCGCCCACCTCTCTCGGGCGGTCGCCCATGTGTGCGAAGAGTTTGACATTGCTTGAATTTGGATATGGGCGGTCGCCCACCTCTCTGGGCGGTCGCCCACCTTCACGATTTTCAAAAAAAAAAAAAAAAAAAAAGGAAAAAAAGGCAGGAAACCGTGGAACCGGAACCGGCATCAAGGAACCGGAACCGGGAACCGGATTTAGGCGGTTCCGTCTCGGTTCCTCCCTTCCCCGGAACCGGAACCGGCGGTTCGGAACCGGAACCGGGAACCGGGAACCGAATGCCCATGCCTAGCCGGAACGCCGAGGAGCAAGAATGTTTTATCTCGACTTGGTTGTCTTCCCTGCCTATTTGCTTGAGTTCGAAAAATTCCAACTTCTTCGTCATGTCTAGGACAAGGTCTCTATATTTGGTCGGGGTGGGGTCTTGGGTGTTATACTCTCCCTTTACTTGTTTGACAACGAGTTGAGAGTCACAGAAAGCCGCCACCTTAGTTGCTCCGTAGAAGGAGGCCAACTAAATGCCAAATATTAGAGCTTCATATTCAGCTTGATTGTTGGAGGCAGGGAACTTGAAACGGATGGCGTCTTGCATAGTGTACATTCCTTTCGGGCTTGCTAGTACAACTCCAGCTCCGCTTCTTTCTTTTGTAGCTGATCCGTCTGTATACAGGGTCCAACAGTTGGATGGGAGTTCAATGGGAGAGTCTTTTTCCTCCGGTGCGTTTTGCTTCCGGGAGGTGGGGAGATGCTCACCCATAAAGGCAGTCTCGACCATGAAGTCAACCAAAGGTTGTGCCAGGAGAGTCTTCCTTGGTTGGTAGGTGATATCAAACTCAGTAAGAGCGATGGACCAATTAAGGAGACGTCCGGAGCCGTCCAACTTATGTAATATCTTCTTCAGTGGTTCATTTGTGTATACGGTGATAGGATGTGCAGAAAAATAGAAACGTAATTTCCTCGATGCAATGACTAGCGCGTATGCTATCTTCTCCACATTAAAGTATCTGCTTTCCACGTCAGACAGTGCCTTGGAGACATAGTAGACGGGCTTCTGAATTCCTTCGTCATTCCGAACTAGGACAGCTGCGACAGCATGATCAGTTGCAGCTAGGAAGACATATAGCATCTCACCGGTAGTCGGGCTGCTGAGCAAGGGAGGGGAACCCAAGTACTTCTTCAACCGGAGGAATGCTTCAGAGCATTCGGGAGTCCAGGAGAAGCTCTTGGTACCCTTCAATACCTTGAAGAAGGGCAGTGACTTTTCGGCAGATTTGGCAATGAATCTTCCAAGTGCTGCTACTCTTCCATTTAATCTTTGAACCTCCTTGATGGTGGTAGGTTCCTTCATGTCAATGAGTGCCTTAATTTTTTCAGGGTTGGCCTCTATTCCCCTTTGAGATACCATGAAGCCTAGGAACTTTCCTGCCGTTACTCCAAATACGCATTTGCTTGGATTCAGCTTCATGTTATTAGCTCGGAGGTTGTTAATTGTCTCTTCCAAGTCTAGAGCGTGGCTGCCCTCCTTGGTCTTTATGACCATGTCATCAATATAGGCTTTCATGTTGCGACCTATTTGTGCTTCAAATACTTGGTTCACCATTCGTTGGTACGTGGCACCCGCATTCTTGAGCCCAAAGGGCATCATGATGTAACAGTAATTTTCCCCAGGTGTTTGGAAGGACGTCTTCTCGATGTCCTCTTCCGCCATTTTTATCTGATGATAGCCTGAATAGGCATCTAGGAAGCTGAGAGTTTGGTGTCCAGCAATGGAGTCAACCAACTTGTCAGTGCAGGAGAGGATAGCTGTCCTTGGGGCAGGCCTTGTTCAGATCAGTGAAGTCTATACACATACGCCACTTCCCATTTTGCTTCTTCACCATAACTACATTGGCCAACCAAACGAGGTACTTGACTTCACGAATTATTCCGGCGCTGAGTAATTTCTGCACCTCTTCTTTAATAGCTTCCTCCTTGTCCCTTGCAAAGTTTCTTCTTGTCTGGGAGATAGTCTTCGCCAAAGGATCAACTTCCAGGCGGTGGAGGGCTACTTCTTCGTTGATCCCTCTCATGTCTTCGACTCTCCAAGCAAAGACGTCAAGACTGTTTTTTAAGAGGGTGGTGATTATTTCTTTCTCTTCTGGAGATAGTTGGCCCCCGAGTTTAATTTTCTGTTCAGGATAGTCAGGATTGATGACTACCTCTTCCAGCTCATCTACAGGCTTCATTTCAGGACCGTCTCGAAATTCCAGAGACTCGATAATAATTTCTCTAATTCTCCTCCCTTCGTTGTCGTTCACATTGAGGCCTTCTTCCTCCATAAGTTTGTCAACGTCAGAAAGATCGACCTTTCCCAAGTCGTGGTTGGCCCCCGAGTGCTGGCCGTTGACAAGGATGGGGTCTTCCTCGGAGACGGACGGAACTATACCTTGGTCATCTGCAATTTCTTGGACCATAAGTACTTCCTCAGATACAGGTGGAATTGTGCCTTGGTCATCTGCAATTTCTAGGACCATAGGCTCTTCCTCATATTCAAGTACCTCACGGATATAGCTCATTCTAGAGCTAGTCTCGGTGGTTTTCTGAGATTTAGTGATCTTGATGTTTTCCTCGGGGGTATCTATCTCCACACTTTTAGATTTCTTTCTGCTCTTCACGACATGTTCCAAGAAGTCTTTGGGGGGTTGCCCTTACACATCCAATTCCAGCACGAGTGGGAAATTTAACTCGTTGGTGAGGAAGGGAGGCTACCATCCCAAGTTTAGCTTGACTTGGAATGCCAATGATTGCATGATAATCACTAGTCAAATCCATGACTATAAAATTGACAGTAGCCTTGGCTCGGAAGGGATGATCACCGACTTCAAGTTCTAGTTCCATAGTCCCCTTAGCTCCAACCTTATGGTTGGTGAATCCTTCGAGCCTACCATGATATGGTTCCAGTACAGTGTCTTTCAATCCCATCTGTTGGAAAGCGGAATAATACAGAATGTCACGGGAGGCCCCCGTGTCCATAAGTAATCTTTCCGATTCCACATTGTCAATTCGACCCTTTATCACCAAGGGTTGTTCACGGGCAGCACGGCTCCCTGCCAGTTCGTTAGGTGAAAAACTGATGACCTCTTCCGTCTTATGAATCCAAGGAGGCACGTGGTACACCTTGCTTAGTTCATGGATCTGGTCCCTCAGCTCTCTGGTGGAAGTAATTTCTTCACGGATCACATGCAATTTGGCCCTAGGAGGCCTACGTTCTCCATCTTCACTTTTGTCATCATCTTCACTTTCCTCCTCCTTTCGCTTCCGCTTTCCATCCTTCTTCATGACATAGCGGTCCAGCTTTCCCTCGTCGACCCACCGTTGTATTATCCTCTTGAGGGCCCAACAGCCATCCGTGGTGTGGCCGTTGTCCTTGTGGAAATCACAGTATTTTGAAGCGTCACGAGGGTACTTTGGTTTATCACTTAGTGGACGGGGAGGTGGAAGATTTACTAGCTGCATGATTTCTGAAATGGGTTTGGTTAGGGGGGTGAACACCTCAGGTTTCTCTGTGCCTCTTGTTCTGTTCTTCCCCTTGGATCCCTTACCGTTCCCATTATCATTCTGGCGAGTGCCCGTCGTTTCTGTTTCCGCCTTGTCGGATCCTCTTTTCTTGCTTTTGTCCTCGGCCATAGCAATAGCGTATGCCACATGGTATAACTCGAACTTGGACTTAGGCTCCCGGGCGGAGAGTTCATAAATGAGGGGACCAGATTTCAATCCAGAGTTGAAACAAACAATGACCTCCCTATCAGTGAGGCTCTCTTCGACTGTCCGCCATTTTTGGAACCGGTTGTATTAGCTAAGGGTGGTCTCTCCCTTTCCTTGCTCAATATTGGCAAGGTCGGTCAATCTCATCTTTCTCTCCTCCCGGTAGTGGCAAAGTGGTTTAGAAACATCCTCCTCATGCCTCTCCAGCTATCGATGCAACCTTTTTTCAGTTCACGGAACCAGGTCAGGGCTGTTCCGGAGAAGGTGCTCGCGAAAGCTTTGCAAAGCATGTCATCAGCTACCGTGAGGAGGTTCATGGTTTGTTCAAAACTTTGCACATGGTCCTTTGCGTCCGTGGTTCCGTTGTATTTTTCAAAATTAGGGATCTTAAGGTGAGGATTAGGTGGTGCCGCTATTATCCTCAAGGAGAACGGACGAGTTGCCCAGTCAAAGTCATCATCATCAAATTTCTTTCCCATCTCCATGTCATCAAGTCTTTATTTTAACAGCTCCCATTGTTTGGTTTCCGGCTCACTTCATCGGCTTGCTAAGGCGGGTGCTTCGCTGGGAGCTGCGGGTCGATTTGTCCTTGGGACGACCATTTACCCTACTATGCTCCGCGTCGTGTCGGTGGCTGTCCCGTTTTGATGGTGCTTTATCACGCCTTGGTTCCAAGTCTTGACCACCAAGTATCATTTGGTATGGTTCCGGTGTCCTTGGCCTGGCAAATTCACGAGCACGAGGACGGGGAGAATCTGGGCGAGGTCGACGTGGTCGAGGAGAATCATGACGAGATCGACGAGGATGAGGTGATCCAGGACGACGAGGAGCCATGACGAGACGAGGTGGTGACATTCGCCTGTTTAAACTGAGCCTTGTCCTTAGGTCCCGTGAGTTCACTTCCTCTTCCCTGGGAGTTAAGTGGCTTCTCAGGTCAACCACCTGATCCTTCTTCTTACTGTCATGCCGAGGACGGGTAGGTTCTCGGGGGGCTTGCTTTGGTGGTTCAGCGGGTTCGAGGGGAGGAGTTCGTCGCTCGCCTCGCTCCCTTCCAAGAGGGTTGCCCATAGACGGCATCATGAATTCAGCCATGGAATGGTCTGGGTCCAATTGCAAAAGAGCAGCCTGTGTTTCATACATCCTTTGCAATGTCTCCATTTGTTTATGTAACAAAGAGCGTCGGTCAACTGGTTGAGTTCCTCCTGTTTGACCGGCGTCGACATTCTTTGTCTTCTTCCTTCCCACGAGGACGAGTAGGACGAGGAAGCTCAGCACCCTCTCCCTCGGCATTCGCCTGACCCTTGGAACGAAGAGTCATGGCGAGGGGAGGAGGGGCGTCTGGCTGAGGTAGAGGAGGAGGAGGTAGCTCCTCGGCACCTGTGTTAACCCCATTCACTTGGGTTTGGTCCTCAGCAGTTACACTTGTAAATTGTCCGTCCATTGGAAATCAACAACAAATTATCAAGTGTAAATTTCCCAAAAATCACGATTTTCAATAGATCCAAATTTCTGGTCAAAATTAGGGCAAATTTTGATCACAAACAAACTGCCAATCGCGATTTTACCAACACAAAAATTCAGGCCACAATTGGGGCGGAACTCCACGCTAAAACGACTTCAACAAAATCTGGGTAAATTCCGATTGAAATTTCCAGATTCCGGCGGTTTCAAGAACAGAGCCCAAACGGACCAGAAATTTCCGTTCAAAACTAGGAAATTTCCGGCGATCAACAGGCTTTTAGCGAGACTTTTCCAGGCCAAACAAAGGGCGTTTGAATCGATTTTCCGGCAATGGAACCAATTGATGATGCCAAAATCGTCAAATCAGCCCAAATCCAAGCGATGAATGCTCCAGTGATTGCAAGACCTGAAAATAAGAGAAAACACGTAAACTAAGCCGGGGCGGATCCGGCTAAAGGCCCTCCGGCGTGAGAGTAAGTTCACGGTTTGTATGTGAGAAACTAAATTGACAGAGTTTCTGTATTGTAAAAAGTAACGTACCAAATAATGAGCCATAGGGCTTGTATTTATATGGATGGATTGATAGAATCCATGTTGAAGTGAACTTGTAAAGAGATAAGATATAATCCTAAGAGAATTATATCTGTTAAGGAGTCATTGTTTGACTTGAATTGGTGTTGGTAATTGTAATCTTGATTGGATCATGATTGAGGAATCATTGTTTGATAAGGACTGTATAATCTGCTAGTTTAACGCCAGGAGAGCAAGAATGTTTTATCTCGGCATTTGCATATAAGCCGAGATGCATGATTTTGCCTCCTCGTCATTTGATGATTGGCCGGCATGTAGATCAGCCGAGATAAGTGATTTTGTCTCCTCGTACTTTGATGAAATGTCGAGGTAAGAACTTTTCTCTCCTCGTCATTTTGTGATATCTCGGAGCCCAATGGGCCAAGTATGAAGATATAAGGCCGAGATGAATGCCCCTCGGCATACGAGGGAGATGTTCCTCGGCCCTAACACTTGTAATATTGGATTATATTTATGGCCCAATCCATATGGGCCGAGCTCGAGCAAGCCCATGTTCGTATCTCGGTTTATACTGTTCACATATCATCAGAGAATAAAGTTTAATAAAATCATAATTGTCCAACAAATTCTTTTGAAAAAAGTGGCAAAATAGGGTTCAAAGTAAGGGGCATTCTTAAATTGGTGTTTAACTTTAGGGCTAGCCCCTAATTAGGATCTAATGTTAGAATTTTGTCAATTTAAGTTTCGAATTGGAAAAAAAAAAAACTATTATTTTGGGATTGTACTCACGTGAAATGATCAAACTAACCTTTTAAGTTTCACACGTGCAGCAAGACATGTGATAATTTATCGAATTTTTCTAATAATTTTATACAAAAATCCTAACTAACTAACATTAATAACTTTGAATTTTAATTTAACCGAAATTGAAATATCAAATCCCAATTAACTCGCAACCACATAAACTTTGATCTCCAAATTTGTCATTTCCTCAATTTTTAACTCCACCGACGCCATTGATGAATTTATGACCCCAGATATAAATTAGCAGGCCTCCAATTTGAGCAGTCACTCTCATTTCAATTGGGAACAACACAAAATAACAAATCCCACATCCCACCTTCTAAAGAGATGTAGCTTTGAAATGTGTTAAATTCATAAATATTTAGTTTTACGATAATAAAATGAATAACGAAAAAGAAAAAAAAAAGGTAAAATAATGTTTAGAAATTTATTTTTATATAAAAAAAATCCAATTTTGAGACAAAATTTCTTGAATTTAGACATTTATTTAATAACAAAGAAGTAGTATTTAATTAATTGGATCTACTTAGACGATCGCCATATTGGAAGATCAGATTACATTCAGAGTGAAAATTTAGCACCATCAACAAATATAATACTCCATACATTAAAATGATTCATTTTATTTTATTATTATTATTATTATTATTACAAATCCTATCCTAAGAAGGATGAACCTTTTTAGAATGAGAAGAAATTGACCTCACAGCCGATCTCATCGACGCCCCGGCCGAATTCAACGCCGCTTCAATATACTTCTTCGACGCAATCGTCGCCGCTTTCTCCATCGTCTTCCCTAATCTCCTTGCCCCTTCCGCCACCGCAACCAAGCTGTCATACTCCGCCTTGCATTCCCGCTCCATTTCCGCCTCGAACATACGGAACTCCTCCATCGCGCTCTCCATAACGGAATCGAGGTAGTCTTCCGCCTCGATCAAGGAGGATTCGGCGGATTCAAGCTCGTTGTGGTGCTCGAGTTCCATGGCGGCCCAGGAATTGTAAGCTTCGATCTCGAAGAGCTTCATGAGGTCTTCGATGGTGGAGGGGTCGAAGGATTTGTCGTGGAGGGATTGGTCGGAGAGGAAAGTGAATTGGGTAATTAGGGCTTCCATGGCGATTTGGTGTGAACTGTGAACTGTGAAGTGTGTGTTTTGTAGGTGGGAGAGTGAGTGGTGGGTGGAGAATGGTATAAAGGGTAAAGATGGTAATATGCCTCAGTGTACGTTTTTTTTTTCTTGGAAAAACTACACAAAAGTCTCTTTTTATTATGAGGTTAACGGTCGTATAAGTTATTTTTTGTTTTTTTATTTTTAACTTTATTGCCACCATATCCAATCCAAGAGAATTATGGGTTAAATTCAGTCTATTTTCTCAAATAATTCCTTTCAAAATTAATAAGGGCGAATGATATTTTGGGCTCCAAACTTTAGTGGGTGTTTCTAAGAAAGTTCTCATTCTATCACTAATTATAATATAGGGTCTAAAATTCATATTCTGTTAACGTTTCAGGATTTTTAATCAATTTCGTTAGAAAAATCCGTTAACTGATTACGTGCAAGTCACGTGTCACTTAATATAGGATATTTTTTAACACAAATTCTTTCGTTGTTATTTTAAGGCAAATTAAATGAAAATAAATTAACCATATGATTAATCAACTGATTTATAACTTTATAAAATTTCAGAACTACCATTATATATATAAAAAAAATAACACTGCTCTCCCCTCTCATGCACACACTTTCTCTCTCTCTCTCTCTCTGTCATTAACTTTCTCTCTCTACCCCATCTTCTTTCTCATCTTCCAATCCACCCATCTCATCTTCCAATCCACACCACCCGCACCATCATTTCCATAAAATAAAACCACCTTCTTTACACCACCAACTGTCCAACCTTCCTCATAATTCCCTCCCCCAAATCCTCTTTTCAATCCATTCTAAACTGAAGAAAAAATCAATACACAAATTTATAGAAAACCCATCAGTGTTGTTCATCAATGGTGGTTTCACCCTCCGAGAAACAAACATCATTATTCCTCACTCTTCACCCACCACTACTATCCCCCACCCCACCCAACCACCCCATTACTCCTCCTTGTTAGAGTTTGTTCCTTAATTTTGTGATCGAAATCAAATTTCAAAGACTTTGCAGATTTTTTTCAATTTTTAGGGAGAGAGAGAGAGTTGGAGGGGGCGTGAGTGGGGTGACCGGAGATGACGAGGCTTGACGGCGATGGCGAATCTTGGTCGGCGAAGATGGGAAGTAAAGGCAATGGCGGCGATGTGGGTGGTTATGGTAACACCAAGAAAGGGAAATGGTTGTAGATCTAGTTTGCAAAAAGGTTTGGGACGATGAGAGGGGGAATGACTGTCTATCTAGTTGTTTGAGGATGGTGGTCACTAGTCAGCCAGTGAAATGGAGCGACGCTGGAGTGGGAAACGAGGATGTGGGGTGGACAATAAGATAGGAGGTGGTGGGGCGGAGATGGGGAAGAGGGGCAAGGAAGGCGGCGGCGGTGGGTAGGGTTGGGGTGGCGAGAGGGGAGTGAAGGGTGGAGGTAGGGGTAATGTTGGGTGAGCTGATGGAGGTGGGTGGATTGAAAGATGAGGAAGAAGATGGGGCAGATAGAGAAAGTTAAAGAGAGAGACAAAGTGTGTGTGTGAGAGGGAAGAGTAGGGGTAATATATTTTTTATTTTTATTTTTTTTTTGGTACAATGGTAGTTCAAAAATTTTATAAAGTTATAAATCAGTTGAGGGACCATATGGTTAATTTATTTCATTTAATTTGCATTAAAATAACAACGAAAGAATTTTTGTTCAAAAACATCATTCGTTAAATGACACGTGACTTGCACGTGATCATATAACGAATTTTTCTAACGAAATTGGTTAAAACCATGAAATGTTAACAGAATATGCGCTTTGTACCCTATATTATAATTAGTGATAGAATGAATGGGATCCATATTAGAAACACCCTCTAAACTTTGGGGCCCGAAATGTCATTTGCCCAATTAATAAATATCAAAATGACAAATCTTTCAAATTATTACTCAAAATGACCATTTTTATGAAACTAGCTACACGGTGTAGCGAGTTTAAATTTGCTAAATTTTATTTTAATATTTATGATATTAAAAAAAAAACTAAAATTTAGTTTTTTTTAGATTTTTTTAGATTTTTTTAATAAAAAAAATATTATAAACTCGCTACACCGTGTATCGAGTTTAAACGGAAAAAATAATAAACTCGCTACACTGTGTAGCGAGTTTCATAAATAAAAATGGTCATTCTGAGCAATAATTTGAAAGATTTGTCATTTTGGTACTCCCTTCATCCCAAAATGTTTATCCCATTTGACTTTTTTGTTGAACTTTGATCACAAATATATGACAATTTAATTATGTTCATGAAATTCTAAAAATTTCTATTGATTCACCATTAATAATATTATCAACAACTTTTAGAATTTCATGAACATGATTAATCTCTCATAAATTTGTGGTCAAAGTTCAACAAAAAAGTCAAATGGAACAAATATTTTGAGACGGAGGGAGTATTTATTAATTTTAAAATGAATCATTTGAGAAAAATTTCGTGTTTACACTGAGCTTTGGTTAAATAGGTGCCAATTATTTTTGTTTCATATTTTTTATTTTTGATTGTAATTATAAATGGACATTGTTTTTTATCAAATCTCATATATGGATATTTTACCCAAAATATGCTCCATAAAAGAAAATGTTTAATCAGTACAAAGGGATTTCAAATAATTGTTTTTCACGTTCCCAAACTTTGTGTAAGAGTATTCCTTCCTTCTATCTCAAATTAAATCTTTTTTTTTTTTTTGACTCCCTCAGTCACTGTTATGTCCCAATTTGAGATTTTTAATTTATGTGTCTGACACAATTAATTTTTTTTTAATCCATTCCAGTTTAAAAAAATTAATATGCTTTATTTTTAATATAAATAATATTACCTACTTGCTACACTTACTAATCACAATAACAAATCATTTACTATTTTTTACTATCAACTTTCTTTCTTCTAGTTTATTTTTCAAATTTATAATTTTTTTTTAATTTCATATAAAATTAAAATAAGAAATTGGTATCGGAGTGAGTACAATTTTACAAATACGGGAATAGAACTAGAGCTGTTGTAGAGTAGAGGTGGGCTATCTAACCTTATCTTATTCATTGTAAAGGAATCTAGATTATGGTAAAGTGGGCCACTAGTTGTTTCTTTGTCAAAGCACCGTATGTCCGTATTATATTAGATTCTCCCTCCCACAATTTAAAAAATATTGATAATGTTTTTATCGGTGATTTAATAATTATTTTTAAATTATACATTTGACTAACTAATTACCGTTTAGGCATTTAGTAGTGATGCTGCAAGAATCGTGTTGTAATCAATCTCCGTCCAGCTGTAAGACTGATCACCTGACTTTTGACCTGAAAACAGAACCCACGACTAGCCGAAATGATCTTCGGTGAATACCCTCGGGCGTGAGAATAAGTATGGTGTATATAAGAGCTGATAAGTTATAAAGAACAATGTATTCAGAATAACAAATAGCAATTACCTTGAAACGGTTGACGTTATGATGTATTTATAGGCTTTGCCAGAGTTGTAATTGTGGTAGGATTGTATGAAATTCCTATAATTACGGATCAGATTTGTATAAGATATTGTGTCCATAAATAACTCCTGTTTTGTAGGAATCCTGTTAAGAAAAGAATTGTCAATACGCCTGGAATCTGTAGGTCGACGTAATATCGTAGGTCGAGATCGCCTGTTTGGATCCAAGTCGACCTGACTGATGGATAGGGTCGGTAATGCCCGAACTGGGATCTAGATCGTATGTCGGACGATAGCTAGGTCGGGACTACGTAGGTCGGACAATGAGCTAGGTCGACTGATCTTGCTGATGGGCCTTGGGCCTGGTAATAATTGGGCCTAGCCCACTGAGAATGTGGTGGCAATAATATGTAAATAATTGGGCTTGCTCGTTGGGCCTAGCCCGTCACTTTTATTCCGTTCAGTGGCCCCCAACTTTCTGAGTTGATTTTTGTCGAACATGAAGTTATAAGAAATTTTCAATTTAGTTTGAAGTAGATCGTAGGTCGATGCTCGAACTGCTGTTCGGTCGACCAATAGTGACGTGACTTAATCCTGGACGTTGGTGTTGGTTTGGATCGATGAAGCCGCCGTATTTCCGTAATCATTGCAGCCTCGAACACCGTCCGGTTATTTAAATGTTGATTAACCGTTTAAAAAAACCCTACCCTTTCCACTTCAAGAAAGGATTAATTCGAAGTATAAAAGGGGAAAACCTTTTCCTTTTTGGATTTTACGAACCTTCAATATTCAGGCGTATATTTTCGGCGACAGGCAAAGCAAAGCTCTTGATCTCCGGTGCCCCCAGTCCTTTATTTTACTCGTTACGACCTTCGTCTCCAACTTAATTTGAGGTATTCTTTGATTTCTTTGCTTTTTTGTCTTGTTTTCGAGCTTTTGTTGATTTCTGCCATGGCTAGGACCTTTAGCTGCGAACTTGGGGCCTGGTATGGGTATTGCACTATAAATCACTGAATATACAAACACATAGGGGGAGTGTGGAAGGAGATATCCATGACTGAGTGTGCCTCCATCTTGACAAGGTGGGAATTGACTTTTAGCAAACTAGGTTTGCCCGTAGGAGAGAACTTGGGAGATTTAGGAATAGACGACCCAAATGTTGTGTCTTTTCATCTTTTTCACGAGTTACTTGACCATCTAGCTCTGTTCTATGGCAAGGATCCCAACAAGCCCTCCTTTCTTAGAAATAGAAAGGGGTTTCCAGGGGAATCTAGGTCGTCCTTAGGTAGGTCGCCTGAGTATGAACATAGGACTGATTCCCCTGTTTCTTCTTCTTCAGATATGGCAGCTCAAGGGGGAGCTATAGCTTCTACTTCATCTAGCCCGCGGATTGTGGACACATTCGACTCCTCAGTGGCCAAAGGGAGGAATGAGAGGGGCTATGTACCTCCCAAGCCAATTCGATGGAAAAAGAACTCAGAGTCTCGGGTAGCCATGGTGTATAACTTCTGTGAGGTAGATGGGAAGGAGTTTAATGTGGCTCACTACAGGAAGGAGATTATGTCCCGGTTGGTGATACCTACACCACTGATCCTACTAGGGTGGCCTTCTTCTATGGCCAATTCGAAGCTGGCCTAAGACTACCTTTAGATCCCTTTATCAATGAGTTTTTGGAATGTATGGATGCCTTGCCTCTTCAACTAGGAGCCAATACTTGTAGAGTCCTGGTATGCTTTGCGATGGTGTGTAGGTTCTTAGGGTTTGCGCCTTGTCTTCGCGTCTTTATGATGTTTTTCAAGGTCACCACCGACAAAGTAGATATGGGGATCATCACCCCCTCTAGGCCATGCCCCAAAGCTTTTCGTTAACCTTCCAAGAAAAGTGAGTGGCTGGAATGCTCATGTCATTGCAGTTGAAAGTAGGAGAGGATGGGAATTCCCATTGCCAAATGATGAGTCTGATGTGATAAAGGAGGAGGATTATTGGGTACCTGACTGTAGTGACGAGCTATATAAGAAATTAGTCGAGGTAGCTGCGAGGGGCCCCATCAGCTGGAGGTTTTGGGGACCACCAAAAATAATTATATCCAGGCTGGGATGATGCTGGGTAAGGGGGATGTAGTTCCCTTGGTTCCCAGTTAGATGCCTGAGATATCCCGACTGGGTTACCCATGAGGGAGACAGATTCTGTTTTGAGAGCCAATGACATAAGTGTAAGAGGACCTCTGGTTATTGCAGAGAGAACTTTGACCACTTTGGGGGTAAGTTTTTACTTGCTTTTTTGTTCCTTATCTCGTCACTTAATTGCTCGCATGTAGAACTTTAGCTCGTACATGCTTTGCTCGTATGTAGAACTTTTAGCTCGTACATAAAACTTTTATTCATTGAACTAATACTTGGTTTTTGATCTTGTACAGTTCTCACCCCTGAACAAGAGGCCAACATGGGTCGGGTTGTTAACGTGAAGAAGAGCAAAAAGAGTTGTGGGGCACTTGATGCAGGAGCGATCATGAGAAGAGAGGTGCGGATCGCGAAGTGCTTGAAGCTGGTTGATGAAGAGCGATAAAGCGATCCCAGGTGGAGGAGGATGATCTTAGAGATGGAGGTAAAGAAAAATGATGGTCGGCTACCCAAGAGGTTCACACTGTTGGAGCTGAAGTAGAGGGGCAAGCATCAGAGCCAATGCAAGAGGATACCCAAGGTAGGGCCAAGACCCCTGTGGTTGATCTAGCTGACGACGAGGAAGATGAAGATGTCCAACCCCTCAATACAAAAAAGAGGTCCAAGCCCAATCCCAGCTCTAAAAAAGGGAAGGCGTCGGCGGCTCAACCCCAAGACTATTCAAGTCTCGTACCATTTGGTTCAAGCTCGAGTGGATAAATTGAGCGACGTCTCTTTGCTTACTGGAGTTGATAGCTCGTGTAGAGAGTATCCCGAGCTGGAATATGGAAAGGTGGTTACGAGATGGGCGGTCGACCAGGATCTAGTTAGCAAGTATACTGATAGGGGCCTGACTGCTGAGTTGTTCAAAGCTAGGTTGGGACTTATTCATTCTGAGGTAATACTCAAAAGTTTTTTGCATAACTATCACTTTTCCTTTTTGCTCGCCTATTCCCTTTAACCCAGTTTTGGTCGATTCTGATCCTTTTGTTCGTTCTCTGTAGGCTCTTGCTATGGTCTAGTTAGCTACTAGCTACTGGAGGGCAGCTGAGGAGAAGGAGAAGCTCTCTATGACCCAGTTTGACCGTAAGTCCATCGAGCTAGGGAAACTGGAGGAGAAAATGCCAAGCTAGAGAAGGAGCATACTGATCTGGACGCAGCCTATGAAGCTCTGAAGTTGGTCAAGCACACTACCGAAAAGGCCAAGAGTGAGGCATGGGGCAAGCTGGTGGGTGTCCAGAAGGAGCTCGAAGCAGTCAAGTTGGGTAAGGAGAAGGTTGATCAGGATCTTGAAGTGGCGACCAGGATGTTGGAAGAGAGTACTGGCATGCTAACCAAGCAAACTGACGACTTCAATGCTGCTCGGCATCAATGGGAGGAGGAGGCCCAAGCTAAGATGGAGTCTGCTGTCAAGGCTACCATTGAAGCTTACAAAGAGAGTGATGCCTGTCACAATTTTGTTACCAAGAAGGCAAGGTCCTTCTTTGATGTTGGTCGACATCACATGGCTCGACGCATTCTTGTGGACCCCTTCGTTAATTTGCCCATTGAGCAGCTAGCTAAGTGGGCGTCAGAGGATCAATATGATGTGGTAGCTCGTCAAGGCCACCCTCTGGTTCCTTATGATGAAAATGATTTGGCTGCCTTTGCAGAAGAAGATTCTGATTTGGAGGCGGAGCCTTGGGTCGTACCTCCCGTTGAACCTGTCAACTTCAACACCATACTCAAGGAGCTTGAGGATCTTGATGAGCTAGCCTTGGAGGGAGACACCCCCAAGTTTGGATTTACTGAATCTGGCAAGCTCAACAACCTTCAACAACAGGAGGCAACTTCTGGCCCCCAATATAATAACAATGATCAAGCCGAGGACGATCCTGCTGCTTGAAGTTTCTTTGGTTATAAATTTGGCAATGTAAAGAGACAAGTTTCCAAACAATTTTTTTCTTTTATGTATGTATCAATGCCTTGGCCCAGCTTTTGGGAGACATCTTAACTTGACATGTTTTTATTTGTCCAAGTCCTGGTCCCGCTTTGGGGAACTTGCCTTTTCGTTTAATTGTAGTTGACTTTTAATTCGAGTCTTTTTGCTTTTGATCCTTGGATGAATGTATGTCGAGCCAGGTTTAATAGAATAAAGGAGATCTTTATGAGCCTTTGGTCTGACTAATTTTAAGAAATGAAGTCGACCTAACACTTGGCTCATTTGATTAATGAGATTGACTAAGAGTCGAATCTTATTAGAACGAAGTTGACTATGAGTCGGACTTGTTAAATGAACGAGACTGATTAAGAATCGAGTCTATTTAAAGGAACGAGGCAGACTAAGAGTCGAGCCTGTTAGAATGAAGTCACTATAAGTCGGACTTATTAAATGAACGAAACTGATTAAGAATCAAGCCTGTTTAAAGGAACGAGGCTGACTAAGAGTCGAGCCTGTTAGAATGAAGTCGACTATAAGTCGGACTCGTTAAATGAACGAGACTGATTAAGAATCGAGCCTGTTTAAAGGAACGAGGCTGACTAAGAGTCGTGCCTGTTAGAACGAAGTCGACTAAGAGTCGGACTTGTTAAATGAACGAGACCGATTAAGAATCGAGCCTGTTTAAAGGAACGAGGCTAACTAAGAGTCGAGCCTGTTAGAACAAAGTCGACTAAGAGTCGGACTTGTTAAATGAACGAGACTGATTAAGAATTGAGCCTGTTTAAAGGAACGAGGCTGACTAAGAGTCGAGCCTACTTGGAACGATCTTATCTTAAATTTCTTATCATGGTATCTCTTAGTTTTATGCTTATAGTTGATCATCCGTAACTGAGCTGTATCTCGCTTCTCATCGAGCAAATCCAAGTCGATCAACCTGTTGGTGTCGTTCTTCTCTTGATCAAAGAAAACTACCCTTGTTGTAGGGAATTGTAGCTCAGCCGGTGACATGGCCTCTGATCCATATACAAGAGTGAAAGGGGTTTCACCCGTGGCCCCCCGAGTGGTTGTGTGGACTACCTAGAGAGCGATGGGAAGTTCGTCCAACCAGTTGCTTCGATGTCCAACTAAACCCGTCTTGAGTGCAGAAAGGACCAGTTTATTCGCTGCCTCAGCTTGTCCGTTGCCTTGAGGATAGGCGACTGAAGACTTCCAATGTTTGACAACCCTGTTCATTTCTTCTTCGAAAGTTGTGGAGAACTGTAGCCCGTTGTCCGACACTATAGCTCGAGGAATTCCAAATCGGCACCAAATGAAGTCGTGGATAAAATTGATGGCATTCTTTTATGTAATCCTGGCTAATGGCTTGGCCTCGACCCACTTTGTAAAGTAATCAATAGAAACGATCACATACTTGCAATTTCCTCGGGCGGGTGGGAAGGGACCAATCAAATCTACCCCCCACATATCGAAGGGCCAAGTTGCGACCACTGGAGTTCGCTCGGTTGTAGGCAAGTGAGGTAGGTTGGAAAATCTTTGACACTGATCACACCCTTGAACGAAGTCGTGAGCGTCAGCCCTCATGTGCGGCTAATAATAGCCCAGTGTAATCAATTTGTCGGCCAAAGTTCTGGCCCCCGGGTGTCCACCACAAACCCCACTATGCACCTTGTACATCAGCTGAGTAACTACTTGAGGATGGACGCATCTCAATAGAGGTTTAGTGAACGAACTTCTGAATAACGCATTTCCTTGAATAACGTACCTCAGAGCCTTTTTCTTGATAGCTCGAGCTGCCTTCTCGTCATCAGGTAGCTCGCCGGTTTCTAAATAAGCTCGCATTTCCTCAATCCAGCACTTGGTGTAGACTCAATCTCTAGTAGTATCCTCCAGGCATTGAATCTGAACCCTCTCATAAGTTGGATGTTCAAGGTAAGAGATAGGTTCCCCATGTTGTTCGTTCGATGTAGCTAGTTTTGAGAGTAGGTCAGCCAACTCACTATCATCTCGACCAACCCTCTGTATCTCCCAAAATTCCAAGTCTTTGATCAGCTCCTTCACCAGGTTGCAATACTTGACCAAGGTGGGATTCAGGACTTCGTACTCTTCTCTAACTTGATTCACTATCAACTGCGAGTCATAGTAAGCCATGATCTTGGTCGCCCCAAAGCACTTTGCATATTTGATGGTTGCGACCAAAGCTTCATACTCGGCCTGGTTATTAGATGCTTCAAATTTGAATCTCAACGCTTCCTCGTAGACTGTCCCTGATTTTGGCTCGATCAATACAATCCCAGCCCCACTGACGTTCTTTGTTGCCGACCCATCAGAGTATACTTTCCAGCAATCGTCGGGCAAACTTATGGTGGGCTGAGTTGCTGGTTCCTTTCCATTTGCTTTCTCCTTCTGAGCTCGTACTTCGCTATCTTCCTTGGTGAACGTAAGCTCGACCAAGAAGTCTGCTAAAGCTTGAGCTTTCAATGCCTTTCGAGGCCTATACTCAATGTCGAATTCTGTGAGAGCAATTAACCAGTTGAGCAATCGGCCTGAACTTTCTGGCTTATGCAGGATTTTCCTCAGGGGTGCATTAGTTAGCACAACAATAGGATGGGACAAAAAATAGGCTTGCAACTTCCTGGATGCTACGACCAAGGCGTAGGCTACTTTTTCTGCATTATAGTATCTGCCTTCCACGTCGGACAAGGCCTTGCTCACATAATATATGGGTTTCTGAAGCCCTCCTTCTTCTCGAACTATCACAGCGGCCACAACTTGGTCGCCAACAGACAGATAGACGAACCATGCTTCCCCCATAACCGGACTGCTCAATAATGGCGGAGAGGCAAGATATTCCGTAAGCTGCTGGAACGACGAATGACATTCGGCCGTCCACTCAAAATCTTTTGTCCCCCTCAAAGATTTAAAGAAAAGGAGAGATCTCTCCGCCGACTTAGCTATAAAGCGACCTAGGGCTGCCACCCTACCGTTGAGTCGCTGCATCTCCTTGATATTTGTAGGCTCCTACATGTCGACCAAAGCCTTAATCTTCTCAGGATTTTCTTCAATACCTCGTTGTGAAACCATAAAACCAAGAAACTTCCCTGCAGCTACCCTAAATACGCACTTACTAGGATTTAGCTTCATGTCGTTTGCTCGTAAATTGGCAAACGTTTCCCTTAGGTCGATCACATGACGTCCGACCTTTATTTTGATGACCATATCGTCGACGTAGGCTTCCATGTTTCGGCCAATTTGGGAGGCAAAGACTTTGTTGACCATCCTCTAGTAGTTTGCTCCTGCATTCTTTAGGCCGAATGGCATCATATTGTAACAGTAGATACCCCCAGCAGCTTGGAAGGCCATCTTCATTATATCCTCCTTGTGCATCTTGATCTGATGGTAGCCTAAATAGGCATCGAGGAAGCTCAATGTGGTGTGCCCAGATATAGAATCTACGAGCTTATCGATCCGAGGCAGAGGATATCTATCTTTTGGGCAGGCTAGATTAAGGTTGGTGAAGTCGACACACATACGCCATTTGCCGTTAGACTTCTTCACCATCACCACGTTTGCTAGCCATGTGGTATGTGTAGCCTCCTTGATGATACCTGCACTTAAAATTTTTTGTACCTCAAGTTTGATCGCCTTTTCTTTGTCGCGAGCCTTTTCTTTATCGCGAGCAAAGCTTCGTAGCTTCTGTGCCTTATGTTTCATAGTCGGATTAACTTCCAGTCTGTGAACAGTGACCTTGATGGAGAAAAATTCCTCTAGTAATAAAATCCGAGCAAGTGGACTCACTACCGGTGTAGTAATATGCACTAGCAGGGGTCGAACCACAGAGACTCGTTGGTTTTAACAAGTAAATTTAATTAATGCAAAAGAATAACAAAGTGGGGTTTTTGAGTTGATTTATTAAAACTAATTAACAAAAGAAAATTAAAACAATTAAGCAACTAAAGTAACAATTAAGCAATCTAGCAAACGAAATTCAAGGATTTAACAACTAGCTCACGGATTAGGTTCACCACATATTCTCCCTTTATGCCTTTGAATGATAAAATATTAATTGGGTTTAGGGCTTCTTCACTTTTGTAAGAATTGGGACGGTTCGATTGCCGGATTGCAATTCTTCTATTGAGTAGTTATCAATTATCACGCAAGATCAAATTGACAACAACTCAATTCATTAAGCACAAACGAATTAATGAAACCTAGACTCAATCAATTCATGCAAGATCATCAATCGAATCTAATCATCCTAATAGTGTTCATGCACAATTCCCCACGCAAGTGCAAGAATCGTACCAAATATAAATTAAAATATTAGGATGAACTAACTCCACAATTAAATAAAATTTAAATATATAGCATAAAGTTCAAATACGGGCTACACCAATCCGTGAACTACTAAGAAATTAGCTACTCATGTTACGGATAAACATCACGAAACATGAATAGCAACAAAACATCAAACCTGAAATCCTTGCAAAAACCTTGAAAATAAAAGCTTGAATCCTTGAAAAACCTAAGCAAGAAAACTCAAATAAAGATGTCTAATAATAAAAACTAAAGGACAAATATATAGTCCCCTTTGACTCCTAGGGAAATCAGGAAAATAAAGAAACCAAATCTTTGTAAATCTGTGCCAACTGCTCTGCTGACGTCATGATACGCGCCTGGGCACGAGTCGTGCTAATTGGCACGAGTCGTGCCTTTCAGTCCAAGTCGTGATAACGACTCGTGCCAAATGCCCCCAATCGTGCTTTGAGTAGTTGTCTTGGAAATAACCGTGGCCTCCACTCGTGAGAACGAGTCGTGCCAAAGGTCCCCATTCGTCTTTGAGTGGCCGGTTGAAATTGGCTTGACTCCATTCGTTCCCAAGTCGTGCTCCACTCTTCTTCGATCGTTCCCCACTCGTGCCAAATGCGTAATTGCCCCATTTTGACTCGGCTTTGACTGGCCCTCGTCCCTTGACCATGTTTGACCTCGAGCTCGAACTTTGACCAATTCTTGCCCTTTTTCTACCGACAATGGACTTGCACGCTCCATGAAGTTTTACAACCAAATACACATAAAAAGCCAAAAATAACCCCAAAGTACATAATTTTCTCACTCACCCTCACATAATAAAATGTCATTCAAATACATCAAAACTAAACTAAATACATCAAAACTCATTGTAAATAATCAGGAAACATAGGTAAAATAATATGTATAAAATCCACACATCAAATTCCCACACTTAGACCATTACTCGTCCCTGAGTAATATCCTAACTCCAATCTAAAATTGGTCTAAAACAGATGTGCGGGAGAAAATGATACCTAGCCTCCTCTAACCACCAATACCAATCAAATATAATAATAACGGAGTGTACAAGACTCCGTCTCCATAAAACTCCCCAAAAGAAGATCAATGGCCCTAGCTTGATATCAACTCCATAATAACACTGATCCTCCAAACTAGGGCCCTCACAATGATAGTGGAGGGAAACTAAAATGTCCTAACCTTTCCCCACACTAGCTCACGCTACATAATGTACTCCTCGATAAAAAGTTAATGTTAAGAAAAAGGGATGCTCAACAAAAACTTACCTCATGCTTTTCTCCAACCCCCCTTATTACTCCACGATGCACGAGGATTTCTATCCTAACGCCTCTATTCCCGAACCTCCATCTTCAAAAATTTTCCTACCCGAACTCCTAGCTCCCCCCTTATGTCTCCACGCCGGTGAATAAGGATGTTTTCGCTCACATTCTCACCTTTTGCCTAAGTGCCCTTGCGGGTTTTCACTTAGCCACTCTATATTTTTTTTATTTTTTTTTATTTATTTATTTATTTTTTTTTTTTTTTATTTTTTTTTTTTTTATTTTTTTTATTTTTTAGAAGAAACTATATACATACAGTACAAAGGCACCGCCCTTCCCCCACACTTAAACTCCACAGTGTCCTCAATGTGTGCACAACAATAAAAATAGGACATTTTAAATGTAAAAGGGAAGAGTATAAGAAACGGTACCATCAATATCGCGGGCCGAAGCCCCCATCCCGAAGCTGGGCCTCACGGGCCGCCGCTGCCGTCTCTCTCCCTCTCGGCTCTCAGTATCATCTCTGAAAATGCTCGTCAGGGACCGGCTCAGCATGCAGGCTCGAGCTTTGTATCCAAAGCTTTCTTCTTCTTTGGACCATTCTATGCGTGGTCTCTACTCTATCCTCCAACGCCTCTAGTCTATCGTCATGAGCATCCCAACGTCTATCCACATAGTCGAACCGGGTACGCCACATCAGATTCTGCGCCTCCCGAGCCTCGCACTCCTCTCTGTATCTCCTCTCTCTCTCCTCCGCCTCTCTCTGGTATTGAGCATCCAAGTATGCTCTCATGTCACCCCAATAATTAAAAGCTCCTCCCATACTGCATCGATCCCGCCCTGCCCCGCAAAACCTTCACTCGACCCAGCATGGAACTGCTCACCCATCTGGTGGTCCTCATCACCTTGCTGATCATCATCCTGCTGCTGCTCTTCCTCATCATCACTCACTCTCTCACCCATATCTCTCCTCATGTCCCTCAACGTCATATCGGCCACAAAAGGCATCCTCCAATCTCTAGCATATGGGCCAGCAGGAAATGCCACTCCCGGAGCACACCTAAAGCTCCTATCACCACCGTAGGTAAAAGTCAATGCCTCATTACGCCGGAAATCCTCTCGAAAAGAGTCATATCGGTATAGGAAAAACCGATCATAGAATAAAGGCCCCTCCATCTTGCCTACCGATTTAGGATGATTACGCACAAAGTTCTCCACTAACAAAGTCACCATCCCACCCACCGGGATGTTCCCATTTCCGTTGACTCCCAACGCCTCACACCTCCGGAAAAACAGATCGACCCAATCCGGGATCACAGTATTAGATTGTAGAGCACATTCCATGGTTGCAAACTGTAGGGCATTCATCTGCGCCGGCTCCCCATTGGCGTAGAAGGTCATAGACAATCCCCTATAAAGAAGTTTCCACGCGGGATGGGAGAGAGATTTCATGACCACATAAGGCTTCTGCATAAACTTCCCTGTCAACTCGTAAAAGAACGTCTCAACGGTCCTATCTCTTTCTGACCACTCTCCTTGGGGCTCCCTCACGCCCCAAATACTTCTCGAAGCCGCAAAGATACGACATAACCCTCGTAATATCATTAACATTAAAGCGCACACTCCAAATCCCATTCTCCTCGCGTCTCTCTATAGTAGCCAAAAATTCAAGCGTCACTCGCTTGTATACCCCCGCACTTTTGCCCAAAAAGCCTCCCAATCCAATGTTGTTCAATAATCCCGATACCAAACCATGTAATCCCAATTTTCTTAAGGTGTCCTCACACAAGAACCTCGTCACTTGGACAACCCTTCCATTCGCCAAATTCCTCCATTTATTCTTTTGGGCATCCGTCAATTTAGTTAAGCCCATGAAATCATCGGGGGTGCGGGTGGTTTCCTCAATCACAATATTTCTTTTCTTCCTAGGTTGAGTTTCAATGGCTTTACCCTTTTCTTTTGTTCTTCCCATTATCACTCAATGAAAATCACCAACACAAATAACCCAAGCAATAATAATATTCCCCACAATCCAATCCTTACTCCAATACCACCAATCAACACCCAATACAACTGAAAATTCGAAAGAGGGATCAAAAGATTGTACCTTTAAACAATGGAGTTCACCGGAAAAATTGGCCGGAGTTTGGCCGGAAAATTCGCCGGAACTTGAGTAGAAGGTCGGAAAAGATGGAGAAGATCAATGCCACACAAACCTCGAAAGAATCTTGCTTCAATTCTCCCTTCACTCCAAGAAATTAACAAACCCTCACTACCTTCAAAGCTTCACTTTTTTCTTCACCAAATCAACAACAATGGAGGGCTTTGGGGCTTAGATTTTGGTTTAGGGTAGGTAAAAAGTGATGGAGAAGAGGATTTAGTGGGTTAGGGGTAGAGATTTTAGGGCTTTGGGTAGGGAATTTTTAGAGAGGGAGAAAAAAATTTTTTGAAGTAGGGTAGAGGGAGAGAGGGGGCGGCTGTTGTGTTCTTTGAACTAGGGCACGACTGAAATAATTTAGGAAACTGCTGTTTTTGAATCTGAGTTTAGCACGAGTCGTGCTATTTGGCACGAGTCGTGCCCCTTGTGTTCACTCGTGCTCACGAGTCGTTCCCCAAACCTCCAATCGTTCTGAGTAGAAGGGGTATCACCCCCATTCGTGCTCCCACTCGTGCTCAGGAGCACGAGTCGTGCTCTGCCTGGGCCAATTTTCAAATTTTTCAATTTTTTTTTTTTTTTTTTTTTTAGGCCCAGGATTTTTTAGCTCCTCCACGCACGTTTCCCTGCACATCAATAAACAAAAGAAATACCTTTCAGCAGCACCAGTTTAATGAAAAAAAAAGAAATTTACAAATATACGTACAAATCCGGGTTGTCTCCCGGTGAGCCGCCCTTTTTAATGTCTTTGGCTAGACCCTTTGCATGTCGCATTGGACACACATTTTGACCGCACTTGCGTTGCCTACGTCCCCATTAATGTGGGCGGACTACCCACAAGAATAGGCTCAGGTCACCGTAGTTCGACACGTTTACGAAATAAAAGACAAATAAAAGCGAAAGACTCTTTTTTTTTTTTTTTTTTTTTTTTACAAAGATCACCACCCCCACACTTAAATCATGCTATGTCCTCATGGCATAGACCACGAAAGACACAAGACAATCCAAATGCAACGATGAAGAAACTTAAAATGAAAATACAGAAAACAGTAAATGTTACCTCCATTGGGTTGCCTCCCAATCAGCGCTTTGGTTACAGTCGTTAAGCTCGACATTATGCCTCAACGGAACTAGGTGTCCTCCTCCGAGTCCACCAACTCAATCACGTCAATCTCATTGATATCTTCCAAAATTGACACCCCTTCGTAATATGGTTTCACACGGTGTCCATTGACTTTAAACACATTGCCATCCTTTGGATTTTTGAGTTCAACTGCTCCATGCGGATACACATGCACCACCTCATACGGTCCCGACCACCTAGAACTTAACTTGCCCGGAAAAAGCCTCAATCGAGAGTTGAAGAGGAGGACTTTCATACCCGGTCTTATGAATTTGGGCTTCAAATTTTTGTCGTGGTACCGTTTGGTCCTCTCTTTATACAATTTTGCGCTTTCATAACTATCTTGCCGGAGCTCCTCAATCTCATCAAGTGCAAGCAGTCTCTTTTCTCCCGCCGCATTCAAATCCATGTTTAATTCCCTCACAGCCCAATACGACTTGTGTTCCAACTCCACCGGGAGGTGACATTCTTTCCCATACACTATCCGGTACGGACTCATTCCAATGGGCGTTTTGTATGCTGTTCTGTATGCCCACAATGCATCCCCCAACTTTAATGCCCAATCTTTCCTGTTGGGACGCACTGTTTTCTCAAGAACACCCTTTATTTGCCGATTGCTCACCTCCACTTGTCCCGAAGTTTGGGGATGATATGCTGTAGCGAGCTTATGCACCACCCCATACTTTTTCAAAACTGCATTGAATCTTTTGTTGGTGAAGTGGGTCCCTTGATCACTGATAATTGCTCGTGGCATGCCATACACATTGAAAATATTCTCACACACAAACTTGCAAACGACATTAGCATCATTAGTTCGGGTGGCAATTGCCTCCACCCATTTTGAAACATAATCAACAGCAACAAGTATGTACAAATAACCGTGGGACGGGGGAAAGGGTCCCATAAAATCAATGCCCCACACATCAAATATATCAACAATAAGATTACTTTGTAAGGGCATCTCATCTCTTTTCCCTATGTTCCCGGACCGTTGACACCTATCACATCTAAGGCAAAACTCTTGAGCATCTTTAAACAGAGTAGGCCAATAAAGACCCGATTGCAGCACTTTCCTAGCGGTCTTTTGGCCACTAAAATGACCCCCACATTGGAGTTCATGACAAAACCTCAACACACTACTCTGCTCATGGTCCGGAACACATCTCCTAACAATTTTGTCCGGGCAAATTTTCCATAGATAAGGATCATCCCAAATGTAATGTTTCACATCTCGACTTGAACTTACGTTTTTGGTCATAAGTGAATTGTGAAGTGGAACATATTAGACACCAAGTAATTAACGAAATCAAGCATACCAAGGCTCTTGGACATGTACAAAGAAGAAGTTGTTCATCCGGAAAACTTTCATTAACCTAATCAAACCTTCTTCAACATTGAGATACGAATAGTCCTCAAGCCTCGACAAATGATCCGCCACCACATTTTCGGGTCCCCTTTTTATCCCGGATCTCTACATCAAACTCTTGTAACAACAACATCCACCTCAACAAACGAGGCTTAGCATCTTTCTTATTTAACAAATGTTTCAAAGGCAAAGATGATCGAATAAATAATCACCTTCGATCCAAGCAAGTAAGAACGAAACTTTTCCAATGCAAACACAACTTAGGAATTCTTTTTCGGTTGTGGTATAATTCGATTGTGCATCATTAAGTGTTCTACTTGCATAATGAATAACGGAAGGTAATTTGTCAACCCTTTGTCCCAAAACAGCCCCAATAGCAAAATCTGAGGCATCGCACATGATCTCAAAAGGGTGAGACCAATTGGGACTAGAAAGAATGGGGGCACATGTCAACTTTTTCTTAAGCAAATCAAAAGCATCAACACACTCTTGGTCAAAGATGAACTCCGTATCCTTGGCAAGCAGATTGCATAAAGGCTTACAAATTTTTGAAAAGTCTTTTATGAATCGCCTATAGAAACCCGCATGCCCTAGGAAACTTCGCACACCCTTGATCAATTTGGGGGAGGTAATTTTGCAATCACATCAATTTTAGCTCTATCAACCTCAATCCCCTTACTTGACACAATATGACCCAAAACAATCCCATGCTTCACAAGAAAATGACACTTTTCCCAACTCAAAGTCAAGTTGGTTTCACAACACCTTTTCAAAACAGATGCCAAATTCTTTAAACAATCATCAAAACTATCCCCTATAATGTAAAAATCATCCATGAAAACCTCAACGCACCTCTCAATCATATCCGAAAAAATGGAGGTCATACACCTTTGAAATGTCGCAGTGCATTTCAAAGCCCAAAAGGCATCCTCCTAAATGCATATGTGCCGAATGGACATGTGAAAGTGGTTTTGGATCGATCTTCGGGGGCTATGCGGCAATCCGATTATACCCCGAAAAGCCATCAAGAAAACAATAGTAAGAATGACCGGCCAATCTCTAGCATTTGATCAATAAATGGCAAGGGAAAGTGATCTTTCTTGGTCGCAGCATTTAATTTTCTCAAGTCAATACACATCCTAAGGCCGCCACTTCCCTTGTTGGCACATCCTCACCTTTCTCATTTTGGACAACAAGAATGCCCGATCTTTTTGGTACAACTTGTACCGGGCTTACCCACTCACTTTCACCACCTGCAAATGATACCCGCATCTAGCAATTTTAGGACTTCTTTTCTCACGGCTTCCTCCATGTGAGGATTCACTCTCCTTTGTCTCTCTCTAGACGGCTTGGCACCATCCAAGAGATGAATTCTATGCATGCACATTGTGGGACTAATTCCCTTTATGTCCTTCAATGTCCAACCAACGGCCTCTTTATATTCACATAAAACAAAGAATTAATTGGGCCTCTTGGTCTTTGGACAAATCGATGCAATTATGACAGTAATGTTTCTCTCTCTCCCAAAAATGCATATTTTAAATTAGAAGGAAGAGTTTTCAACTCAAGGACTCTGGGGGAATCACAATAGAAGGCGCCAACTTCTCATCAAGTGGCCTAGGGGGTGAAACGGGCCATCACTAGGATGGTGCTCGTCGGCCTTTTCCACACCCATCGCTGAGCATCCGCATTATCCCTAGTTTTCTCACCGTCCATTGAAATCAATGACTCTAACTCCTCACATTCTCCCACATGCCATGAAATCTCACTCACACAATCATCAACTTCATCCAACTCATCAACAAGCATGCAAGACTCATCCTGACCCACAGCATTTTTCATTACATCAAAGACATTTATTTCAATCTTTTCATTTGCGACGGTCATAGATAGAGTACCATTACCAACATTGATCACTGTGTTGGTTGTTGCCATGAATGGTCTCCCAAGCAATATGGGTGAATCACGACGACTACCCTCACCGCGAGGCATCTCTAAAACCACAAAATCAACGGGAATGATCAATGAACCAACTTGAACTAAAACATCCTCTACGATGCCCATTGGTCTTTTAATGGACCTATCGCCAAGTTGTAGGCCATCATAGTGGGTTTTAGCTCGGGCAAACCTAACTCAAGGTACATGTAATATGGCAACAAATTAATGCTTGCCCCGAGATCAAGCATAGCTCTCACCGTGTGCGAATCCCCCAAAGTAATGGAAATTAGAAAACTCCAGGGTCTTTCATTTTCGGTGGGAGACTATGTTTGACTACAGCGCTTGCATTCTCATCCAAAAACAAAATCTCATCTTTCCCATACTGAATTTTCTTGGAATTAATTTCCTTGAAGAATTTGGCATATGCAGAACATTCTTGATCACATTTAACAAAGGCAAATTTATGTTAACTTTTGAAAACATGTCAATCAATTCTTTCATTTGGTGATCAAGCTTATTCCTCAAGAATCTCGCCAGTGGAAAGGAACAGAGGTACATATGGCTTGGGATTGGACTTTTCTACATTCACTTTTGTCCCAATCCATTAGTACCCTCACCTTCGTACACAACATCCTCAACAACAATATTTTCCACAATCGGGGTTCCACAACAGGGAATCAATGACAGGGGGTTTAGCGGGGGAGAAGAAGGAGAAGTTACTCGATTATCTACCCGTTTGCCACCACGTAAGGTGATGATGGCCTTGGCTTGCTCCCTCGGCTAGGGAATGTACCCGGTTGTCGTCCCCGTAATGCCTCTCGCCAATTGACCCATTTGGGTCTCCAACTTCTTCATTGCAGCAGATGATTGTTGTATGCTTGCCGCCGTTCGCCTTTGCTTGAAGTTGCTCCGCTCTCATCTCGCTCCATTGCCTCTTCCCAAGGCTCTTTCTTCCTTTCGTAAATCCTGCAGGTGGTTGGGGATGAAGAGTCTTATTTTGTTGATTTCCACCCCATGACAAATTGGGATGTCTCTTGCCGCTTGCCATCCCGGGATTGTAATTGTTCCCAAACCGATTCTTGTTTGGTGGGAACCGTTGACCAAATCCTTGCATCGCCCGTACCGCTCGCTCATAGCCAAAGGAACTAGTAGCGGGACATGAGTTATAATCATGAGATTTAGAGTCGCATGTAACACAACTATCATACACAAGATGAGCAGTAGAAGGCATAGAAGAAGAAGAGGCACTTTGCAAAGCTAATTTATCAAATCTTTGGTTGAGCAATGCAAAGTGCTTAGCAATCTCATTATTCAATCCGACCTCATTTACCCCCCTTGTTGCTCCCCTAGAACCTTTTTGTTGAGAATTCGCACTCAACATCTCAAACAATTCCCGGCATTGTTTGCAGTCCTTGGTACCCAAACTACCTCCGCCGCATTATCAACCATGGATTGGTATTCGTGGGATAAAGCCCCATAAAATGTTTGATGCAACATAGAAGCAGGAAAATTATGATGAGGGCATTGAATTTGCAACATCCTAAATCTATCCCATGCCTCGTGGAAGGCTTCCCAGGTTCTGTGCAAATCCCATAATTTTTACCCTAAAATCTGTCAATGCATTATAAGGGTAGAACTTAATAAGAAAAGCATCATGTAAAGCATCCCAAGTAGTGATGCTACGGGGAGGAAGTAGCAATAGCCAAGTTTTGGCTTTGTCTTTCAATGCATATGGGAAACACTTCGCCTCAAGTGCTCCGCCGTAACACCCTTTTTATAGGGAATCCACTCACAAGTAGACATGAATTCTCTCAAAAATGCCAAAGTATCCTCACCACCTAAACCATGAAAGTTTGGAAGCATATTAAAATATTGGCCTTTTATTTCATAAGCTAGGCTGCATCGGGCAACACTACGCACGACACCGATGTGTCGACTCTTGGCCTAGCAAATGCATTCATGACTTGGTCCGCCATTACAAAATTAAATTCTTCTTCTTCCTCGGTGGAAGAAGTTTCCAACTCACTTAATTCTTCTTCGTCCCGCGATGTAAGTGTCGATCTGGGCCACTCACTTGAGCAGAGGGAATGCCTCTCTCAACTCGTCCTATATCGTCGTTCAAAGGAACCAAATTAGGATCCAATGACCGGCGACCAAACATACACCTGTGGATTAAATTAACTTGTTAAAAATCACAACAAGTCCCCGGCAACGGCGCCAAAAACTTGATGGAGAAAAATTCCTCTAGTAATAAAATCCGAGCAAGTGGACTCACTACCGGTGTAGTAATATGCACTAGCAGGGGTCGAACCACAGAGACTCGTTGGTTTTAACAAGTAAATTTAATTAATGCAAAAAAAAAAAATAACAAAGTGGGGTTTTTGAGTTGATTTATTAAAACTAATTAACAAAAGAAAATTAAAACAATTAAGCAACTAAAGTAACAATTAAGCAATCTAGCAAACGAAATTCAAGGATTTAACAACTAGCTCACGGATTAGGTTCACCACATATTCTCCCTTTATGCCTTTGAATGATAAAATATTAATTGGGTTTAGTGGCTTCTTCACTTTTGTAAGAATTGGGACGGTTCGATTGCCGGATTGCAATTCTTCTATTGAGTAGTTATCAATTATCACGCAAGATCAAATTGACAACAACTCAATTCATTAAGCACAAACGAATTAATGAAACCTAGACTCAATCAATTCACGCAAGATCATCAATCGAATCTAATCATCCTAATAGTGTTCATGCACAATTCCCCACGCAAGTGCAAGAATCGTACCAAATATAAATTAAAATATTAGGATGAACTAACTCCACAATTAAATAAAATTTAAATATATAGCATAAAGTTCAAATACGGGCTACACCAATCCGTGAACTACTAAGAAATTAGCTACTCATGTTCCGGATAAACATCACAAAACATGAATAGCAACAAAACATCAAACCTGAAATCCTTGCAAAAACCTTGAAAATAAAAGCTTGAATCCTTGAAAAACCTAAGCAAGAAAACTCAAATAAAGATGTCTAATAATAAAAACTAAAGGACAAATATATAGTCCCCTTTGACTCCTAGGGAAATCAGGAAAATAAAGAAACCAAATCTTTGAAAATCTGTGCCAACTGCTCTGCTGACGTCATGATACGCGCCTGGGCACGAGTCGTGCTAATTGGCACGAGTCGTGCCTTTCAGTCCAAGTCGTGATAACGACTCGTGCCAAATGCCCCCAATCGTGCTGAGCAGTTGTACTGGAAATAACCATGGCCTCCACTCGTGAGAACGAGTCGTGCCAAAGGTCCCCATTCGTGCTGAGTGGCTGGTTGAAATTGGCTTGACTCCATTCGTTCCCAAGTCGTGCTCCACTCTTCTTCAGTCGTTCCCCACTCGTGCCAAATGCAGAATTGCCCCATTTTGACTCAGCTTTGACCTGGCCCTCGTCCCTTGACCATGTTTGACCCCGAGCTCGAACTTTGACCAATTTCTTTTGCCCTCTTTTCTACGGACAATGGACTTGCACGCTCCATGAAGTTTTACAACCAAATACACATAAAAAGCCAAAAATAACCCCAAAGTACATAATTTTCTCACTCACCCTCACATAATAAAATGTCATTCAAATACATCAAAACTAAACTAAATACATCAAAACTCATTGTAAATAATCCGGAAACATAGGTAAAATAATATGTATAAAATCCACACATCAGACCTCCTCCTTTATTCCTTTCATATCTTCTACACGCCAAGCAAAAGCATCACTGCTTTCTCCCAGTAGCTTGACAATCTCTGCTCTTTCCTCAGCTGACAACTGCTTACCGATTTGAATTTTTTGATCGGGATAGGAGGGATTAGTCGCCACTACTTCTAGCTCGTCCACAGCTTTTAACTCCGGACCATCTCTGAATTGTAGGGTCTCAATAATGATCTCATGAACCCTCTTTCTTTCTTTGGCCCCCCAAGTGTGGAGCTTCTTCAACAATCATACCATCTAGCTCAGCTGCAATTTCGTCGCTAGTGGCCCCCGAGTTTTGGTCGATCTGTAGGCATAGGTCGCCTATGATGACTTGGTCGACCATAACTGCATCCGAATCAACCATAGTGTCTTGGGAGGGACGTGTCGGCTCAGTCATGACATAGCCAGGTGAGTGATAGGTCGCCTCATCCACGCAGGTGATCATAGATAGTCGTGAAGTCGTGGTGACAGATTTAGAAAGTTTCAAGTATCCCTCAGGAGTATCAACTTCTAGCTCCCTCTTCTTCCTTGTTCGAAGAACGTGATCAAGGTAATCTCGAGCTGTACTTTGTACGCAGCCAATTCCAGCTAACGTCGGGAACTTAACTCGCTGATGGGGAATAGAGGCCACCATTCCAAGTGCGACCTGGCCATGGATACCCAAAATAGCAGCATAATCACTATTTACATCAATAACAATAAATGTTACCTTGGTCGTGACCCTAAATGGATGTTGGCCTATGTCGACGTCCAGCTCGATCTGCCCTCTATCATCCACCCTATGATTGGTGAAGCCCTCAAGTCGACCATCATTGGGCAACAACTGCTCCTTTGTAAGTCTCATTTCCTTGAATGTCTTGTAGAAAAAGATATCCTTGCAGGCCCCCGTGTTTATCAAGAGTGTGCTCGTCGTACACCCGTCAATCAATCCTGGGATAACGAGAACTTGCTCTCTGGCAACCATGTTGGTTGCTAGCTCATCCGAATAGAAACTGATAACCTCGTCTCTTATGTAGCTTCTAGGTGGCACGTGGGGGGCTTTGTTGAGCTGGAAGATCTTGTGCTTCAAAGCAGTGTTGCTAGCTTGTTCGGTGATCACTCCCAAATTCAGTTGAGGTTGTCTTGGCTCTTGCATACCTCCAGTTGCTCGCTCACCTCTGCCAGGTTGAGCTCCTTTCACTTATCTGTCGAGCTTTCCACTGTCGACCCACATCTGAATGATACATTTCAGACTCATGAAATCTTCTGTAGTATGACCCGTATCCTTGTGATAATCACAATATTTGCTGTTGTCCCTTCTGAGCTTATTTCCTGGGTTCATTGGGGCAGGCGGGCCTAGCTCGATCGTATTCAAAATTTCAGTGTGACTTACTGTCAACGGGGTAAATGTCTCGGGCACTCTCTCAGTCGCCCTAGTCCTGTTTTCCCATTTTTTTGTTACCACCGTTCTTTGTTGGGTCATTCTTCTCAATATCTACGACCTCGGACTTAGGACCTTTTTCATTCTTCTTTTCTTTCCTCTCTTCAGCTATGGCCACATTGTAGGCCCTTTCAAACAGTGCTTGTCGGGTCTTCACGCTCCTGACTTGTAGCTCGTAGTCTAAGTCTGCAGAGGTCACCCCATTTCTGAAGCAATTTATCACTTCCCTGTCTGTCAGGTCCTCTTCAATTTGGTCGACCATCTCCTTGAACTTGGTATAGTAGCTCATCGAGCTTTCATTCTTTCCTTGCACCAGACTGTTCAAGTCGGCGGCCGTCAATTTTTGGGCTCTAGCTGTCAAGAATCGATCTAGGAATTTCCTCCTCATGTACTCCCATATGGTAATACAACCCGGTGCCAAATCACGAAACCAGGTCAGTGCTGCCCCCGTGAGGGTGCTGGTTAGTGCTTTGCACATCATATCATCCTCGTTGGAGATGAAACACATAGTAGCTTCCAAATGTTGCATATGGTTTTGGGCATTGGTCGCACCAGAATATTTGTCAAGAGTGGGCAACTTGAAACCTTTAGGAGGTCGTCGCTCGAGCAATTCTCTGGACAAGGGACGAAGAGTAAAGTCGTTTTGTTCACCCTTTCCAGTATCCTTTTTCCTGTCAGCCTCCCATTGCTCCAATCTCTTTTTCCACTGCAACCATTCCCTAGCATCTGGATGATCATTTCTTGATGGTGAGACATTTCTGTCTCTCATCCCGGTGAGGCTCTCTTCTTGAGTTGGCTCTATGCCTTTCACTCCTAGGGGGAGTCACCTCTCTACCTCGTCGACCTCCATGAGAAGGCGACCTTACTGAATTTACAGGCGACCTGTGCCTATCCCCCCTTGTTGGCGACCTCTGAGCATCTCTATCTCGGTGATATTGCGATCTTTCCGCTCTGCTAGGCGACCTGCGCCTGTTTTCCTCGCGATGAGAATGAGACCTCTCTGTCCTGGCAGGCGACCTACGTCTTTTCCTTTCGCCTTCCCTTTGTCACCTTAACTCCGACTCAGCCTCCTGCTCCCTGTTCGTATTGAGATGACTTCGCAAATCGTCAGGTGGAACCGGTATGTGGGTGCGAATGTACGGTATGATCTGCTGCTTGCCGTTCTGCCTAGCACTTCCATTCTACCTAGCACTCCCGTTGGGCTGCCTGTGAGAATTCTGAGAGGGAGTTGCCCTTTCTGACCTTCTATCATCTTGGTCGGGCGAGTCTGGCATGCCTAGCAAATTCGCCAAAATTCTAGCCCGCTCTATCATCATCTCCTTCCTACTGAGGGGATTGGTTGAGGGACCAGGTCTGTCGCCTGCAGCCATTCGCCCTGCTTGTTGATGTTTTGGAGGGGGATGTGCTCCTTGTTCGGCCATAGATCTCTTCTCCCTTCTGCCATTTGGCAAACCTCTGCCATCAGCAACGCTGTTCGAACGTGTCGCCCTCCTGGGTTGGCGTAACGAAGGAGGAGGAGGTGGCATGTTGATGTTACGATTTCCAGCACCAGCGTCCGTGTTTGCACCGGCGTTTCCTTCATTATGTTCATCTGAAGCTTCTGAAACATGACCGTCAGAAGCCACCATGATGATGGGTTGTAAGAAATTTCGAGGTCAAAAAGCAACGATTCCTGGCAATGGAACCAAACTGATGCTGCAAGAATCATGTTATAATCAATCTCCGTCCAGCTGTAAGACTGATCACCTGGCTTTTGACCTGAAAACAGAACCCACGACTAGCCGGAATGGTCTCCGGCGAAGACCCTCGGGCGTGAGAGTAAATATGGTGTATATGAGAACTGATAAGTTATAAAGAACAATGTATTCAGAATAACAAATAGCAATTACCTTGAAACGGTTGACGTTGTGATGTATTTATAGGCTTTGCCAGAGTTGTAATTGTGGTAGGGTTGTATGAAATCCCTATAATTACGGATCAGATTTGTATAAGATATTGCGTCCATAAATAACTCCTGTTTTGTAGGAATCCTGTTAAGAAAAGAATTGTCAATACGCCTGGACTCTATAGGTCGACGTAATATCATAGGTCGAGATCGCCTGTTTGGATCCAAGTCGACCTGACTGATGGATAGGATCGGATAATGCCCGAATTGGGATTTGGATCGTATGTCGGACGATAGCTAGGTCGGGACCACGTAGGTCGTACAATGAGCTAGATCGACTGATCTTGCTGATCGGCCTTGGGCCTGGTAATAATTGGGCCTAGCCCACTGAGAATGTGGTGGCAATAATATGTAAATACATGGGCTTGCTCGTTGGGCCTATCCTGTCACTTTTATTCCGTTCAAAAGTAGTATAATGTAAAAATTAAAATTGATCAAGTAGTCAAGTGGGCCGTCCTCACTAATTAAAGGCCCAATAAATCGTAGCCATGATCCCACTCACATTTCATTCAAAGCCCACTAAGGCCTTTCGTTCGTTCAACAATTTATTTCTCAAAAAACAAAAAAACAAAAAAAAAACGAACTTCCGCAACCCATGTCGTAGAGATCCGAATCCTTCTTCTTCGATTTGGTGCGACGAGATCAATCGTTACTCAAGATTGAAGAAACTTTGAAATTGATTGATTGTAGAGGAAATGGAGGAAAGATCTAAGGTTTTGAGTTTCCCGCTTTTGATGTTATTTCTACTTCAACAAACTCAAGCCATATGGTTGAATTTACCGGCTACTGGTACCAAGTGTGTGTCGGAGGAAATTCACAATAACGTTGTTGTTTTGGCCGATTATGTCGTCGTCTCCGATGATCATGTTCATCCCACTCCATCCATTTCCATTAAGGTAACATTATCATCCATACGTTTCAATAATTCAATGTTTCCTCTTTCTCTGATCAATTATTTTGTTTCCTTTTGTGTCAAATTGGCTTGGAATTTAGAATTGTTCGTGTGAATATATGTTAATCTTGCAATTGTTGAATTTGAATGCTGTGATTGTCTTGATGATTCAGGGAATAATTACTAATTTATGCAACACACTTTACCCTAGTTTTCGAATAATGCAATGCACTCGTTAGTGACAACAGATATAGACAACATACTTTTGCATTCGTTATCAAATAATGCAACGAACTTCTTTTTAACTTATGGCGTCAAAAATCTAACGGGGACGCCGAGTGTCACTTCCACGCCAGTGCCACGCCAATGACACATCACCCATGACTGTGGTCTTGCTGACGTGGCAATGCCGCATCAGCATCTCCGTTAAAATTTTGACGGCGTAAGTTAAAAAAAGTTTGTTGCATTATTTGATAATGAATGCAAAAGTATGTTACCCTTATCTGTCACTAACGAGTACATTGCATTATATGAAAAGGCGAAAGTACGTTGCATATGCAGGTCGATTGCCCATTCATTCAGTATGATGATTTTGTGTACATTTTTTAATGAGAATTTTGAAAATCAGTTGGGTATTATTCATCTTAATTGCTTAAGATATGCAGTGGGGTTTTAATATGATACAATTCCCTGAACCTGGAGAAAGTGCACACAAGATAGATTTTGGGTGGAAGTTTTTTTTTTTTTTTTTTTTTTAGAATTATCTATGGGATGCATGAAAGATCCTTCATTTGGAATTCCCTAAATCTTGTATTGTGACAGTACTAAATGCCTTCACACTCCCTCCATCGCAAAATGAATGTCCATTTTTCCAAAAATCTTGTCCCAAAATGTCCAAAATTTGGAGAAGTTTCTAAATCATCCATCATCAAACAAACAAGTTCATATTAACACTAATGATGCAATAAGGTGAGATCATTAAAGGTTCTTATGTACTTTTGGTACTAAAAATGCTTAGATCTCAACTTTCATAAAGTTCACACAAACTTAAAATCTGACGTTCATTTTGGGACGGAGGGAGTAGTGTTTTTGGTGTATTAGCATGTAAGAGGAACATCAATCTTTATAATGCCCATCATATTTACCTATCCATTTTGCTCAGGAGTTCACGGAGTTTGATTAGTATACCATGATCACCCAAGTATACCAAGCTGCATATCTGCAAACTCACCATGACCATCATATTGGAAGTTTTTTTTAGTTTTTGCCGAACTTTATGGAAGGTCACTAGGCTATTGGATACCATGCGAAGAATTACGTGTTCCTTGTGCAGAGAAAAATAATTTCGACATAGAAATTGACCTTTTGATGGTACAACCAACTAGTTTACACAACTAGGATTCTTTATTTTTCTAGAGGAACTACTATCAAGTATCATGAACTGCTGAAAGAGAGCCGGCATACTTTAAACATTTGACAACCAAAGCTCTTGGTTAGTATATATAATAATTATTTACATATTTTCTCGATGGAAAAAAAGGTTTAATAGGTAAGAAGAAAATATAAAAGTCGATAAGATATCTCTTTTAAAACCACAAAGCAATCAGAAAACAGACACTATTAACAAGAAACTAAAACAGGACATGGTTAACAGTCAGCAAAACACCTACCTTGGACTTTGCAGCAGAAGGAAAAAAGTTACTAAGACCTATGACCTAGACTCAACAAACAACCCCAACACCCATTTCCCCAAACCCGCCCTCCTAGGCCCTGTCTCTTCATCATCAATGGAGGACATCAACCTGAGAATTTTCCTAACCATGTTAACTCGATTAGGATTGGCCATTGACTCACACACACGAGAATAGACTCTCTTGACAGACTCACCAAGTTGATCCACAACCAAGAACGGACTTGATCAGGTTCCCTGTGTAATATGAGTATCATATATCATATCGAAGAATCCACCAGTGTGCATGGATGTGTATCCAAGCTCTTGCTGCCATTCTATGTTACTTGACCTGAAACGTTGTTTGAGCAAAATGTTTCACCAGATCTTGACTCTAGTGTTTATGTGCATTTTGTTGCGTAGAATTGGACTTCTCTGTCTCTTATTCATAAGAAAATTTTGGGAGGAAAACTATTAAATATATAAGAGAATTTTGAGGTCATTCACTAATTGATGCTTATTCAGTCCGTAAATGAGTGTCTACTTTTGACTTTAAGGTAAATTTATGAAAATTGTCTTTTAGACACTCATAGAGACATATAACGAACACCCTTAATGATCTTACCATGCTCTGAAAGTTTTTCTACCTTTACTTGTAAGATTGTTTTCCAACTTACGCATGACATTTAGTTTTTACCAAGAGCTTCACACTATAAAATGGAGTCTTTATTTCATTATAAGTTTGGGATTAGTACAATGTACAGGAATTTTTAATTTTTGTTAATCATCATATGCCAATTGTTGACAATCATCGCACCTTCCTTTATATAACCCGCATACAGTAAGCCAAAGATTTAATATCCATCAAGATGTAAAATAGGGACTCTTTGGTGGTTACGGTAATTCTGAGAAAGGAGATGCAAAAGTCATCAAGTGAACTGGCTAATCATGTACTAAATCATCTGAATTCCTTTTTGTATTCCAAGTGTTACTTTTTTGAACTCCATGATGACGAGACAAAAAGTTTCCCGAATAGTGAATGAAAAAAGTAGTAATAATTCATTTTCACGAGCATTAATTATTCATGAACAGACTTATCTATCTTTCTTTCTTTCCATCTCTTTTCATTATTCTAGTATTTGTCCGTGCAACTTCTAGCACATCCTTGTTGCTAACTGGATACATGCTTTAATGATACGTTGCATTTCAACTATAGTAGACCATGATCTTTTGAATTGCTGAGAAATGTGGTAGTGCTTCACTCTGAGGCGACCTTAATTATGGTTTCTGTTGGTACCAAGTGATTTACGTCTAAGATTGGAGGTGCTACTGGGTTTGTGCTTGAATGGGTTCCAAGGGTAAGTTTGACTTTCACCTGTCATAATAATATTGGGATTCTTAAGTCTCCCCATAATGCTTTTTAATGTGTTTCTTCTTCCATATTCCCTCCACCTCCGAGTCGATTACTTTTGTTCAACTTATGAGTATGTGGAAGACTGGAACTAGTAAATAGAAATAAGTCGTAAACAGTGTATCTGGCTGAACTGATCAAACTTTGTTCCTTTCAAATTCATCACTGAGGTTATCTGTGTTCTGTTGTTAATTGACAAACATAATGTCTTTTGCAGGTGACATCACCTTATGGAAACACCCTTCATCATAAAGAAAATGTGACATATGGTCAATTTGCATTTACTACTAACGAGGCCGGCCAGTACCAGGCATGTTTTTGGCTGGATGGCCATAATGAAAAGAGTGGAGTAGTTAGTGTTAGCATTGACTGGAAAACAGGAATTGCAGCTAAGGATTGGGAGTCAGTTGCCAGGAAAGAAAAGATTGAGGTGAGATTTGAACTCTTTATTACTTCGATTATAGACAATAGTTGAGCATTTGACACTACCAACTTTGACCTCACGTGCATGCCTCGAAGATATTATACATGGCATATACTCCTTCTGTCTCATAATAAGTGTTACAGTTGACTTGTAAAACTTTTTAAGGAATGTGCTTTACTTGTTCCTATGTTGTTTGTACTATTGTATTTATGATTCTGCACACAACTATTCTAAACCTCACCCTGTTTTGAAAGAGATGAAGAAGGTCATTTAAAAACAGAAAAAGTAGATCAAGGTAGATATTGACTGACATGAGTTGTGACACCTGCCGAAAAAAAAAACTTTTGTAGCAAATCATTGATTAAAATTATTTAAGATTACGACAAAAATAGAAAAAGTAGGTCTAGGTAGATGCTGGTTTGCGTTGAGACAGGCATTTTAAGTCATGATATACTGTTGATTAACAAGCCTTCTTTTTCTATTTGAAAATCTGGGTCCTTGAGAATCCCTGATAATGATATAAACCAAGACGGGAATTGTGTAATTTGTAAAAAAAATAGAGAAAAGTTTAACAGAAGCTCAAACCTGTACCAACAATGAACTTTATCAAGTTGTTTGGCCATGGCTGAAAACATCTTGTGCACAAACTTACTTACCTCTAAAGGAGTACCAGTGAAATTAGGCTGTGGCAAGTGTGGACTCCCGGACATTAAATAGAAGAAAAAAAACTGGTATCATATATTCATGGTTGATCTGTATAGGCATATCTTTTACCTTATCCAATTGTTATGGTAGCAAATTTGTCGTATTTATTCCAAAGATGAACAGGATAAAGATTGCTCATTTTTAATCGGGTGAAGAACTTCATGCACAAATTTTCAATATCACCATCTATATTTATATTAATTTGCGTGCCTTGATTTACCTTATTCGTAGGGTGTTGAACTCGAGCTGAAAAAACTTGAAGGAGTTGTGGAGGCCATCCATGATAATTTGCTATATCTTAAGACCCGGTAATATATCTTTTCCTCTAGGCAAACACAACCACTATTACCAAATCATCATTTCAACTAGCTCATTAATTATTCCATGGACTGAGTTCTTATTCGGATTTGGTGCTTACAGAGAAGCGGAGATGAGGACAGTAAGCGAGACTACAAATTCAAGAGTAGCATGGTATAGTGTTATGTCCTTGGGCGTCTGCATTTTGGCTACTGTTGGGCAGCTGTGGTACTTGAAGCGATTCTTCGAAAAGAAGAAATTAATCTAGATTAGCTAAAAATATTATGTTTCTGACATTAGATGAAATTTTAGAACTTTTTTCTAAAATGTTATGTTGAAAAGAAATTTTTGATCTTGTCAGTTGTTGGTAAATTAGAGAATGAGAAATTGTTGACTACCAATACTTATTGTGTTAAAAAACTAAGAAAGTCAACGTGGCAATGCCATATAGGTACTAACTTTAGCTTTCATGATATGGTGTCACTAGCAAGTACTAATTTTGGGTATAGTTAGTGATGGCCAAACGGGTCGGCCCGTTCCGACCCGATCTGTGCGGACCAACCCGCAGGCGGGATGGGTTGAAGCCCGTCAGCCCGTTTGATGAAACGGGCCTAAACTTGGCCCGTCCCATTTCTCCAGTTCAAGCCCGCTCGTTTGGCCCGAATCTGAAGATCCACGGGCCCAACGAGTTTTCCTATTTTTTTTTAAATAAGGTCCGTACGTACTAGTATTTTATTTATTTTTATTTTTTATTAATTTTTATTGACTAAGAAATAATATTTTAAATTTTATTTATTACTGATATTTTTTACAAAAATGTATATTGAAAAAGATAGAAAAAAACTAAACAAATGAAAGTATATAAAAGAAAAGAGGGACGGACTATCCTTTATTTATTTTTATTTTTTATTAATTTTTATTGACTAGGAAATAATATTTTAGACTTTTTTTATTGCTGATATTTTTTACAAATAGGTATATAAAAAAAGATAGAAAAAAACTAAACAAATGAAATTATATATAAAAGAAAAGATGACGGACAATCCTTTTTTTTTATTTTTATTTTTTTATTAATTAGGAAATAATATTTTAAATTTTTTTACTCCCTCCGTCCTAGAGTAAGATTTTTAGTTTTTTTTTTTTTTGTTTGTTAGAAGGAACTTTGAGCAATATGGTAAATACTTTAGGATTTAGTGTGAATTTTAGGAGTTGGGGTAAAGTAAAAGCATTATTAATATTTTTTAAAGGTTAAATTATTATTATTATTAAATATTTTTTCTTAATTATTACTATTATTTAATATTCAATTATCAATAATATTAGTAAACATTTCTTTACATATATGATAATGATTTAGGATATACATTGAGTTTAGGATATGCAATATAGGGTTTAGGATATAAGATACTCCCTCCGTCCCCTTGATAGCTTCACTTTTTGCCAAAATTGATGTCTCGTTAAAAGTTTCACCTTTCCTAAAATGGCAAAAAAAATTTACTATTTCACTCACCCATTCTTTCTCCTATTTCACTTTTATACTCACAACACTTTTCAAATTTACTATTCTCTCCACTCATTCTCTCTCCTATTTTACTTTTACACTCACAACATTTTCTCTACTTACCTTTCTTCTTAATTTGTGTGCCATGCTCAAAAGGGTGAAGCTATAAACGGGACGGAGGGAGTATATGATAAATGGTTTAGATATGACATATAATTTAGAATACGGGTTATGAGGTATATGATTTAGGGTCTAGGGTATGGGGTATAAATATGATTATGGTATATGGTGACGCTTGATGCATAATGGCCTCCCGATTGATTCGAGATTGGAGGAGAGGGGTTTCAACATCCTGCCTCGTTGTGTATGTTGTCTGTCTGGCGGCCATAGGGAGACTCTTGAGCATTTATTTCCTCACTCGGATATTGCGTTGTCCTTGTGGCAACATTGGTCTTCTTTCTCCGGAATATTCAATTATCAATAATATTAGTAAACATTTCTTTACATATATGGTAATGATTTAGGATATACATGGAGTTTAGGATATGTAATATAGGGCTTAGGATATAAGATACATGATAAATGGTTTAGATATGACATATAGTTTAGAATACGGGTTATGTGGGGCCTCTCCAACCCCGGGACCTATAAACTCGTGCCCCAGCTGGCAGGTCCCCAAACCATTCCCTAAAATTAAAAACTTTTCCTTTAAATAATTTAAAAGTTACATAAACTTTTGAAACCAAACTATAACCTGTTTTAAATTTACAACATTACATGGAAAATATTTATAAAACGTTATACATATTTATTTTTCTCAATTTAATAATAACCACACTTATTCCCAACTCCCAAACACCAAACGTACCCTGACAACCCAGAGGACGGTCCAAACTCCCTTCCGGCCTCACCGGTCTGGTCTACCTGTCTCAGCTGGAACTAAAAAAAATTAAAGGGAGAAGGGGTGAGAAATAATCTCAGCAAGTTATTATGCATGCAGCAATATGCCATATAAGATGCAACACGTAAGCAAGTTGTTCAACATCATATTTGGAATACTGTAAGCACATTACGTTACCTGACCTTACCTTTTCCCGTCTGAACAATAAGTCGTACTATGTGGGTATGGGCATACATCCTCATGGGAACCCATCCTCTATATGTGTGAACGGCTTAGGCCTATTCACGCCTTACAAGACCCATTTTTCAGGGAACCAGGTAAGGTATCAGTATCCTATGAACTGCTTAGGCATATCCATAGTAACTGAGCCCCAAACTGTGGCCACAGTGGGGTGGAAACGGACACAGGTATAATGAAATTCGAGCACCTTATGTTATAACTTCTCATAAGTGGTCGTATTCCATTATACCCCCGAAATATCAGCTGATATTGATCACAATCATATTCACATTCAAGCACATAACAGTTACTTGAAGTCACGTCCACACATTGGGATAACAGTATATAACATGGCACCATTACTCATGTTCAACACATATATCATGGTACAATTACTCATGTTTATCCACATATAACATGGTACAATTACTCATGTTTATCCACATATAACATGGTACAATTACTCATGTTTATCTTCAAATAGTGTCACATATATATACACTATTGAGTCATAATAATCCATCATATGGTATGCATACACGTGCTAAATCCAATGATATTATGCCACATATAATTTAACAGCAGAGAATAGCAACAATTCAATAACAGGGTCTTAATACTCCTGTTCAAACCAATAACGCAGTACAACATTTATTTCATGTACTAATAAACCAGTATACATGAACAAGTAATTATATATGGCACCAAGTAAATCAAATAAGCCCAAGATATCCATGTCGAACTATTGAACACTTCCTATAAAGGTTCCATAATCATTTCCCAAGTTTTATTCACTTTGGTTACTTTCTGAATCAAGGCTTTCAACCCTTTTTAACGCAAGATTTAAGGACCTTCTCAATATCATTTTGGTCTAATTAAAACGCCATTGTAAAGTACTCATGTTGCTCTAGAATTATAATTAAGGATGGACCAAATCCGGACTAAATTGCCTAGGTTCTAAACTGCATGAAATTCATACCCTGAGTCAGTCCAGGGCACGAGTCGTGCCCAACACCAGAACTCACTCTGATTTGCTGCATAACATCAGCAGCAATATCAAACACATTTCCCTCATTTCCAGCAACTACAAAGTGCCACAAACTAACTTCAAGCAGCAGTATACCTAAGTTTTAACCTTTACATATACTCCCTTCATGCCATATAGCATATCTATAACATGTTCCAATTCAACTCAACCCATAATATAACTCTTCTGACATATTCATCAACTCATCTTTTTTGGTCCCATTTCAACACCAAGAAACATGGTTCCATCCCATTTAAATCACATTTTAACCTAAACAACCATTAAAGCAACAACTTCGTCATTTCCAATCCCATTCCTAAGGTCATGAAAATTCACCTTCTACCAAGTCGTATGATCCACGATAATCACTTTACTCTTCCCATCCTAACCATCAAGCCAAGATCCCATTTCATTCAACTAAACCAACTCCACTTTGTATATATATATTTAGACTATAACTATATTTTCTTCCATGCCATATAACATATATAATTAACAACCATTTCATTTTCATCCCAATTATTACAACCATGTCTATACAACCTTAGCCAACTTTATTATAAGTTTCCTAATCAATACTCCATATTATTCCCCAAGTCCTATAACCATTTTATCACCTTTATTTTCTACTTACTTCCAAAATCATTTCTTCATCATTCCCAAAAATTATTTCAAGATCCAATCAAACTGTCAATTTCATCAATAATCCTTTATATGATAATAATAACATCAAAGAATATACTCCCTCCGTCCCGGAAAACTTTACCCCTTTACTATTGAGAACGGAAAATAAGAAATAATGTTATTAAAGTATGTGTTGTGAGTGGGAGGAGAGAGAATGAGTGGAGAGAATAGTAAATTTGAAAAGTGTTGTGAGTGAAAGGAGAGAGAATGAGTGGAGAGAATAGTAAATTTTTTTTCCTGTTTAGGAAAGTGGGACTTTAAAGTGGGACGCCCAAAATAGTAAAAGGGGTAATGTTTTATGGGACAGAGAGAGTATATATAACAACTTTAAAACTTAGTCATTAATCCTATCCCAACCATTTACTTGACTTTTCCCCCAACACCCTATTTCATCATTCCAAAACCCAAGTCATCCCACCAAAATTATCAAAACTCAGTTATAACAGTTATAACAGCATAATATCATCATTATATAATTTATGAACAGTTATAAAACGAAATCATAATAACTTATCCAAAAATATGCCGAAATAAAAAGACGATCTGATCGGCTCTAAATCTTCTCCTCGGCTTCCTGATCGCTCCGCCGCAGTCGGATCGTAAATCGGACTAACGGTTGATTTTCTAAAATTTTTGGAAAATATTTTGAAACGGAGGAAGTATTTCTTTTCTCTCTTCCTCTCCATTTCTCACGCACTCTCTCTCTCTCTCTCTCTCTCTCTCTCTCTCTCGCAGGAACGAACCGGAAGAATAGAATGGAGAAGGAGGAAGGAGGTGAGGATATATATATATAAAGTAAACTTTTCACTTAACCCTCCAAGATTCAAGTTATAACCATTAACCCTTCTTAACTTTACAATTACACTTAGGTCCTCACTTTTTATAAACTTTTATTTAAATTTCAATAATTAAAATATTAATTATAAAATCCTTATTTCTTTCATTTAGAAATTAAATAATTAAAATTAATTTATTAACATAATTAAAATATCATACAATTTATCAACCTAACTAAAATGTCAAATAATTTATTAAAATGTTAATACTATCACATAAAAACCTCATTTATTAGGAAATGCATAAGATAAAATGCTACTCACCCCACTCACCGTGCTCAACACGTGACCAAAAGGGTGCCTAGGGTTAGGGTCGTGACACTCACTCCCCCTTAAATAAAATTTGTCCCGAATTTTAAACATACTTACCTGAATACTCAAATAACCACATATAACTCTCACGCCTCTCGGATTCCCGACACCCAAGTGGCTTCTTTACTAACATGATTCTTCCACTACACTTTCACAACTCGAATATTCTAGGTTTCCATTCCCGGATTTGATTCTATTACCACTCAATGGTTCTTCCACATAAGTTACATCACATGGACAACCTCGGTTACAAACTCAAGAAAGGATCATCAAGACTTCTCCAATGCAATGCTGCATGAGGCGTCACTTCAACACGATCACTGTTGATATACGCACTTCAACTGAGGTTACACGAACTTCTCAAAATAAATGAAAATCCATCGGATACACGCGTCACACATTCTTCAAGATTCTGAATAGTTCTCTCTGCCTGTCTGCCCAATCCCTCTGGAGATATAACGCAAATCTGAAGGCATCTAGAAGTCCCAAAGTCTCGTACCAAGTCTCCCCACAACTACAATATGACTCTCAAATCCCGATCTGATATAAAATAGTGATTAATACTCCTTAGAATCGACCAATTCTCTCGCCCATACTATTAGGTTAACTCTCCCTTTTCGTAGTTTATTCTTCTTGGTGTAAAGGAGCCAACTCTGATCAATATATCCACTATTACTCGAAGGTGTCTCATATCTTCAATGTCGAAGGTAGTCCCGTTATGAAATCCATCAAATGTCTTCTTATCCTCCTTCTTCAAATCCTTTCTCAATTCTCGATACATCTTCAAATGTCTTGAATACATTGCAACTCTCAATTTATGGTCTTCCTCTCACATGGATCTCTTATTCTCCTGTAAATATGGTACACCAATTATGTCGTTGAAGGTTAATGTTCCATCAGTATTCAATACAATATCCTCGGTCCTTCTATCTCGAAATGGTCAGATAATTTCCTCAATTCCGAATCATTTGTTGAACTTCCATAGAATCTTCATACCAGATAGGGTAGCTCGAACATTCGCAATTAATATCTCATCTCGTAATTCACAGGATGTTAATGTTGATAAGAAAGTCTTTTAGCTAATCGTCTCTGCAACCACAATAGTCTTCTCGGATGGTATGTAATAACGCAAATAAGTCTTTTAATAACTCCAACAATTTCTCCACCTGTTGTCCAATCCATTCTGATACATAATACTTCAACTCTGATGATTTGTACAAATCTCAAATTTTAACTTCATGCAAAGGATGTTTCCACTTAAGTAACGCAAAGTAGTCGTAATCCATTCCACGCTTCCGCTGCGCCACTCTGATTCCCTTGAAGCATAAGCTATCGCCTTCCCATTCTGTATAAAGCACAACCCCAAATCTTTTCTTTGACACACACATGACAATTACAAGTTAACATCCATCAAGTAGGGTAAAGATAGAAACGGTAGTCGATCTGCTCTTCAATTCTGCAAGACTAATTTCACCTTTAACATTTCACATAAATGATACCTCCCTCGAAATTAATTGGATCACTGGTGTTACAATTCTAGGAAATCTATCAATAATTTTGGTAGCAGCCTGTCAAACTAAGAAAACAATGGAGTTCTAACTCTGTCGAAGGTTGTTCCATTTGATCAAGGTTTCAATCTTCGAAAAGGTAATAATAATATCCGGCTTGAACTACAGGACCCAAGATTACCATCTTCTTGAACCAAAATCACTCTTGCTGAATTTCACCAACCTTTAATTCTCATGAAACGTAGATAACATAACTTGCAGTTAATTTTCAAAATCTTTCCACAACTCTGAACATAAAAGGATAACATCCATCAAGATTACCCTAAAATATCAAGATCAGGTTTTAAAACTCTACTCATCATATTTACAATACAGCCAATGCCTTTCTATGAGGGTTTTAGATATGGACAATAATCCTGACATCAAATCAATACGGAATTCTACCGCCCTAACTGGGGACATGAACTACTCTGATGAAAACACTTTACCAATTCATTTACCACCGGTATGTAAGATATTTCAAGTGACTCTTACTCAGTCTAATACATACCCCAATTAACCCTCACATTATTTAAACTATATTTTTCGACATTTAATGCATATATGACATAAATATCAATTAGTAACTTATCCGCCTCAACTAAACACAGAGGCAATCAACATAGATAAGGAGACTCGCTTCTTGCGACAGTCCTCCCCAAGCACAACAACTACTTAACCATTTCAGGTCAAGTATAACAGTAAATCACGGATTGGTATATCTACTACATCCACTGGCAATACATGCCCACATAATCACGACTACCATGATAATCAAGTATGATTCGAGGTACTCTCCTATAGGAGTAGACACCTCCAGCACATAAGGCAACTCTGAGGCAAATTATGCAAATAAAAGCAGAAATACAATGCCACATAATAATGAGGTGAACGGGGATCCATAAAAGTATTACCCCTACTCCTGAGACATGTAATATACTTCTAATGAAAGTGGAGGAATCTATCTCTCCATTTTACTCACAATTCCTTGATATCCTTGTTGATCATTACCATTTCTCGCCATTAAACAATTCTTGCACTAAACACTTGTCGTCAGGTATCACACACTCCCCCTTAGACTAGACTTCTACCCTTGACTTCTAACCTTAGCTCTGATACCAACTGTGGGGCCTCCCCAACCCCGGGACCTATAAACTCATGCCCCAGCTGGCGGGTCCCCAAATCATCCCCTAAAATTAAAAACTTTTCCTTTAAATAATTTAAAAGTTACATAAACTTTTGAAACCAAACTATAACCTGTTTTAAATTTACGACATTACATGGAAAATATTTATAAAACGTTATACATATTTATTTTTCTCAATTTAATAATAACCACACTTATTCCCAACTCCCAAACACCAAACGTACCCTGACAACCCAGAGGACGGTCCAAACTCCCTTCCGGCCTCACCGGTCTGGTCTACCTGTCTCAGCTGGAACTAAAAAAAAAATAAAGGGAGAAAGGGTGAGAAATAATCTCAGCAAGTTATTATGCATGCAGCAATATGCCATATAAGATGCAACACGTAAGCAAGTTGTTCAACATCATATTTGGAATACTGTAAGCACATTACGTTACCTGACCTTACCTTTTCCCGTCTGAACAATAAGTCGTACTACGTGGGTATGGGCATACATCCTCATGGGAACCCATCCTCTATATGTGTGAACGACTTAGGCCTATTCACGCCTTACAAGACCCATTTTTCAGGGAACCAGGTAAGGTATCAGTATCCTATGAACTGCTTTGGCATATCCATAGTAACTGAGCCCCAAACTGTGGCCACAGTGGGGTGGAAACGGACACAGGTATAATGAAATCCGAGCACCTTATGTTACAACTTCTCATAAGTGGTCGTATTCCATTATACCCCCGAAATATCAGCTAATATTGATCACAATCATATTCACATTCAAGCACATAACAGTTACTTGAAGTCACGTCCACACATTGGGATAACAGTATATAACATGGCACCATTACTCATGTTCAACACATATATCATGGTACAATTACTCATGGTTATCCACATATAACATGGTACAATTACTCATGTTTATCCACATATAACATGGTACAATTACTCATGTTTATCTTCAAATAGTGTCACATATATATACACTATTGAGTCATAATAATGCATCATATGGTATGCATACACGTGCTAAATCCAATGATATTATGCCACATATAATTTAACAGCAGAGAATAGCAACAATTCAATAACAGGGTCTTAATACTCCTGTTCAAACCAATAACGCAGTACAACATTTATTTCATGTACTAATAAACCAGTATACATGAACAAGTAATTATATATGGCACCAAGTAAATTAAATAAGCCCGAGATATCCATGTCGCACTATTGAACACTTCTTATAAAGGTTCCATAATCATTTCCCAAGTTTTATTCACTTTGGTTACTTTCTGAATCAAGGCTTTCAACCCTTTTTAACGCAAGATTTAAGGACCTTCTCAATATCATTTTGGTCTAATTAAAACGCCATTGTAAAGTACTCATGTTGCTCTAGAATTATAATTAAGGATGGACCAAATCCGGACTAAATTGCCTAGGTTCTAAACTGCATGAAATTCATACCCTGAGTCAGTCCTGGGCACGACTCGTGCTCCAGGGTACGAGTCGTGCCACAACCCTGCACGACTGCCTAAACCATCACGACTAGTATCACGAATACCACTGAGGGTCACGACTCGTGCTCCAGAGCACGAGTCGTGCCCAACACCAGAACTCACTCTGATTTGCTGCATAACATCAGCAACAATATCAAACACATTTCCCTCATTTCCAGCAACTACAAAGTGCCACAAACTAACTTCAAACAGCAGTATACCTAAGTTTTAACCTTTACATATACTCCCTTCATGCCATATAGCATATCTATAACATGTTCCAATTCAACTCAACCCATAATATAACTCTTCTGACATATTCATCAACTCATCTGTTTTGGTCCCATTTCAACACCAAGAAACATGGTTCCATCCCATTTAAATCACATTTTAACCTAAACAACCATTAAAGCAACAACTTCGTCATTTCCAACCCCATTCCTAAGGTCATGACAATTCACCTTCTACCAAGTCGTATGATCCACGATAATCACTTACTCTTCCCATCCTAACCATCAAGCCAAGATCCCATTTCATTCAACTAAACCAACTCCACTTTGTATATATATATTTAGACTATAACTATATTTTCTTCCATGCCATATAACATATATAATTAACAACCATTTCATTTTCATCCCAATTATTACAACCATATCTATACAACCTTAACAAACTTTATTATAAGTTTCCTAATCAATACTCCATATTATTCCCCAAGTCATATAACCATTTTATCACCCTTATTTCCTACTTACTTCCAAAATCATTTCTTCATCATTCCCAAAAATTATTTCAAGATCCAATCAAACTGTCAATTTCATCAATAATCCTTTATATGATAATAATAACATCAAAGAATATATATATATAACAACTTTAAAACTTAGTCATTAATCCTATCCCAACCATTTACTTGACTTTTCCCCCAACACCCTATTTCATCATTCCAAAACCCAAGTCATCCCACCAAAATTATCAAAACTCAGTTATAACAGCATAATATCATCATTATATAATTTATGAACAGTTATAGAACGAAATCATAATAACTTACTCAAAAATATGCCGAAATAAAAAGACGATCTGATCGGCTCTAAATCTTCTCCTCGGCTTCCTGATCGCTCCGCCTCAGTCGGATCGTAAATCGGACTAACGATTGATTTTCTATACTTTTCTCTCTTCCTCTCCATTTCTCTCTCTCTCTCTCTCTCTCTCTCTCTCTCTCGCAGGAACGAACTGGAAGAATGGAGAAGGAGGAAGGAGGTGAGGATATATATATATAAAGTAAACTTTTCACTTAACCCTCCAAGATTCAAGTTATAACCATTAACCCTTCTTAACTTTACAATTACACTTAGGTCCTCACTTTTTATAAACTTTTATTTAAATTTCAATAATTAAAATATTAATTATAAAATCCTTATTTCTTTCATTTAGAAATTAAATAATTAAAATTAATTTATTAACATAATTAAAATATCATACAATTTATTAACCTAACTAAAATGTCAAATAATTTATTAAAATGTTAATACTATCACATAAAAACCTCATTTATTAGGAAATGCATAAGATAAAATGCTACTCACCCCACTCACCGTGCTCAACACGTGACCAAAAGGGTGCCTAGGGTTAGGGTCGTGACAGGTTATGAGGTATATGATTTAGGGTCTAGGGTATGGGGTATAAATATGATTATGGTATATGGTGGCGCTTGATGCATAATGGCCTCCCGGTTGATTCGATATTGGAGGAGAGGGGTTACAACATCCCGCCTCGTTGTGTATGTTGTCTGTCTGGCGGCCATAGGGAGACTCTTGAGCATTTATTTCTTCACTCGGATATGGCGTTGTCCTTGTGGCAACATTGGTCTTCTTTCTTCGGGATTGGGAGTCAGTATACGGGCCTGCATCAGTTGTGGGAGACTTGGTGTAGGGGTCAATCCAAAAGGACTCAAATAGGGTTGGTCCGCATGGGGACTATGATGTTTGTTTGCTGGGGGTTGTGGAAGGCGAGATGTAAGATGGTTTTTGAAGGCAAACAAATGGAGTGTGATGCTATCAATGAGGGAGTTCAACGTGCTTTGTTGGATATGTGTTCTTTTCTGACTCCCAAGGGGAAGCATACACAGGAAGCTCGTAATATTCTGACTTGTTTGGGATTAAGGGTGGTAGAGGTGAGGCGGAGAGTGAAAAGAATTTTGAGATGGGAACCATCGAGAGAGTATTGTTACACTCTCAACACGGACTGATCGTCGGTTCATGATGTGTGCTCAGGAGGGGGTATCATTCGAGATTGGAGGGGTGGTTTCATTCGTGCTTTTTCCAATTATTATGGGAGGGGCACCAACATGAAGGCATAGATTTTGGCCCTTCGGGATCGGTTGAAATTATGTCGGTATCTTCAGTTAGATTCGGTGCTTGTAGAGTCGGACTCTTTGGTGGCTGTGGGGATCTTGAAAGGACGTTTCTCTGGTCCCTGGCAACATTCATATGAGCTTAGGGAATGTGGGAATTTATTGGGTAATTATGGCATTCGACATGTTTTAAGGAAACCAAATGGCGTTGCAGACAGATTGGCTGCAGTTGCGCATGTTCATCGTCAATATATGAGGTATGCTACGGATAGAGATTTGCCGGGGAAGGTGCTACATGCCTTGAGATTTGATGAGTTGGGTGTTTATGTCGATCGACGATGACATGGGACAGCTTTTCTGGCGTTTGGTGGCTGTTTTAGGAGTTTTTAATACTGTGCACGCCCATGCTTTGAATCCAGCATGGCCATGCAAAATGAAAATTTCAAAGTTGGGTTTTCTGGTGGTGAGGCGCCGGCCTCAGATTTGGCCAGGCGGCCGCCTCATCTCGGCCATAGTTGGGGGGCATACTTTCTGGACGTGAGGCGCCACCCTCGGATGGAGCCAGGCGACCACCTCACCTAGGCTATATGGGGCTGTTTTTTGGGCATTGCTTAGCCGAGCTGGTGGGCATTTGGGGCCATTTGTGAGCCAGGTGGTATAGGTTGCCTAGAATGGACTGCTTTGTTCCTGCTTGGTCTTTTTGGCCATTTTATATTGATTGTAGGTAGAGTTGGGTTTCATTCCCTCTCATCATTGTAATTTTATTTATATCAATAAAATTTCCAGGTGGCATCCTGGTTCGCTAAAAAAAAAAGAGGGTATAAAAATGATTTAAGGTATATGGGGGTATGGGATATATAGGGTTTAGGGTTTAGTGTTTAGTGAGTGGTATATATTACAAGGTTTAGGGTATAGAGGTATATACTTTAGAGTTTAGATATATGCTTGAGGGTTTAGGGTACGGGGTATAAATATGATTTAAGGTATAGAGGTTAGGGTATGGGATGTATAGGGTTTAGGGTTTAGTGTTTAGTGAGTGGTATATACTATAAGGTTTAGGGTATAGGGGTATATACTTTAGAGTTTAGGTATATGATTTAGGGTTTAGGTATAGTAGGGTATAGGGTATAAATATGATTTAAGGTATATGAGTTAGGGTATGAGATATATAGGGTTTAGGATTTAGTGAGTGATATATATAGGGTTTAGTGTTTAGTGAATGGTATAAATATGATTTAAGATATATGATTTAGGGTTAGGGTATGGGATATATAGGGTTTAGGATTTATAAATGTGTGTTTATTTTTTTATTGACAAGAAAATAATATTTTAGACTTTATTTATTACTGATATTTTTTACAAAAATGTATATAAAAATCGATAGAAAAAAACTAAACAAATGAAAGTATATAAAAGAAAAGAGGGACGGACTATCCTTTATTTATTTTTATTTTTTATTGAGTAGGAAATAATATTTTAGACTTTTTTTTTATTACTGATATTTTTTACAAAAAGGTATATGAAAAAAGATAAAAAAACTAAACAAATGAAAGTGTATAAAAGAAAAGAGGGACGTACTACCCTTTATTTATTTTTATTTTTTATTAATTTTTTATTGACTAAGAAATAATATTTTAGACTTTTTTTATTACTGATATTTGTTACAAATAGGTATATAAAAAAAGATAAAAAAAAACTAAACAATTTAAAGTATATAATTTGTTTAGTAGATAAAAAAACCTATTTTTTACAAATAGGTCCGTGCGGACCTCATTGTAAACGGGCCAACGGGCCACGGACCAAACGGATCTTCCGATCCGCGGGCCAAAGCCCGGTCCGTGCGGACTTCTTTGATCCAAGCCCGCTCCTTATGCAAAGCGGGCTGGGCGGACTACGGGTCACGGGCCCGGGCCAAACGGGCCACGAGCAACAGTCCGTACGGACCTCCCACGGATATAGACCCATTTTGGCCATCTCCACGTATAGTACGTTGTTGCATGATATTTTAACAATATACTCCCTCCGTCGTCGCAGATGGTCTTATTTAACTTTTGATGATGGTCAATATAGTGTGACGGTATTATTTGACATTTGATGGTCAATATTAACAACTGTGTTATTTGACGTTTGATGGTCAATATAAACTAACTTTGACCAATCATTAATATCGATATAATCATATTAATGATAATCTAAAATTTGTTATTGATAAATATATTTTTTTAGTATTTCATTGAGAGTTTGATCGAGAGAATTTGATTGTTTGTTATTAATGTTTAATCAATACTCCCTCCGCGCCCGCCTAGTGTGAACCAAAATGTTGGGTACATCAATTAAGGAAAAGTAAGAGAGAGAAAAAGTGGAGAAAGAATGTTGTAAGTGTAAAAGTAAAATAGGAGAGAGAATGAGTGGAAGGAATAGTTAGGAAAGAGAATGTTGTGAGTGTTAAAGTAAAATAGGAGAGAGAATGAGTGGGGTAAATAGTGAAAATTCTCTTCCATTTTGGGCAGTTCACATTCGGCTGGGACGGACCAAAAGGGAAATAAGTGTACACTCGACTGGAACGAAGAGAGTATTCGCTTGCGTTAACCATTAAAAGTCAATTGAGACTATTTTTTCGCAACGGTTAACCATTAAAAGTCAATTGAGACTATTTTTCCGCAACTGAGAGTATCATTCTACCTTGTTATAAAGGAAAGTACCTGCAGATGGATGGAGAAGTAATGTCAATGACTAGATTACTAATCATCAAAAAATATCATTCTACCTTAAAAGTTTTAACATCCAATTAGCATAATAAGGAAATGACTAGGGAGATAATCAAAATTAATGGAGAAAATGACAAAATGTTTCTCCTACATCTGTTATTGTATGCAAACAATCTTGCGATTTGCGTATCTAAACTTGCAAATCTCCTCAAAAAAATCATCCGCGCTACTATGGCTGCTCTTCATTTGAAGAATCTTGATAAGAATCTTCCTTAAATTCGTCCCAAACTTAACCAACGACTCCAACGTATTCATCTTCTGTTCTGCGTTTAATGGTGATCGGACAGTGATCACTACCTCTTCTAGGCAAGGGATCTGAAAACTTGAATCCACCTGCAAGAAAAATCAGCAAAAACAGTCATTTTCAGGTACAAAATCTCACGAACCATCAGTTTGGCAAGAAAATAAATCGTTAGTTAATGAAACTCGTTAGTTAAAGAACTCACATTCTTTAAGCTGTTCTTCTGGCATAAGGCAGCAAACATGGCACCATGGATGTCAAATGTTTGTAGCTTCTGGTGGCTGTTGAAGAAGTCAACAAAGTCTATCTCCGGAAAAGGGAGAAGGGTCTCAAAATCCCCAGTGAATTCCACCTTCATGTAGAGATGTTTCACCTCACTAGCCAATTGAAGCATTTTGCTTATTGCATCCCAGCACCATTGAACACCTCTCATGGACAAAGACTCAAGCGCTACAAGTTTTCCAAAATCCACCATGTAGACTCTCCCTGTTAAACACCATGAACATAAATAAGTAACCTTTCCAGAAAAGGCTAAACATGCTGCTACCTCTGTCCCAAAATGAATGATCAAAAAGTTTTCAAATTTGCTATTGATCAAGAACAAATTTGAAAATTTTGGGACGGATAGAGTACTATACACACACACACTACTTGAGTGAAGTTCTTTCAAAGATTACCTGCATTGTTGGCAATTAAAAGATTCTTCAAGAATTGAGTCTCACGGACTCTAATCCAACTACAACCTTGTATCTCAAGGTTAATAATCTTTGGAGCAGAAAGAGAGAGTGCACAGCTACCCGAACCATAAAAATCAAGCTTGCACTGCTCTAGATGCGGCAACTCAATAACAACAGACCTCAGTCCTTCACAACCAAGAAGCACGAGGTTGGTCAGATTAGGGCACGCTCGAAGGGCATCAAGCAAAGCAAGGTCCTCAAGTCTAGCACCAACTATTTCAAGATTCTGAAGCTTCTCAAAAGTATCCCATTTCGGGGAATGAGTCATCAGGACACCCCAAAGTATCAATGACTCCAAATTCCGTGCAGCTCGAATGCATTCAATTTTGGTGGGACCCTCATGACTCGACTGATTATCAGAAAGATTGTCTAAACGAAGTTCAAGATTTCTTAACGAAGATCCTGCAGATGATAGCCACGAAGCAAGACCCACATTGGTGAAAGGGCAGTAAACCTTAAGTTCCTCTAACCGGAAAACTGACAGGACCAATTGCATAACAATCTGGTCAGGGGTGTCTTCGTTAGTGAGGTTATCGAAAATATTACGAGGGAAGAAAAGGCTCGTTAGATACGGTAACGAGTCTTTCCACCTCTTGGAAACACAAGTACAAGAAGCTACATCCTTAGCACTGCTCATGTAACACAAAATGGACTGGACAAGGGCATCAGGTAGAGATTCCATTCTCTGAAGAACAATAATCAAACATTCAACAGTGAGCCCAAAATCAAATAAATTCAAAATATTAATCTTCAACAAATTAATAAGAGTATACTATAAAATCACATTTCATCAGGATTGGCATTATGCAATAGTGAATCAGAAACTCAGAATCAAACAAAGATATAGCTGAATCAATCCATATTAATTACAAGGCCATAAACGCGATAGAATTTAATACCCAAAATGCAGATTAATTAAAGGGGTAAACTCAGCAATGCCATTAAAATCAGTAAAGAAGTTTTATCCAAAATACATGTTCTAGTAAAATGAATAAATCCATTAAGCTTTGGAGGCTTTATTTATCATCATATAAGAGAAAAGAGGGTACCCAGTATCCACAAAGATGGGGCTGACCTTCTTGCATAAATATATGTAGATTTTAGATTGTGCATATCTATATACTTGTGTAAATACATACATATACATAGAAGAGAGAGAGAGAGAGAGAGAGAGAGAGAGAGAGAGAGAGAATGTAGAAAAGTAAGCAAAACCCAGATTAGAATAGAGCTAAAATCTCAAAAGAAACACAAATTGGAAGAACTGAACCAGGATAAATCCACGAAATTGAAAATCAAATAAAAATACAAATACGCAAGCTTCAAAGCCCGAATGAATGTAAGAATTAAAGAGAGAGAGAATATAGAAAAGTAAGCAACACCCAGATTAGAATAGAGCTACAATCTCAAAAGAAAGACAAAACTGCAAGAATTTAACCAGGATAAATCCAAGAAATTGAAAATCAAATACAAATACGCAAGCTTCAGACCACAAATGAATGATAAGAATTAGAGAGGGAGAGCTTACGATTGAGATGGAAGATAGTGTTGAATGAAGAAGATATATGAAAGATTAAAATCTGAGCTATCTGCGGGTGGATTTTGGGGGAGATTATAGAGGGGGAAGAAGAAATGGATGAACAAAGGCGCGTATTATAAAGGAAAAGAAAATGAGTTTTTGAGTTTAGGGAAATTTTCAAAATTCAAAACAAGATTGGTAAGTAGGTGGGGACTGCTAAGTCAATATTTTAACACCCAAAAGATTTCAAATATTTCGACCGTTCCTTCAAACACCTCCCCAAACTCAATTTTTTTTTTTTTGTATATTTTTCACCTAAAAATGATAATCATTTGAATTTAATAAAATAAATTAACAATCCCCACCTCACTCACTACCCCCACCCCCTCAAACACCCCCCCCCCCTCCCCGTGTCGAGTCAAAAAAAAAAATTTCATCATTTTAAATATAGTTTACCCCACCCACCCACCCTTACCCCCCGGCCCCCCACCTACCCCTAAATTTAATTTAAAACAAAATTAAATTTAGTTTTAATTTTGAAAGAAGGGTAAATTGGACATTATATATGTTTTCATTTCATTCCTATAATTTGTATTTTCAAACCAAACATGAATGTTGAAGGAATAGAATGAAAATTCGATTTCATTCCATGCCAACCAAATACGAGGTTTGACCACTTTTCATTCCTTTCCATTCCTTCAAGAAAACCATTCCATTGACTATTACATTCCTTCGCTTTTTTTTTTTTTCCAGCGAACCAAACGGGGCCTTAGCTTCTCACTAGGGGCTTAAGCGCAATTCGGAACAAATCAAACCAAACTAAATTATACAATATGATTTGATTCGATTTCAAAACAAAAAATGGTTTAATCAATCTCAAAAATTGATAAATTACATGATGATTTGGTTTAGTTTATAATTTGATCCCTTAGGATCAAATATCAAATTAAATTGAACAATTTTATGCATTTCTATATACTCTTTAGGATAAAAGATTAGGAGTTCATGTTGAAACATTTCTATTCCGTTAATCCAATGCGTACTTATTTCTTAAATAAGTATGAGAAAAAAATGAAGGCGAAAGCGTATTTGTCTTGATGTTGAAGACAAGAAGAAGAAATGAATGAGGGAAAAGTAGTTCTTCTAAATGATGAATGCCCTTCTTATCACTCAGATTACGGAGAAAGTATAAGCAAAAATTAAGTGTGTTTATAGGCTGATGGAAAGCCTCTATATATAGGAAACAAATGGACACTTTATTTAGGGACCACACCCTTTCATATGAAGTAGCAAAATATTACCTTTTGTCCATCATAAATAGGTAATAATTCACTCCGGAAATTCTACACATTGATTAATTTCTACTCCCTCCGTCTCACCTCACTTGACACTTATTTTCATTTTGGGCCGTCTCAGCTCACTTGACACTTCCCAAAATAGCCTACTTTTTATAATTTTATATTCACTCTACCCCACCACTCATTCTTTCTCTTCATTTTCCACCACTCAATTTATTCAACCAACACTACCATTTACCCCACTCATTCTCTCTCTTCATTTTCTACCACACATTTTTTTTATTTTATTCTTTTTTCTTAGTTCTCGTGCCCACCTCAAGGGTGTCAAGTGAGGTGGGACGGAGGGAGTATACTTTATAATAACATTATATTTATGATTTATACATGTACGTCTACATGTTTTATGTATATTTACTAAGTATACACATTTTGCAATCCATGTTCTAATAGTTCAATCCTCAACAATAGTAAATTTCAATTTTGTCACTATTTAATAATTTAATCATCAATTAAGAAAAACAATTAATTTTTATTATTTTAGAAAAAACCACTGAATCATCGGTGAAATAATATATACTCCCTCTGTCCTGCTACAATTCGCACAGTTTGACTTTTTTGGTCAACTGAATCAATTTTTGACCATGATTTTATGAATATCTAGATATTTCTATGTAATTTTAAAAATTGTTATTGCTTCACCATTAGAAATACTATCAATAACAATTTTTAGAATTGCATAAAGATATCTAGATATTCATAAAATCATGGTCAAAAATTAATTCAGTTGACCAAAAAAGTCAAACTGTGCGAATTGTAGCGGGACGGAGGGAGTATATATATATATATATATATATATATATATATATATATATATATATATATATATATATATATACTCCCTCCGTCCCACTTCAATGGATACAAAAAAAAAGGGCACACATATTAAGAAAAGGTAAGAGAGAGAAAAAGTGGAGAGAGAATGTTGTGAGTGTAAAAGTAAAATAGGAGAGAGAATGAGTGGGAGGAATAGTTAGGAGAGAGAATGTTGTGAGTGAAAAAGTAAAATAGGAGAGAGAATGAGTGGGGTAAATAGTGAATATTCCTTTCCATTTTGGGTAAGTATCAATTGATGTGGAACGGACCAAAAAGAAAATAAGTATCGATTGAAGTGGGACGGAGGGAGTATATATTAACCATATACTCCCTCCGCCCCACGTGAATACAAATTTATTTTCTTTTTGGTCCGTCCCACGTGAATACAAACTGTCCAAAATGGAAATAAATTTATTATTTTATATTCACCTTACCCCACCCACTCATTCTCTCTCTTCATTTTCTACCACACAATTTATTCAACCAACTCCACTCATTCTCTCTCTTCATTTCCTACCACACATTTTCATTATCTTAATAATATTTCTTAATTATTGTGCCCGAAAAAATGGTTTGTAATCACATGGGACGGAGGGAGTATGTGTATATTGAGTAGTGTCAACCATTGAATTATTAACAAAAATTACATTGAATTAAACTTGTTTCTCATCTTATTAATTTCATTCTTGTTATCTTCATTGTGACCCATAGATAACCAATCTTAATTAATTAAGTGAATTAAATTTATCTTACCAAATGAACTTAACTATTTAATCTCTTATAAAGTGTTTCAAATTAAAAATTTAATTAGATTACCAAACATACCCTAAATCGTGGTTTGAACTAAACTTAACAATTGTGGTTTGATTTATTTTTATAATTTGGTCCAATCAAGAGATTTTCTCAAAGGAATAATTAGTGATTAGCATTATGAATTGACCCAAATTCAACTATCTCCACTTTATAGTTTGAGTAGGTCTGCTGAGAAACGCGTTTCTCCGTCCCTTATGGAGAAACGGGGCTTGGTTTGTCGCGCGACATACATAGCCAGTTTCTGGATATCCTATTCAAAGCTTCTGGATATCCAGAACATTGAATATGGATATCCAGAAGCTTTGAAAACGATATCCAGAAACTAAAATATTTTTTCTGGATATCCTTTCCAAAGCTTCTGGATATCCAGAACATTGAATATGGATATCCAGAAGCTTTGGAAAGGATATCCAGAAAAAATATTTTGGTTTCTGGATATCCTTTTCAAAGCTTCTGGATATCCATATGCAATGTTCTGGATATCCAGAAACTGAGGAAGTGATATCCAGTTGTTGTGGCAAAGTATGTCGTGCGACAAACCAAGCCCCGTTTCTCCATACGCGACGGAGAAACGCGTTTCTCCCCAGATTTTGTGTTATAGTTTTTACTACATTTTGACCCATTCGGTGGGGATGTGTAATAAAATTGTCTAATCGACCGGATCGGGTTGATAAAAATCGGAATGAACCAATATTATTGGTATGATTCTGGTTGTAAATTTATATAGAATTGATTATTTGGTCTGTCCTGATTTTGAAAAAAAAATTGGTTCTAGATCGGACCGATTATTTATTTATTATATATTGGTTGGTACGGACCATCTCGAGGCTTGCTTTCGTAGGGTCCAAATGGCGTCTGTATAGTGCATCATTTTCACTCACTCTTCGAGCCCCCATGGTAATGAGTTAGGGGGAGCTAGTTCTATCACTTCTGCCCAACTACAGGTTGGACCATATGTCAGACTTTTCTTTGTCCGACCAACCAAATGGTTGCCTTATATGAATGCATAGAGTATAAGGGCGGCTTTACGCTCTCCCCCCAATTGCAAACCTGAACGCAGTGAAGGGAAGGGGGCCAAGGCCTCCTATCTTTCAAAAAAAACAAGAAAGCTCCGGTCCTTAGCCACTACTAAGATTGATTTCTCTTCGACAGTACTAAAGCTCACCCACTATCCGGCGAGAACTGGTGCGAGGGGATGCGCATCGATCTCACTCCCGAAACCAGGGAGATTTTCAATGGAGCCATAGCAGCACCCGAGTAGTTCCTCATCTTGTTCACCTCCGAATTGATTAATCAATCTCCTATAAGAGTTCGTCCTGGTCTAGATCTGGAAGTCTCATCAATGGTCTGTTTAGCCGTAAACCTTATTGCATTAGATCTTTGAACTTTGCTATTCCATCATTAAAAAAGAAAAAGAAAAAGAAAAAAAAACTAAGTCAAGTCGCTAACCGAGTAAGTCAGTAACCCTAAATCTTTATTTCATTTGTGTCGTTTCCATTCCATTCTCTCTCCACAATCTTCTTCTATTTTCTGCTCTCTACAATTAACTAATGTTTAGTGTTTAAAGGTGAACAATTAATTAATGTTTCATGTGGATTGAAATATTGAATATTTGTGAGCAATTTGCTTGATTTATTTTTTTTGTAAAAAATTATTCTAGACTGTAATTTGTAGAACCAATGAAACCGGATCAGACTGAATTATTGAAATCGGACCAATGAAATAAGTTTTATAATGTATTGATACTAGTATTCTCTTACCCGTGCCACTGGCACGGTGATAGTACACAAATTAAAGAAATGATGAAATCGCCTTTCTCCCCTCCCAAAAAAAAATGAAAAAAAATCTACTCAATACCCTGATGATTACTTTGTTCCATAATCAACATTTGATGGAGGGTGGTTTGTTTGTGTAACTGCCGTAGAAAATATAATGAAGTCGATTATCCGGGATCGTTATCCATTTAGGGTTTGTGAGGACCCCGACCCGGAACCTACACGTGTCCCGAGCTGGAGCGTCCTCAAACTAACCCAAGAACACTAAAACTTTTTAAAACTTTGCTTTGACTTTCAAACATAAACATAAATAACATGACATTTCAAAAGAACTCCACTCCACTCCACATTGGAGGAGGAGTTGACCAACTTTGAAAGCGTACATCTGTTTAGTTACAAAAGATTATGGTTATGACGTAGAAATGAAAGTTATAATTACAAACTCCATAAAGGAATTATACAAAAATACATTTTATACGCCAACCTAAACATACCCCGACAATACCCAAAAGTTCACTTCCAAACTCCTCTCCGTCCTCACTTGGCCGGGCCGCCTGTCTCGGGATCTAAAACAGTAAAGGAAGAGGGGTGAGAATAAATCTCAGCAAGCTATTATGAATGCAACAATATGCCAAATAGATGCAACACATAACACATTGGAAAAGCCGTAAACACCTTACGTTACCTTGGTTTACCTTTTCCCGTCTGAACAGTAGTCGTACAACATTGGGTATAATAATACTCCAATCTTAAGTGAGCTGCTTAAGCAATACTCACATCTTATAAGACCCATTTTTCAGGGAACCAAATAAGATAGTAGCAACTCTGTAAGGCTTTTGGCTCAATACAGATGCTATAACCCCAACCTGTGGCCACAGGAGGGGACGGTCACAGGTATAACATAATCCGATCACATTAGGTCACACTTTCATAATTGATCGTATTATGTTATACCCCCAATATCAGCTGATTAACAACTATCAAGCACATAATAGTTACTTGAAATATAATCCACAAAAGGGATAAACAATAGCCACATGGTAATATATACTCATGCCCAATCAATATTAAAGTGCAACAATTTATGAATACACTAAACAACATCAACAATGTATGTAATATCAAGTAAGGGAACGAGGTATCATTAACCCACCCTACATATTCCATATACAACGATACAAGGCCTCTATGAAGGTTCAAGCTCAATTACCAAGTGGAAGTCACAATTTATAAGTGGTCAAACAAATTTACTAATCAATTCTAGTTCAGATTTAAAATTGGGTTCTGGGGCCTTGGGCGACCGCCCATGCCACTTGGGCGACCGCCCAAGTGGGTTTTCAAAAGGGATTACAAGTTCTGCCACGATGGGCGACCGCCCACACCTCTTGGGCGACCGCCCAAGAGGATTTTCAAGGTAAGGTTGAGTTACTGGCATGATGGGCGGCCGCCCAAGCCCCATGGGCGACCGCCCAAGGCGATTTCCAGCACAAACGAATTTCTAACTCTTCCTACTTAGCTTCAATTCTTTTTCTTTTTATCTACCCTAATTCCAAGAACACCAAGAGGATCCCCTAGCTTTACCAAGCTCAACATAATCATGAAAACCCAAAATAATGTAACTCTAGATTATTTATCACTACCAAATCCACCCATTTCATACCCTAGATTATCTTCCTTGAACAATAACTTCAACCTATCTCATTTACAAATCATCCAACTCCCATCAAAGTTTCCAAGGCATGAAATAACCATTATAAGAACAAGAATAACATTCAAGAATTTATGAACAAGTATAAGAAGGGAATCATAACAACTCACTTTAGGGTTTTAGAAGAGAAGGTTGAATCTTCTTAGCTTGATTTGATCCTCTTGATGATCCAACCTCAAAGATGCTCTTGAACTTGAAAATGGTGGAGAAATGGCTTAGTTACAAGACTTGGAAGGGAGGGCTTTCCATGGGGTTTTCTATGGCTTTTTGGCTAGGGAAGTATGAGAAGAATGAAGGAGGGAGGAGGAAGGAGGGAGTAAGAGTAAGGAGGGTAAGGGGAGGTTGCCACTTGGAGTGCTTAGAGAGAGTAAGGCTCTATTGGCCCCCCATCCAAAATCTCTAGAGGCTTTCACCTCTTTAATTAAACCCATCCCTAATTATTTATCTACCCAATTTAACCTCCTCCTACTATTTATCTAATTTTCATTTTTATTATTTCCCCATGGTTCTTATTTAATATCAAATAAATTCTTAAAAGATTCTAAATTTACTTCTCACCCAATTTATCTTAAATTAAGAATTTAAAGACATAATTGAACACATAAAGTTAACATAAATATTAAAAGCATATACTATAATATTTAAAATTAGTGCCTAGGGTTGGGGTCGTCACACTCACTCCCCCTTAAAGAAAATTCGACCCGAATTTTAAAAAGACTTACTTGAATTCTCAAACAACCAAGGATATTTCGCCCTCATCTCCGACTCTAGCTCCCACGTTGCTTCCTCGACGGTATGATTCTTCCAAAGGACTTTCACTATCGGGATACTCTTAGTTCTCAACTCCTTAACTTGGAATTCTAGGACCCTCAACGGTTCTTCAACATAGGACATATCCGCTTGGACCTCATCGGGGGGAGAACTCAAAACATGGGAGGGGTCATGACAATACTTCCTTAATATAGAAACGTGAAACACATCATGAAGTAAAGAAAAAGACGGTGGCAACGCCAACCGGTAAGCCAATTCCCCAATCTTCTCTAAAATCTCAAACGGACCTACAAACCTCGAAGCCAACTTACCCTTATTACCAAACCTTTTAATTCCCGTCCTCGGAGAGACCTTCAAGAACACAAAGTCACCAACCCGAAAAGATAAATCCCGTCTTCTATTGTCGGCGTAGCTTTTCTGTCTACTCTGAGCCGTCTTCAATCTATCCCGAATCACCTTGATCTTCTTCGTAGAATCTCGAACCAAATCCGGGCCCCAAAGTCTCGCTTCACCAACCTCGTTCCAACACATCGGAGATCGACACTTTCTACCATACAACGCCTCATACGGAGCCATCTCGATACTAGACTGATAACTGTTGTTGTAAGCAAACTCAACTAACGGTAGATGATCCTCCCACGATAATTGGAAATCCATCACACAAGCCCTTAACATATCCTCAAGTATCTGAATAGTTCTCTCGGACTGACCGTCGGTTTGAGGATGAAACGCCGTACTGAAACACAATTTAGAACCCAAGACTTCATGCAATGCTCTCCAAAATCTAGAAGTGAACCTCGGATCTCTATCGGACACAATACTAACCGGAACCCCGTGAAGTCTAACAATCTCTTTCATATACAACTGGGCTAACTTCTCCAACGAAAACTTGGTTGATACCGGAAGAAAATGAGCCGACTTTGTCAATCTATCCACAATAACCCAAATAGCATCCATCTTCTTCGCGGTAAGAGGCAAACCCGAAACGAAATCCATCGAGATCCCTTCCCATTTCCACTCCGGAATATCCAATGGTTGAAGTAGTCCCGCCGGTCTTTGATGTTCCGCCTTAATTTGTTGACAAGTCAAACACTTAGAAACATAATCCGCAATTTCCCTTTTCATTCCATTCCACCAGTATCCCCGCTTCAAGTCTTGATACATTTTCGTACTACCCGGGTGAATCGCAAACTTGGACTTATGGCCATCCTCTAAGACACGCCTCTTGATTTCCGGTGACGAAGGAACGCAAATTCTCCCTTGGAAGGTTAAAATCCCATCTCTATTCAACGCAAAATCCCCGGCTTTCCCATCTTGCACTTGATCTAAAATTTTCTTCAATTCCGGATCACCTTGTTGAGCTTCCTTCAATTCTCCATACAAAGTAGGAACGGCTCGCGCATTCGCAACTATTACTTCACTCCCCAACTCTTTGGTACTCAAAGCTGTCACATAAGCCTTTCGGCTAATCGCATCCGCTACTAAATTAGCCTTCCCCGGGTGATAAGAAATTATACAATCAAAATCCTTCAAGAACTCAAGCCATCTCCTTTGTCGGTTATTCAACTCCTTTTGGGTAAATAAATACTTCAAACTTTTATGGTCGGTAAAAATCTCAAACTTCGCCCCATAAAGGTAATGCTTCCACTTATGCAAACCAAATACAATCGCCGCCAATTCCATATCATGAGTAGGGTAATTCTGTTCCGCCGGTGATAACTTCCTAGAGGCGTACGCAATCACTTTCCCATTTTGCATCAACAGACAACCCAAGCCCGCCTTCGAGGCATCACTATAAATCACAAAATTCTCACAACCATCCGGAAGGGTAAGAACAGGAGCCGTCGTCAACCTCTTCTTCAACTCATTAAAACTTTCTTCACATTTGGAATCCCATATGAATGATACATCTTTCCGAGTCAACCTAGTCAATGGAGTAGCAATCCGAGAAAACCCCTCAATGAACCTTCTATAATACCCCGCCAAACCAAGAAAACTACGAATCTCAGTCACAGTCGAAGGTTGCTTCCAATTAACCACGGCTTCAATTTTCGAAGGATCCACGGAAATTCTCGAACTCGACACAACATGCCCCAAGAAAGAAATCTGTTCAATCCAAAACTCGCACTTGCTGAACTTGGCGTATTCTCCCGAAGAATTGACAAAACAATCCTCAAATGATTCTCGTGTTCTTCCCGGGACTTAGAGTAAACAAGAATATCATCTATGAACACTACCACAAAGCTATCAAGATAAGGCTTGAAGATACGGTTCATCATATCCATAAACACGGCTAGAGCATTAGTCAACCCGAAAGGCATCACAACAAACTCATAATGACCATATCTAGTTCGGAAAGCTGTCTTAGCAATATCGTCCGGTCTAATCTTCAACTGATGGTATCCGCTTCTCAAATCAAGTTTAGAGTAGATAACGGAACCTTGAAGTTGGTCAAACAAATCATCTATATGCGGAAGAGGATATTTATTCTTAATGGTGGCTTGGTTCAACAAACGATAGTCAATACACAATCGTAAGGTACTATCCTTCTTCCTAACAAATAAGACCGGTGCTCCCCACGGAGACACACTAGGACGAATGAAACCCTGGTCTAGCAATTCTTGCAGTTGGACCTTCAACTCTTTTAACTCGGCCGGAGCCATTCTATAGGGTGCTTTAGAGATAGGTGCGGTACCGGGCACTAAGTCAATACAAAACTCTACCTCACGATCCGGAGGCATAGAGTACTCACTAGAAAACACATCACTAAATTCATTAACAACCGGGACATGAGCTAACTCGGGAGACTTCTTATTGGAATCTACCACATAAGCCAAGTAACCCGCACACCCCTTAGATAGCATCTTCCTAGCCTTTAAAGCAGAAATAACATGTAAACCGAACATAGATCTATCCGCATCAAATATAAAAGTAGGCACATCAGGCATAGCAAATGAGACTCGCTTTCTACGACAGTCTACCAAAGCATGACACTGACTCAACCAATCCATCCCAAGGATCACATCAAAATCACGGATTGGTAACTCGACCAAATCCACCGGCAATACATGCCCACATATAGTCACATCACACCCACGATATATCAGAAAAGATGCAAGGCACTCTCCCATAGGAGTAGAGACCTCCAACACATAAGGCATAGATTCAGGCAAAATATGCAATGAGAATGCAAAATGAGATGCCACAAATGAATGGGAAGACCCGGGATCTATAAGAATGCGGGCCTTAACTCCTGAGACAGGAACTATACCTCTAATGACGGCATTAGGATCGACCTCTCCTCGACCCAAGGCAAACACTCGACCTTGGACTCTATCCTTGGGTTTCCCGTCAACATCTCTCTTCACACCACTACCTTGTCCCCCGAATCCGGTACCCGAAGCTTGCTTATTCTACCACCTGGGACAATTCTTCCGGAAATGGCCTGTCGCCCCACACTCTAAACATCTTCCTTGCTTGCTCCAACACTTATCCTTCGAATGCCCTAACCTCTTGCAATATCCACACACTGCCCCAAACTGACCTGGAGTCGAACGATTTGCCGGAGTCGCCACATTTCCTCCTCGATTTGCTCCCGGAGTGAATGTCCTTGGCTGCGCTCTATTCTGTTCCGAACCTTGACCTTGGAATCTATTTTTGTTACCGCCTTCATTTTTACCACGATGCTCCTCTATGTCGTTCTCAATCCGATACGCCATATTCACGGCTGCTTAGAAGTTGGCGAAGTTATGCGTCAATAGCTGCTTCCGGAACTCCACCCTTAAACCCTTCACAAATCGGTAGATCCGCCTCTCCTCATCCGGCACCAAATGGGGACAATATCGGGCTAACTCTGTGAACTTTGCTGAATACTGCGCTATAGTCATGGTCCCTTGCTCCAGTTTCAGAAACTCAACTTCCTTCTTGTCTCTAGTAACCATCGGAACGAAGTGATCCCGGAACTTGCGTGTGAAATTTTCCCAAGTCTGCGGTGTCAAGTCTCGATCCCAACCATCCTTCACTACCTGCCACCAGTGCTCAGCGGGTCTTTCCAACTTGAAAATGGCGCATCTCACCTTCTCTGCATCCGAACTCTCCATAGCCGCGAAAATCTTATTCATAGCCTCAAGCCACCTCTCAGCCTTCACCGGATCCGGATCTCCGTTGAAGCTAGGAGGGGACATCTTCACGAACTTCTCTAGACCATGCTGCTCTTGTCTGCCTTCTTGCTGTTGCCTACCTTGATTCTGATTTGCCATATTCTGAAGAAACACTCGGAACATATCCATCATCTCGGCATTCGGATTACCAACATCACCCAAAGCCCGATTCTGATCACCATCATTTCCCGCCATTATAACAAACTCCTGCATTAAACACTCGACGTCAGTTATCACACACTCTCACTCAGCTAGACTCTACCCGAGAATTCTAACCGAGCTCTGATACCAACTGTGAGGACCCCGACCCGGAACCTACACGTGTCCCGAGCTGGAGCGTCCTCAAACTAACCCAAGAACCCTAAAACTTTTTAAAACTTTGCTTTGACTTTCAAACATAAACATAAATAACATGACATTTCAAAAGAACTCCACTCCACTCCACATTGGAGGAGGAGTTGACCAACTTTGAAAGCGTACATCTGTTTAGTTACAAAAGATTATGGTTATGACGTAGAAATGAAAGTTATAATTACAAACTCCATAAAGGAATTATACAAAAATACATTTTATACGCCAATCTAAACATACCCCGACAATACCCAAAAGTTCACTTCCAAACTCCTCTCCGTCCTCACTTGGCCGAGCCGCCTGTCTCGGGATCTAAAACAGTAAAGGGAGAGGGGTGAGAATAAATCTCAGCAAGCTATTATGAATGCAACAATATGCCAAATAGATGCAACACATAACACATTGGAAAAGCCGTAAACACCTTACGTTACCTTGGTTTACCTTTTCCCGTCTGAACAGTAGTCGTACAACATTGGGTATAATAATACTCCAATCTTAAGTGAGCTGCTTAAGCAATACTCACATCTTATAAGACCCATTTTTCAGGGAACCAAATAAGATAGTAGCAACTCTGTAAGGCTTTTGGCTCAATACAGATGCTATAACCCCAACCTGTGGCCACAGGAGGGGATGGTCACAGATATAACATAATCCGATCACATTAGGTCACACTTCCATAATTAATCGTATTATGTTATACCCCCCAATATCAGCTGATTAACAACTATCAAGCACATAATAGTTACTTGAAATATAATCCACAAAAGGGATAAACAATAGCCACATGGTAATATATACTCATGCCCAATCAATATTAAAGTGCAACAATTTATGAATACACTAAACAACATCAACAATGTATGTAATATCAAGTAAGGGAACGAGGTATCATTAACCCACCCTACATATTCCATATACAACGATACAAGGCCTCTATGAAGGTTTAAGCTCAATTACCAAGTGGAAGTCACAATTTATAAGTGGTCAAACAAATTTACTAATCAATTCTAGTTCAGATTTAAAATTGGGTTCTGGGGCCTTGGGCGACCGCCCATGCCACTTGGGCGACCGCCCAAGTGGGTTTTCAAAAGGGATTACAAGTTCTGCCACGATGGGCGACCGCCCACACCTCTTGGGCGACCGCCCAAGAGGATTTTCAAGGTAAGGTTGAGTTACTGGCATGATGGGCGGCCGCCCAAGCCCCCATGGGCGACCGCCCAAGGCGATTTCCAGCACAAACGAATTTCTAACTCTTCCTACTTAGCTTCAATTCTTTTTCTTTTTATCTACCCTAATTCCAAGAACACCAAGAGGATCCCCTAGCTTTACCAAGCTCAACATAATCATGAAAACCCAAAATAATGTAACTCTAGATTATTTATCACTACCAAATCCACCCATTTCATACCCTAGATTATCTTCCTTGAACAATAACTTCAACCTATCTCATTTACAAATCATCTAACTCCCATCAAAGTTTTCAAGGCATGAAATAACCATTATAAGAACAAGAATAACATTCATAAATTTATGAACAAGTATAAGAAGGGAATCATAACAACTCACTTTAGGGTTTTAGAAGAGAAGGTTGAATCTTCTTAGCTTGATTTGATCCTCTTGATGATCCAACCTCAAAGATGCTCTTGAACTTGAAAATGGTGGAGAAATGGCTTATTACAAGACTTGGAAGGGAGGGCTTTCCATGGGGTTTTCTATGGCTTTTTGGCTAGGAAAGTATGAGAAGAATGAAGGAGGGAGGAGGAAGGAGGGAGTAAGAGTAAGGAGGGTAAGGGGAGGTTGCCACTTGGAGTGCTTAGAGAGAGTAAGGCTCTATTGGCCCCCCATCCAAAATCTCTAGAGGCTTTCACCTCTTTAATTAAACCCATCCCTAATTATTTATCTACCCAATTTAACCTCCTCCTACTATTTATCTAATTTTCATTTTTATTATTTCCCCATGGTTCTTATTTAATATCAAATAAATTCTTAAAAGATTCTAAATTTACTTCTCACCCAATTTATCTTAAATTAAGAATTTAAAGACATAATTGAACACATAAAGTTAACATAAATATTAAAAGCATATACTATAATATTTAAAATTAGTGCCTAGGGTTGGGGTCGTCACGGGGTTAGTAAAAATACATTTTCTTAATTCCCATTTTACCATTATTCTTTTTTCGTAACCCCAACCCAACCCATTAATCATATAAATAATTAATAATAATTATAATCCATAACCCATTCCCTATCCTATTTTTACCCAAGATTCGAAACCAAAAACTTAAGTAATCATGACGAATAATTGATTTAGATTTTTTTTGAAAGATTTTAAAATCGTTTAAAAACTTAATTATATATAATAGTAATTATTATGTTAAGATATACTTCTTAAATAAATTAACCTAATAAATAAAAGAGAAAAATAAATAAATCAAATTGGAATACACATAAATAAAAAAGAAAAAAAATACCCCATTTAAATATTTTTTTGAATGAAAGAGTATATATAAACCCTAAAACTTTTTTTAAGGAGTATACTAAATAATTAAAAAAAACAAAAAAAAGATCATTTATTTATAATCGATTTTTCTGTAAAAAAATAAAAAATTAAGTCATCTGCAAAAAGAAATAATAGTTAAAAAGAAAAATAGGAAGGAGAAAATGGAAAAGGAGGGCGGGAGAATTTGGGCCGTTGGATTGCTTTTCTAACTTTAAATATGAACCACCACTTATGTGGTAGATAATAATTAAAAAAAAAACAAAATAAAATTTCTAAAATCATTTTTTTGAAAGATTCTAAAATCATTCACAAACTTAATTATATATAATAGTAATTATTATGTTAAGATACACTCCTTAAATAAATGACCCTAATAAAATAAAAGAGAAAAATAAATAAATCAAATTGGAATACACATAAATAAAAAAGAAAAAAAATACCCAATTCAAATATTTTTTTGAAAGAAAGATTATATATAAACCCTAAACCTTTTTTTAAGGAGTATACTAAATAATTAAAAAAAAAAAGATCATTTATTTATAATCGATTTTTCTGTTTAATAGAAAAAAAGGGAGGCGGACAGTTATGGGAAAATATGGAAGTTACGGACGGTTATGGAAAGTTACGGACGGTTGAAGGAGGGAGGGAGGATTTGGGAAGTTATGAAAAGTTACAGACGGTTATGGAAAGTTACGGACTGTTGAAGGAGGGAGGAAGGATTTGGGAAGTTATGGAAAGTTACGGACGGTTATGAAAAGTTACGGATGGTTATGAAAAGTTACGAACGGTTGAAGGGGGGAGGATTTGGGAAGTTATGAAAAGTTACGAACGGTTACGGGAAGTTACGGACGGTTGAAGGAGGGAGGGAGGATTTGGGAGTTACGGACGATTATGGAAAGTTACGGATAGTTATGAAAAGTTACGGACGGTTGAAGAAGGGAGGGAGGATTTGAGAAGTTACGGAAAGTTACGGACGGTTATGAAAAGTTATGAACGGTTGAAGGAGGGAGGGAGAATTTGGGCCGTTTGATCACTTTTCCAACTTTCAATCTGAATCACTACTTATATGTGACGATTATATGATCTTGTATTGTATAATAGATTGTCCTGATTCTAAATTTAAATAGACCAAAGAATTGGTCTAGTCCTATATCCTAAAATTTAGACAAAATCGAAATAAATCTGAATCGTGAACGCCCCTGCCATTTGAATTGTTAGTTGTTTTCTTGGTTGTGATTATTCCCTTGATTTACATATTTTCTGTTTACCACGTTTTTTCTGTGTCTATAACAACATCACAACAAAATTTTAGTTTCAAAATAATTTATATTTACCTAGGAAAAAAATATTTTTCGATTTGAATTATTTATCTAATTTATTCACCTTAAAATAACCTTATTTTAAGCCAAATAGCTCTAGCTCAAGCGACATTAAATGTCCATTTTCATATTAGACTCAGAGGTTCAAACTACATCAAATACATTTCTAGTACTTTGAAGTGCCTATTGTAATAGATTAAATCATTCATTAATAAAAAAACAATTTAAAAAATAAATAAAAATAAACTCCTTTTATAACTGTTAAAGCAATAAAAAAAATTAATTTATTTCAATTGTATAATTATATAAGGAAAATATTACTATTAAGATGTTTGACAACTTGATTGTGATACTTATTTTAAGATAAATTGAGTAATATTTTTTATGGGTCAATAAGGACTGTAGTTAATTAAAAAGATAATTGTTGCATCTGAAAGAAAAATATATACTCCCCCTGTTCCAGAAAATGCTTCACCTTTTATTCAAAATGGCATTTCGTTTGAAGCTTCACCTTTCCTAAAATGGAAAAGTTTTATTAATATTCTATTATACCCACTCACTATTTCCTCCACTCATTATCTTTCCTAATTCACTATTACACTCACAACACTTTTTAAATTTACTATTTCATCCACTAATTCTCTCTCCTATTTTCAAATTACACTCACAACATTTTTTCTTCCCACCTACTCCCTCCGTCCCGCTACAAATAATTAGACAGTTACTCTTTACGCATAAATTAAGGAAAAAAATAATGGTGAAAATGTTGTGAGTATGAAAAGTGAGGTTGGAAAAAGAAAGTGGGGTAGGAAATAGTGATTTGATTGGTGTTGTGAGTATAAAAGTAAAGTAGGAGAGAAAATTAGTGGGTGGAATAGTAAAGATTCTTTGCCATTTTAGGAATTGTGTGATTTGTAGCGGGACACTCAATGAGAAAAGTGTATAATTTGTAACGGAACGGAGAGAGTATTTCCTTAATTTGTGTGCCGAACCAAAAATGGTGAACCATTTTCGGGAACGGAGGGAGTATATACCGAACTTTCATATAAGCCAAAATAAGGATGAATACATGTAGGGTTCGAATCGAGTTTATGCATTACCGGATCCACCTTGAATTGAGTAATGTCATTATGTCATACCATTCCTAATGAACTAAATAAGCACATGAATGAATAATGTTATTCGTAGAAGACTCTCCACAATATTTAAAAGCTCATCCCAAACGTAAATATCACTTTCAATCCATAGTGTTGTGCAATGCAGCGGAAAGCGAAAGTAATTAAATAATAACTAAGAATACACAAGCAATTAAAAAATCGAAAGAGAAAAGAGATGGAAATTATTGGGGTTTTAAACCATGCCTCAGTATTATTATGTGCTATGTCTTTTTCATGTTACATAGGGTTACAAACTATTTATATCAGCTACAAATCCTAGCCAAACTAAGACCCAAAAACACAGAGACCCGTCAGGCCCAAAACCCCCCTTCGCCTTGAGGCGCCCGCCCCAAGAGACCCAGGCGCCCGCCTCAGAAGATGCTACGCCACAGCCAAGCTACTGGACGCGAAGCGCCCGCCTCGATCAAGGCCATGCGACCGCCTCAAAGCTGCAACAAATGGCCCCAAGCTACGGCTCTCCATGCGCCCGCCTCAACCAAGATGGGGCGCCCGCCTCACCAGCAATGTCGAGCCACATCCTACAATCTCCACCTTGGCGAGCATTCACCAAACCCAACAGAAGATACAAGGAACCAGCTCGAACCCCCTTATCTCTAACAGCTAGAGATGTGTAACAAGTCCAAACAGTGCTTGAACTTGTCAATAGTAACCGGCTTCGTTAACATATCAGCAGCATTCTCCGCGGTGTGAACCTTCTCTAACATAACCTCACCCATATCAATCAACTCCCGAATCTTGTGAAACCGAACATCAATATGCTTCGTCCGTTGATGATAAATGTGATTCTTCACTAGAAATATCGCGCTTTGACTGTCACAAAGCAATTTCACTCCACCTTGCTGAATGTCCAATTCGTTGACTAAACCCCGAAGCCATAAGGCTTCCTTTGTAGCTTCAACCGCTCCCATGTACTCCGCTTCAGTTGTAGACAATGCAATAATCGACTGAATCATAGATCTCCAACATATGGGTTCACCACCAAGAGTAAACGCATAACCCGTAGTCGACCTCCTCCGATCCAAGTCACCCGCATAATCTGAATCAACATATCCCACAACAGAAAGCTCCTCACTCTTACCTCCAAACATGATGCCATAATCCATAGTGCCCTTCAAATATCTGAGAATCCACTTGACTGCTTCCCAATGTTGTTTACCCGGATTCGCCACATATACTTGCTAATCACACTAATAGCTTGCGCCAAATCTGGCCTCGTGCAAACCATAGCATACGTGAGACATCCCACTGCGCTTGCATAGGGAACCTTTGACATACTCTGAATATCTTCGGTAGAACTTGGGGAATCTGAGGCAGATAAATTAAAATGAATCGCCAATAGTGTCTTCACAGGTTTTGCATCCCGCATATTGAACCTCTCCAACACCTTCTCCACACAGCCTGCTTGAGACAACCACAATCTCCTAGATTTCCTGTCTCGGCGAATCTCCATCCCAAGAATCTTCTTGCCTTCCCCCAAATCCTTCATGTCAAACTCTGTACTCAACAAGGCCTTCAACTTATTGACCTCGTTCTTACTTCTACCCGCGATAAGCATATCATCCACATACAGTAACAGAAAAATACATGAGCCATCATTAAGGCTCCTCACATAAACGCAGCAATCATACTCACAACGCTTGTAGCCGATACGTACCATGTAGGAGTCAAACCTCGTATACCACTGCCTTGGAGACTGTTTCAGCCCATAAAGTGACTTCTTCAATCTACAAACCAAACGCTCCTGTCCGGGCTCCGTGAATCCATGTGGTTGCTCCATGAAAATCTGCTCATCCAACTCACCGTGTAGAAACGCAGTTTTCACATCCATCTGCTCCAACACCAAATCGTAGTGCGCTACAAGACCCAACACAATTCGAATGGAAGTGTGTCTCACAACAAGCGAAAAAATCTCATTATAATCCACCCCTTCTCGCTGCGAATACCCTTTTGCTACCAAACGAGCCTTGAACTTTTCCCCCTCTTTTTCTGATACTGCTTCCTTGCGTTTGAAAACCCACTTGCAACCAATAGCACGCTTCCCTTTAGGAAGCTCCACCAAATCCCATGTATTGTTCTTGTACAATGACTTCATCTCCTCCGCCATAGTAGTTACCCACTTATCCTTTTCCGGACTATTTATTGCCTCCTTAAAAGTACTCGGGTCTCCACTACTAAGAACAAGAACATACGAAGCCATGTCTTCAAACCCATACCTGACCGGTGGCTTGATTACTCTCTTAGGTCTCCCAACTGAAGTACTAGCCACTTCTTGTGTAGTTGCCTCTGACTCCGGAAGAGTGAGATCCGCATCAGTATCATCCTCACGTAGCTCCACCTCAATAACCTGCTTCTCGCCCTCTTTGCTTTCTGGCACCTTCTCCTTATCATCTTGAGTACACTTCAACATAGCCTTTTTAACAAAGACTACATCCCTACTAATCACCACTTTGCTTGACTTGGGATCCCAAAGCTTGTATCCTTTCACACCTGTTTCATACCCAAGAAAGATACACTATTTTGACTTTGGGTCAAGCTTCGACCGCTCTTCACCAGGAATATGCACATAGGATGGACACTCAAACACCCGGATATCGGTGAAGTCTACCTCGTTACCCTTCCATACCTCCTCCGCAAAACTGTTATCCAAAGAGACTCTAGGTGATCTGTTAATCAAGAAACATGCCATACTCACCGCATCAGCCCAAAAGTTCTTCGCCAACTCCGTATTGAATCGTAGACACCTAGCCCTTTCCGCAATGGTTCTCGTTCATCCTTTCGGCCCACACCATTTCTTTGTGGTGTCTTGCGTACCGTGTAGTGCCTCTTGATTCCATGCTCTCAACAGAACTTCTTGAACTCGCCATCTGTGTACTCTGTCCCATTATCACTTCTCAAACACTTGATTTTCCGCCCCGTTTGATTTTCCACTTCAGCTTTCCACACCTTGAACTTCTCGAATGTTTCTGACTTGTGCATCATGAAGTAAACCCAAACCTTCTTCGAAAAATCATCAATAAACGTCACGAAGTAATAATGTCAACCTCTAGATTTTGTTCTAACCGACCCCCACACATCAGAGTGAACATAATCGAGAATGCCCTTTGTTGTATGCTTACCCGTCTTGAATTGCTCCTTGTTCTGCTTTCCAAGAACACAATACTTACAAAACTCAACTTTGCAAGTCTTCACACCCTTCAACAACTTTCGTTTATGAAGTTCCCGCATTCCCCTTTCACCCATGTGACCAAGCCTCATATGCCATAGAAGGGCATCAGTATCAACCTCAGACTCAACGGATGTGACTCCACCTACAACCGTGCTCCCTAGCAACCTGTAAATGTTCTTAGAGCCCTTCTCACCCTTCATCACAACCATAGCACCCTTCAATACTTTCAATCCTCCACCTTGTGCTTTATAGGACATACTGTTTGCATCCAAAGTACCCAATGAAATCAGATTTTTAGAAACATCTGGCACATGTCTAACATCACATAACGTTCTAACTACACCATCATACATCTTAATTCTTATAGTTCCTATGCCGACAATTTTACAAGTAGCACCATTACCCATAGTAACTATACCGTAATTAACCGACTGTAGGTATCGAACCAACCACGATTCGCCGTCACGTGAAACGAACATGCTGAATCCGTAATCCAAATTATCTGTTTGGGTGCTCCACGGTGATGAAGTTGTGAGCATATCTCCATCCACATCCTCCGAGCAATCTTCAACCACATTAGCCGACTTTGAAGATCCTTCTTTGCCTTTCTTGTTCCCCTTCTCAGGACAATTACGCCTCTTGTGCCCCTTACGCCCACACTTGAAACAATTCCCACTTGTACTTCTTCCTTGGCTATGAGCGGGAATTGTCTCTGCCAATTATCCCGGGCCAGGCTCTCCCACGTTCCTGATTCTCCTTCACAAATAACCCTTCACCCGCAGATTCATCAACAGACTTCTTCCGTTTATGAAAAGCTAGAAGAGCTTTTGTGACCAGTTGCAATTCCACAGTATCCTTCCCCCACGTCAACGTAGTAACAAGGTTTTCATATGTTGAAGAAGTAGGCAACGAATTCAACAGCATCAACGCCTAGTCCTCATCCTCGAACGTTACCTCCACCCTAACCAAATCGTTGAGAATTTGATTAAACGTGTGTATATGAGATTCTAGGTCAGAACCCTCTGCCATCTTAAGCCCATACAACCGTTGCTTAAGATGCAACTTGTTCGACACGAATTTCGACATATACCTAGCCTCCAAAATCTCCCAAACCTTCGTAGGTGATTCTTCATTGATCACGTGATACACCATCTCATTCGCAAGACACTGCCGTATTGAAGATACAGCCCGTTCTTGCAACTCCTTCCATGGACCTTCTTCGATATCATCAGGTTTATCCGAATATCGAAGAACCTTTCCCAAGCCTCCTTGAACCAGAAAATCCTTCACCCTCCTTTGCCACAACGCAAAGTTTCCATGCCCATCAAACTTCTGAACATCGGACTTCACGGTGATAGAATTAACCCCAGCCATCGCAACCGTGCTCTGATACCAGTTGTTGTGCAATGCAGCGGAAGCAATTAAACAATAACTAAGAATACACAAGCAATTGAGAAATCGAAAGAGAAAAGAGATAAAAATTATTGGGGTTTTGAACCTTGCCTCTGTATTATTATGTGCTATGTCTTTTTTTCATGTTACATAGGGTTACAAACTATTTATATCAGCTACAAACCCTAGCCAAACTAAGACCCAAAAACACATAGACCCGTCAGGCCCAAAACCCCCCGTCGCCTTGAGACGCTGGCCCCAAGAGACCCAGGCGCCCGCCTCAGAAGATGCTACGCCACAACCAAGCTACTGGACGCGAAGCGCTCGCCTCGATCAAGGCCATGCGGCTGCCTCAAAGCTGCAACAAACGACCCCAAGCTACGACTCTCCATGCGCCCGCCTCAACCAAGATGGGGCGCCTCACCAGCAATGTCGAGCCACATCCTACACATAGATTAAGCCCTTTACAACTTTCAATCTTGCATAGCAGGTTGCGTATAACAATGTCTTCTCGGATGAACAAATGCCATCGTAACTTGAACACTGCCGTATAGTGGCATTTAACAAATCCACTCGGAAAAAAATATTAGCTTTTGAGAACTCTAGTTACTAAGGCATTTGGGTCAAAAATAAATTTTCAACCATACTTTACGAGCATCGTAATACCATAACCACGAGTACAACGATTTAAAAACATAAACTCCATCGACAAACACAAATCTAACATTCTAAAATTACAATGAATCTCAACAAGGAGATGAAGCAAAAGGCTATCAACCAGGAGATAAAGCAAATGGCTCTCAGAGGTGAGAGAAAACCACAAAAAATCTATAGGTAGATCATATACCGTTTCTTGAATATCTTAGAGATAAATGGGAAGGGAGCACTCGTCTATGTAATGTTCAAAATGACCATTAATATGGAGAAAAATGTCGCCATGAAGAGATAACGAAACCCCCTCATCATCTTCTTCTTCATTTTCCGCCCTTCTCTTGTCATTGTCGGAGAGAAATAAGTGTTTTTGACAATTATTAAACTAAACGTTAGAATTAGCATCAAAAGAAACAGAACTGAAAATTAAAATTCCTGATTTCACATTTATTATTTGGCAGATTAGCAATTAATAAATGTGAAATTAGGTTAATCGAATCCAAATAGGATAGCTAATTTGATAAAGAGAGAATGAAAAAAAATTATGAGAGGACGAGAGGAAGAAGATGAGGGTAAATAATTCTCGGACTTGGGGAAGGATTGGTGTTGATTTCAAAATTGCTTTTCAATCAAAAGCAAATTTGAAACTTTTTTCGATATTCATTTAGATACATACGGGAGGGAGTACTTAATTTGGTTTTGATCACAGAAACATGAGCCCTGAGAAGACCTTCAAAGAGTTCTTTGTTTGTAATAAAACATCAATTCACTTGATACAAAATACTACATCAGCAAATAAAAAATCCTTGTTAAACCTGCAACTTGAATATTCCTTAATTACAGAATGAAACTTGCCAGCTGCAATTTGGAAGGTAATCAATGGATCTTAACATTTATAAGCCATGCAAAGTAACATAACAGTTCCAGCAAGCTCTACATGCAATAATAAATTTGTCCCTTATTAACTAAACCAAGCTATTAATTAACCAACTAATATGATAAATATACAAGAATGCTTGGGGGAATTGTTTTTATAATAATAAAGCAGCTGAACCTAGCTACTACAATTTTGTTAGCTAGGCTCGCCTACGTACCCCAAATCCATCTGGGGATCAAGCCGCACGTAGTTTTCAATAATTGTATACTTTATGTACAAGATTCTGGTGCTGAAACAGGCAATATCTGTGATCAAACAAACATTGCTGGATCAAGCTTCATCCTGAGCATAGTTGGCTCCGTCTAAGTCTGCTGATTAGTGTCATCTTCTTCTTCACCGGAGCTTTCTTTGGCCTTGGTGGTTGCGTGATCTCAAGAGGTTTCTGATAATCAATAACTTGGATTCGCCTTTTCTTCTTCTCATTCTCTATCTCATCGTACCATTTCTTGAGCTTTCTCTTAGAACCTTCTAGCTTCAGTTCTGCATCAATATCAAGAAAGCTCAAAACTGATGGAACTTTCTTCTTACTTGCTGTCGAAGAAACCCTTTTGACCGCGTCTGAACAACTATCATCTTTCTTGCTAATAGTTTGCTTAGAAGATGTCTTTTTTTCGTGAACAATATAAGAATCATCGAGATCATCTAACATCAGGGGTAGATCAGACCCCGACATCTCTTCCAATGTTCTTCTAAGTTCTGCTTCAATATTATCATCATCAGACAGCTTCTTCTGACCGGCCTTTGCTTTCACCTTCTTGGCCTCTTCGATCAACTTGCTGAGATTACCCACTTGCTTCTTCTCCAAGTTTTCAGACCCTAGTTGCTGCGTTTTCTCTCCCAACGATCCCAGATCCTTCTTTCTGTGTGTCTGACATAGTTTTTCATCATCAAACTTGTCAAGATTAATCCATGGCCTGTTGAGGATCTGTTGAATAGCTATATCCTTCTTCTCTGAGATTCTTGATACGGTCGGCCATGTCGTTTCAGGTATCTTGACACTCCCAACTTCAAAAGTATTCAAGTATTCACCCCCATTCAAATATCTAATGAATTCCTCGAATGGCAATGAAGAATTGGGAAAACGAAACTCCTCCATGAGAGGAAGAAAGAAGACACTCTCACTCGATCTTACTCTGCGATAATGGAAAGCTTACTCAAACTCTCTAATTCTACCTTAAATTAATTACTATGGATTAATCCAAACTAGGCCGCGTAGTCCAAGAGTAATAAGAGTCCTACTTTACCTCTTTTTATTTTTATTTCTTTTATAAATGTCTCATTTTTAATAAACATTTCTGTATTTAAAAACAGTTTAAGGAAATTATTTTTTTACCAATTTAAATTAAAAATAGTGTTATAGAATATTATGTCCTCAACTCACTTAAATTATTTATCCTTTTTTTATTTTTTTAATAAGTGTACAAATATTTGTATTAGAGTTAAAGAAGGAGATTCACCAAATATTCAGTTACCTAAGTTGGTAATTAATCAGCTTAGGAAAGTTAACTTAGTTAGAAGTATTATCCAATTAGAATTATATTCACTAAATTAAAATCCTAGTCATATTAGGTTTTGTTATTACCTTATTTACTTCCTCTTGTTATGTATAAATAGGACCTTTACAATATCCATAAAACTCAAGATATCATCTTCAATATTTATCAAAGCTTACATGGTATCAGAGCATATATTCACAATGAGACTTATTCGCCAAACCCACCACCATTCGCTTCCGCCACTCTACCAATTCTTTCTCCCCCCTCCCTCTCCGTTTTTTTTCCTTAAACTTTCGAAACTTCTTCTCCCATAGTCAAACAACTAAACCCCTAGGTCTTTATTCTTCTTCTTTTTCACTTATCTCAATGTCACGTTGAGTATTATTTCTCATCTTCGTAAATTTTCTCTTTCTTAAATATTTCACTTATTCTCATCTTCAGCCATATACAAAAACCCACACAAATACCGTCATTGAGACGTAAAATAAAACCCTAACCCAATTCGTCGTTGATACGTAAAATAAAACTCAAACCCAATTCGTGTTGAGACGTAAAATCGTCGTTGAGACGTAGTCGATGAGACGCAAAATAAAACCCTAACCCAATTCGTCGTTGAGACGTAAAATAAAACTCAAACCCAATTCGTGTTGAGACGTAAAATCGTCGTTGAGACATAGTCGATGAGACGCAAAATAAAACCCTAACCCAATTCGTCGTTGAGACGTAAAATAAAACTCAATCCCAATTCGTTATCGAGACATAAAATCGTCGTTGAGACGTAGTCGATGAGACACAAAATTCCTCGTCATTGCGACGTAAAATTATCGTCATCAGGACGTAATAAACAATAACAACAACAACAATAAGCAGCAACAACAACAACAAAGTCTTCAGCAACAGCAAGTCTTCATTATTTTCAAGATTGGACTCTCCTATCGGCCGTCCATCTTGCGGGGGCATGTTAGAGATAAAGAAGGAGATTCACCAAATATTCAGTTACCTAAGTTGGTATTGAGCCAACTTAGAAAAGTTACCTTAGTTAGAAGTATTCTCCAATTAGAATTATATTTACTATATTAGAATCCTAGTCATATTAGGTTTTATTATTACCTTATTTACTTTCTCTGGTTATGTATAAATAGAGTCTTTACAATATCAATAAAACTCAAGATATCTTCTTTTTTGTCCGTCCCACGTAGTGGAGATGACCCAAAATGACAAAAAATTTACACTATTTCTTCCACCACTGATTCTCTCTTCTACTTTACTTTTATACTAACAACACCAATCAACTTACTATTCCACTCACTCATTTTATCTTTTATTTTATTTTTCATGGTAACAAATACTTTCTCCCACTAATTTTCCCTCCTACTTTTCTTTAATTCTTATGCCCAATTTTTTGGTTTTCACTCACGGGGAACGGAGGAAGTATGCTTTTAAAATAAAAGAATTTATGAGTGAGAATATATTAGAAAGAAAAAGAAAAAAATTGTCAACAAACTCATACCTTCTGAAAAATCTTGTTAAATACAACATTAGTAGTATTGACTACATTCTCCCCTACATTATCTTACCTTTCTAAGGAGATGCTCTAAGAAGATATTGGGCAAAGATTGATCTTAACTTTTGTTTATAAACATGAAATAGGATACAATTACAGAGAATTGTCTTCTTTCAAATATAATTTAAAAACTATCCTTGAATTATAATAACATTTTTGGAATAGGAACGCGTTGTCCGTTGTATCGAGTTGAAAAAAAACTCACCTTTTAAAACCTTATTCCCAAGATATATGTTAATTAACCCTCATTTCATTACATAACCCCAATATTGCAATATTTTTGAATTTTTTTGCAATAAAATATACTCCCTCCGTCCCATAACAAGCGACGCAGTTACTGTTCCGCACGGAAATTAAGAAAAAAGTGAAAAGGTTGATGTGTTGTGAGTGTAGATAGTTGAGTAGGAGAGAGAATGAGTGGAGAGAATAGTAAATTATAATGGTGTTATGAGTATTATAATAATGTAGGAGAAAGAATGAGTGGAGAAAATAGTAAAGATTTTTTTTCCTTTTAGGAAGTGTGACTTATCAGTGGGACGCTCAAAATGTCAAAATGTGTCGCTTGTTATGGGAGGAGGGAGTATAGTTGAATTATTTGTTTGACATAGTTATTATTAATATATACTGTATTATTATATGAATATCCCAAGAGAAGATAATTTTATGGAGATGAAATAGTTGGTAGCCTTTTATATCAAATACTATGTACTAAATATTATTTCTTTTAATTTTTACTAATCACAGCTAAAACATACTCATTTATATAACATTTCCCTTTCTAATTCTTTGAAACCAACATCTATCTATAACTATATAATGGCTGAAGTGAATAAACTTTCTTTCCTAAAACAGAAATTTGAGCGGGAAAACTGAAATCTAAATATGGAAATTAAAATGCTTCGTATTCCTAAACTGTGTAATTATTACTAACCTAATTCACCATTAAGTTAACAAGCATGCTGTCTCGAATTTCTAATGAACATTTAATATAATTTCTACTTAAAAACAGTACCTAATAATTAAAAAGTTATTACAACTCGAATTCAAAAATGAAAGAAGGCAACAATTGCTTACAGTCCCTTAATTATTTTTACAGTCCAAGGCAATAAAAAATTAAAATATGTAAATAAGAATTGAAGTCCAATCGTTTTACATCACATATAAATAGTTACACAGTTCCATTTCAAATTTGTTTTTTTTCTCTTCTTCTTTTACTTCTCTCTCTTCTTCTCCATTCATCTTCATTCAGTTTCTTAATTCTTTGTCAACTGTGAAGCTGCATTCAACAATGTCTGTTCCTGCATCACTATTAAAAGACCTTCGTAGGGGAAGATCTGACTGGGTTATCAATGTTCGTGTGGCTAGGAAGTACAAAGTTCAAGTTAGAGAAGGTGTGAAGATATCTGAAAGTTTCGAGTTAGTTCTTGTGGATTCAGAGGTAAGTTACACATTTTGTTATATGCAAAGATGTAGTCTCAGTTGAAGAACTCTTTCTTTCTACATCATCTTATGAAACTTTTTTTTTTATATTTCAGGATGCAAGGATTCAAGCAACAATTCCCAAAATGTTTATGCATAAATATGGTCCTAAAATGAATGAATCTGCAGTATATTACATTTCTAATTTCGGTGTGGTTGAAAACGGGGAAAGTATCGCATTCTTGAACATCCTTTGAAAATTATCTTCTTTAACGATCGATATTTATTCGATTACGGGCTTAAGTTTCCCAAAAAGGTTTTTCCTAATTTCTTTTCAGTTACTAGCTTTAACGGATGTTGATGATTGTGGATTGATAGGTATTTATATATCTTATTTTTACTATTTTTATCCATTTCCCTTTTTTTTTTCTACATTAATTTTTTAAATTTATCCTTTTTTTAGATGTTGTTGGGAGATTGGTCGAAAAAGCAAAGTGAAACATATTCACAACCAACGTACAAGTCGGTGAAAAGTTAATAGAAGTCGTATTGGAGGACATTGGGTATTTACTTATTTCATTTGAAGTATATATGTTTCATGATTTGATGTACTATTTGTAATTTTTTTTATTGCTTAATTGACAAATTTTTTTCCCAGGAACAACTCTTTAGTTTGTACTCTTTGGGGTGATTATGCTGATGAGATGTTTAGACTCATTGAAACATGTGGTGATTCTCCTTTGATTGTTTTGATTCAGTTGTGTAAACCAAAAAATTATGATGGTAATGTATTCTATACCATATTGTTCTATATTAATTATCTCATCATCATTCTGATTTAATATAACTAACTATCATTTTATGATTTTAGGTAAAATTACAATCTCAAATGCATTTTTTGCTGCTAAACTACATGTTGATCCTATTGTTCCAGAAATTGCTGAACTGAAAAGGTAGTAAATTTGTTCATTGATTATTTTTTTATTTACCTTTTCATCTTTTATATTAATATTCTAATGTGCTATTTAATATTCTAATGTGCTAATATGCTAATATATTTTCTCTTCCAAATTTCATAGTTTATTTGCAGTTGAATCTGGATCTTCTCATAAGATCAGTCAAATTGAGTCATCTAATGCTTATTCCAGTTATGATGAACTTGAAAGTGGTTTGGCCAACGTGTTGACTGTAGCTGATCTTTTGGAATGCAAGGAGGTTTTTTTTAAATCATTTTGCTCTTTTATTTCTGTTTGCTGTTTATGTTTAAAGGAATTTGTAATCTTCATTCACTTCTTTTTTTTTTATTTTGAAGGAGGGATACTTTTGGGTGATAGGTCAAATTTTTGAAGTATTTGTTGATGGATGCTGGTCTTTTATTAGTTGTAAGGTTTGTATGTATAAGTTGGATTCTGTTGAAAGCGGTTATTTTTGCAAAGGTTGTAACAACAATATAACCAAGGCCATTCCAAGATATAAAGTGAAGGTGAATGTTCACTCTGGTGATGAGACCGCGAAATTCATGCTATGGGACAGATGCTGTGAAACATTGGTTGGTCAATCTGCCTTGGAGCTAAAAGACCACTATATTAAGGTATTTAAAATGAATTTTATTTCATTTTATTAAATAAAAGTTATTTATTTAATCTTTTATCTACTAAGAGTTTCACTTATTTTCATTTTTTTCAGATTACAGATAGTGGAAAAAAAGAATATTGTTTACCACATTGTCCAGATGAAATCATTGCCATAGTTGGCAAAACTGCTATTTTCAAGGTTCATTTGAGGGATGTAAATTTAAGTGGTAAATATCAAAATTTTTCTTCAGGTTCCTGCTATCATGGCAAATCTTTGGTGGATAAATATATTCAGGAAAAAATTAAAGTCAAAAAGGTTTGTATTAGGTTTTTAAAGACCCTTTTAAATGTACTTTTAATTTGTTTTTTTATTAATGTTGTGCACTTCTTTGTAGATGATTGATATTTTAGCAGCTATTAAGGAGGCTGGTGAAGAAGTTATTGAGGTAAGAAACTTGAATAAGTTATTATTTATTTTTTTCATTTGCAAATTTTATTTTTTTTCTTACTTTTATCAATTTTGTAATGTAGATAAATGATTCTTGTGGTGATAATGAAGAAAAGACCCCAGAAAATGTTGGTTTGAAGAGAAGATTTTTGTCATTTGAAGACACTGCTACAAGCACATTAACAGGTGATGGTGGATCAAGTAACAAGGATGGGATTCAGTTAAAGAAGGAAATCAAGATTGAGAAAGACTGAAAATTTTACTGTCTTTATTTGTTGTTTTGAGAATTTTCTTGGAACATTATCATTTGAACAATTTTCTTATTTTGTCTGATTTGTGGATTTGTAATTCATTTGGGGGTTACTTTCATTTTCATTTAGACTTTATAACAGTTTTATGCATTTTTTTTTCACTTATATCCTTTTTTTTGAATGTTAAAGTGTTTTTACATTTACTTTTGGTTTTTTTTTTAGACATTAATTTTATAATACCTGACATTTTATTATTGTTCAAATTATAATGCTTTCCCCCTATTAAACTTATTTCTATCAACTAAATCATTTCACTTAAAAATCCCTTAAAATCAAATTCCTAATCATGTTTCCCTCTAAACAGTATCAAGGAAATCTTAAAAAATTAAATCACAATAATAAGTATTCTAAACATAAAATCTGAGCAACTGAAATCAATCATTGGTAATTCTCAATCAATGTGGCCAATTTATTCATTTCAAATGAAAATACATGAACATCATATTCTTGATTATGTTTATAAGGCAAACTGATTCAATTCATTCTCAAATTAGCCATTTTAAAGCTTATAATTTGAATGAAGACAATGGAAGATAGATTAGAGAAACTTACTTCTCCTCTAACATAAGACCGCTATGGTAGATCTCCATACCAAAATTATCTGCATTACTTCGAAAACAAAATGCATAATTAAACTTTTTGTTAGAATAAAATCAATTACGACTCAAAAACATTATCTGCAACATAAACAGATAGTTTTCAGGTACAATGTTTTTGCAATGTCATTTAGTCATTTATCCAATCATCTTATGAAGAAATTAATGTTTATTTAAACAGTTTTTTAAATCAATTATAGTATCTGAAAGGCCCTTGCTTGGTATGTAGATGATCAGACAGCTATGGTATTGGCTTAGCTGTCAGATGATAATTTAATTTGTGCAGCGGAATAAAAGTGATTTGAAATAATGGTAGGACAACAAACACAAGGAGATAATGCAAGTGTGTGAATGTGATTGCAAAAATGTAATAACACAGAGAATTTAAAGTGGTTCAGAGTTCACTCCTCCTACATCCACCCTCACTGTCAAACTTGACAAGTGAGATCAATTTTATTATAATCTTTAATCAGCAAAAATTACAAATGATTGATTTAGACAAGTTCCTTGAACTTCCTCTTCCTAATTAGTACAGTCAACTAGGGATACATTTAAAGTACAGTCTTAAGTGCTTTTACAACTTGAAGTACAGTCTCAAGATTTTACAAAATAACTAATACACTCAAAGTACAGTCTTGAGTGATTACAAACTTATTCTACACCTAAAGTACAGTCTTAGGTGGTTGGGGTTTGTGAATTAACACACTGGGGTTGTTTTTGTTGGTGAAGAGGTTTAGGGGTGAAGGTTTTGGTTTGGAACAGGGTTTTAAAGGTAAGGATTGGTGTGTGTGTGTGTGGATTACAGAAGGTGTGTGTGGGTGTTTGGAAAGGGTTTTTGACTGGGAAAATGAGTATTTTTCAGTAGTTTTGTTAGAGGAAGAGATCCTCTATTTATACCCTTCAATGTAGCCGTTGGAATATGATATTGCGGCTACATTAATGAGCTTTGGTGGTCTTTGTCCCACTTGTCCACATGCGAGGTCTTCATGAGCCGTCTTGAGCTGTGAGCTTGAGCGAGAGCTTCTAGAAGGTCTTCGATGGTCTTCATTGATGGACTTGATAGCTGTGAAGATGCGGGATCTAACATGGTTGAGTTTGTGGTAACATGGTGTGAGGCGGGAGATGGGCATGTCGAGGGTGAAGTCATAGTTGTCGAGATCATAGCAATGCTTAGCTATCGAGAGAGGATCTCTAATAAGGAGAGATGCACTTGATGATCTTGATGACTTAGAGAGTGACTATGATTCATGTTTTTGATTGATTGTAAACATTGTATAAGAAAGAATCATAGCCGTCGACTCATATTTGTCAAAGTGAAGAATTATGACGAGATAACATCTTTTGATATAAACCCTGTTCTATATATATATTCCTTTATCAAAACCAACTAACTAAGACATTGATCAAAGTTAGGTCCTAACAATTTCCCCTTTTTGGTAAAGGAAGATTTATTTAGAACAAGTTTTCACAGTTTGATAAGAGAAATAATAAAAGAAGTAATCCAAGGAATCATATCGGGCGAGAGGTAATCAAGCGAGATTGAATACTTGGAATTAATCTCAAGATGAGAAGAGTTCACAAAATATTGTCATACAAGCGAGGCAAACAAAACAAATTGTTTTTAACAAAAAAATTGTTCCATAACAAATACAATTATTCATCGACCCAATTGATCATAGAATTCATCTCTTTCTTATGCAGGCGATAGAATCCGATTTCTTTCATCTTCTAACTCTCTTCTCATTTCGAGGCTCAACTCCTCTGTAAAAGAACTCATTGTTCCACTCCCGGGACATCCTTTCATCATACTTGAAGAATTTGTCTTCCTTTGACTTCGGTTGAGATCTTCTAAGGGGTATTTGATCATTTCGATTCTCATTGTGCCCCACAAATGTTTCTTCTTGTTCTGGTCTTCTTGCTCTGCATGGGGCACATCGGACCGATCTCGATTGTGGCTGAAGCGATGCTTGAGCATGAGTGAATTCTGAGGAGGATTGGAAGCTGTAGGGGTGGAAATATTGTTGGAGAGTCTTGATCGGGGCTTGAGGGAGCATCATTATCACTATCAATATCATAGGCTGTCGAGTCGATGAAAGATCAATAACGGTTACGCTCTGCTTTGGTAGCGGCTATGGAAGATGCGAATTCTTTGATCTCGGGAATAGAGACCAAGTTTTTGAAATGAGAGTTTTCATTGGGTGAGGTGAAGTTAATAGGATCTCGGTGATGAAGGGTGAGAGGTATGGCTCAATTCTGGATTAAGAGTTGGGGAAAAGATGTTGACAGTTTTGCTTAATAAAAGCATAATGGCACACTTTTGTTTAAACGGTGAAAGGAAAAGTGTTTTTGCAAGGTCAATGCACGGGGAGAAGACTAAACCCTTTGGCATATACAAGCAAGAATTGAGTGATGGAGAGATGAGTTGGGTGAAAAGAATTTCCCAATCAAGAAGAGTATTGGGAGTGATGAACTTTGGGAAGGATGGGATTTGATGAACAAAGTTGGAGGTGGATGAGGTTCTTGACAGTGCCATTTTTCATAGGCAAAGAACACTAACCCCGGGTTTCTAGCTACAACAATCAAGCCATTCCTTGACGGTTCCCGAATTTTGGATAGATGAAGGGATTTGCAATTTACGGGATGTGAGTTACATGGGGTAACCTTGTCCTTGCTTTGCTTTGATGGAAGACATAGAGAAATCAATTCCACAAACCTAAGCATCCAAGGTTCCACTTTTGGGAAGGAAGGATTGATTTGGATTTGGAGGAATAGAATGACTTGGAGAAGCTGTGAGGACCGTTAGGAATGGGATCAGCATCGGATATGTCTTGACCTTGTCCGGCCCGGTATTGGACTTTGTGGAGAGGCTTCAAAGGTTCATTTCGGGAATTGGAGAAGGTGGCTTGGAAGGTGGAGAGGATTGGGTTGAAAGCAGTTGGGATTGGCTCGGAAGGTTTGGCCAAGACTTTGATTTAGAGACACTGGGAAGTGAATTGAGATTTGAGGAGATTCAAGGCTGCCCTTACTTCACTTTTTGCCAACCTTTTCTCAAGGATAGCTATCATAGCTTCCTCATTTTCCCGAGTTCCATCAAGCTTCAAGACCTTTGCAAGCATTTACAATTGAGTCTCCTTTTGAGACCGAGAATGGGATTAATCTCAACTCCAACCTTCTTGAGTTTTGAATGACCTTAGAAGTATCATCAAGATTCCCCCTTTCGGTTTCAACGGTTGGGGCGGGATCATTCGCGAGGTTCGGTCTCGGGAATGGAAGGGAAGGGATGGCTATCAACATTCATGCTTTGTCACCTTTGGGTTTCTAGATGACTCACCTGGTCCACTTCTTTTACGCATTAACCTAAGCCCGAGTTCATCTAGGGCCACTCTGATTCTTCTTCACTCGAGAAAGTCCTTAAGATAAAAAAGAACGGCCTTTTCGGTATCTGGGTTCCCATCCAACTCAATAGCCTCAATTGCTCTCATGATTTTAGCTAAGCTGTTGAGGTTGGGTAGAGGATATTCTCATCGGTGTTCCCCCTTAAAGGTTGCTTATCTAAGGGTTCTTTGAGATTGAGGATAGCTTGAATGGGTGATTGATGTCTGGTGGGTGTGGATTTTGGGGAAATGGAAGGGGTAGATGTTTTGGTTTTCTTTGATTTGGGGGCTTTCTTTTCGGTTTTTCTTTTCTTTGGTAATGATTTAGAAGGAATGGTTAAGGAAGATTGTACCTTTGATGCGGTAGTTGTCATTGGAGGGGATAGGCGTCGATGTTGCTTTCCTTTGTGAAGGGTTTTGGATAGGGCAAGGGCTGCTGAAGCTCTTGAGAATCTATGTTAGCATCACCGGCATCATCTTGATTCATAGTGTCAACCTCATGGCCATCAACATCACCTCTTTCTTCGGCATTCATAGCATGGTGTCGAGAGATGGTTCCTTCACCGTCGGCTATCGAGATCATCCTTGCTTTTGCTCTTTTTGCTAGGAGATACCACGGTTCTCTTGAGCACTCCAGTCTTCTTGACATTGGTTTTTACTCCTCTTTTCATTCTCCTACTAGTAGCCAAAGCTATCAAATCTTTCCAATGATTAAGCTTTATTCTTGTTTCTTCAAGCATTTTCTCTTGGGCTTCTTTGAAACTCTCAAGGCTCATATCCCGGCCTTCATAACAATTCCCTTCTTTTGTTTCAATGAAAAGGTTCTTTCATTGAAGCATCTTGTTTCTCGACGGCTTTACTTGTCTTGACCATTTCTTGGATAGAGCGGGTTTGAGCTTTGGAATTAGGACTTCAAGGATTCCACTCATGAATCGAAGTTGTTCATCCTTCCACCTTGCTTCTTGAATTTGAGAGTAGAGGATGAGACGGCAAGTTGGAAATTATGGAGAAGGACAATGCACCAATTTGTATCCTTGGTCATCGAGTGAGCATCTGCTTCCACTCATTTGATCCCATTTGGTCAAATGAGGATTGTTTGCCATCAATGGCTTTGTTGACCACATCCATCAATGTTGACTTGAAGATATCATCTTTGTTCTTCACCGTAGCTTTGTCTTGAACGACTTTGAAGTCGGTTACTTTAAGACCAAGAAATTTTTCATAAACAGTCTTTAATCTTTACGATCCTCTATCCCATATATTTTCCATGACATCTTCTTTATTTGGGATTCCATAGACCTCACTAACCATATCTTGAGTGATAGTTATCTCTACATTTTCTATGGTGGCGATTATTGAATTATCTTCATTGTTTCTTCTTCCTACCAAATAAATTTCTCTGCAAAGTTCTTCATAAATTGGGGTTTAGCTCCCATAAAATCAAGTAGTTCATTTACCTCAAGCGGTTCTTTGATGAGGATTCCAACTTCGAGTCATAGAAGTTGGGTTTGATGAAGTAGCCATGAGCATCTGGGTACATTGCTTTAAGTCCGCCATTGATGCTTTGAAAAAGAATTAGGGTTGGAGAAATACGATGGTAGATTGGAGAGGAAAGAGAGGAAATTTAAGCGAGGGTTAAGGAAAAAGGAATTTTTGGTGATTGCGAAAGAGAGAGAGACAAATGATGAGTGAGTACGTGGGCTTTAATGAGCATTGGGGGTTACAAAGTTAAGTAGCTGTTCATATGAGCAGTGGTTTTACCCTTCCCCATGTTGAGACATTTATTCCCACAAAACACAAGAAGAACATTCTCCTTTTCAAGGAGATTTGCGGTGGAAGAGGCGGCGAAGGAAGTGACAATTGTGAGCAATTAACTCGATCAAATCACTTAAAGTATGCTTTAACCTAGTGTTGAAAGAAATCTCGACAGTTAAGCTAGTTTGAATGATGATTGCTTTGTGCGAGATAGCTAGGTGAAAATTTGCCTATAAAACAATGAAAACTTCGGAGGAAAATTACTCGGATTGATTTACAAACAAAAATGGGAAGATTTTCTTCAAAGTTTAATCCAAAGGTTATGGCTCGAACGGACTAAGCAATTGGTCTTTGGGAAAAATGGTGAGGATGATTTGATGAGTGATGAGATGGAGATAGATAGAGAGGCTTTCAACATTGTTGAAAGTTTAGAAAGTGAATGATAAGGGAAAGAAAAAGAGAGTGAGGGTTGATGAAGATATAGAAATGAAGGAGGTAGGCTGTCGGGGAAAAGATTGACGACAAGGAGGGAGAAGGAATAAGGCTGTTTGGGAAGACAATCAAAGTTGATCAAGGAGAGTCAAGTAAGGGAAGGAGTAAGGTAGAAAGGGTATACACTGGGGGAGTTGGTGAAGCGGGACGAGCTCGGACGGCTAAGGAGAGAAGCTTAGGCATCGAGAAAGAAGGTTGAGCAAGATAAGCTTTATACGCTTTGTGAGCGAGGGATTCTCTTTCTCCAGGAGTTGGTTTGTTGGAAGGTAGAGGAGATAACTTTGCGGGAGTGCATATATCTCCTTCTTCAACCATCTCATACTGTTCAACCGGGTTGTAGGTTGCTTCGATCTGCAAGAGCACCTCTTGTGGAGAGGGTGGAGTCAAATGTTGGTCAACCATTTGCAATCACAGGGAATGGTTCTTTCTCGGGAGAATTTAGCTTTGTTACTCCAATGGAGGGATTGCTTGGCCATATGATCCGAGTTGAAGAGTGGTGGCCTAGAAGAGCAAGTCCTTCTCTCCAATATTGATCACTTCCATTGATCCTTTCTTGGAGAGGCATCCGGTGTGGTTGCAGAGGTACCAACAAACCTTGCAATCAACTCGGGAGGCTAGAATTGAAGGAATGAGTCTTTGGTGGAGGGTGCAGGGAGGCTGTGACATTTCCAAAGAATGTCGACGGCAGAGGAGAAGGATTGAAGAGAAAAGAGTGGATCTGAGATTTGTTTGGTTTGGAAGAAGTTTTTGTTGGGTAAGTTGAGATGAGAGAGAAGAATTTGATGGGTTGTTTGAATGTTTTTGTTGTTTTTGGTTTTCAAGGCTTTTGGAATGATAGCTGTCAGTGGATGGCTTGTTAGGAATGTGTAAGATGTAATAGCTATCAGGCAACATTGTGATAGCATTACTCTGTTTGTAATCCTCTTTTATTTGAAAAGAACACCCCTTTTATTTTGGCATATTAATCATCCCAAGCATGGCTCTCAATAGTTCAAATCTTTTTTCATCCATGGCTTTTGTGAGAATATCAGAGACATTGTTCTCAGTGCAAACTTTTGCAAGGTTGATATTCCCTTTTTCAACATGATCTACGATGAAATGATGCTGACTTCAATGTGCTTGGTTTTGAATGTTGGACGGGATTTTCTGTCATAGCAATGGTACTTGAGTTGTCACGAGAAGATGGGAATGTTTGATAATTCAATTCCAAAGTCTTGAAGTTGACTTTTAAGGTAGAGAATTTGTGAACAACACAAGCTGCGGCAATGTACTCGGCCTCGGCGGTTGAGGTTGCAGCGAGGTTTGCTTTTGCTTGACCATGAGATAATCCTTGATCCAATAAGCTGGCATCCACCACTAGTGGATTTTCTATCTAGATTGCACCTGCATAGTCGAGTCGGTGAATCCAACTAGAGAGAATGGGGATTCGGTGGGATACCATAGGCCAAAATCGGGGTTCCTTTGATATATCTCAAAATTCTCTTGGCGGTGAGAGATGAGATTCTTTGGGATTGGCTTGAAACCTAGCACATAGACATACACTAAACATTATGTCTGGTCTTGAAGGCATCGAGATATAGGAGAGATCCTATGTAGCTTACGTAAAGTGTTGGATTTACACTTTGTCCATCTTGATCGGCATGAAGCTTGGTTGTGGTTGACAAGGGAGTTTTAGCGGGGATGCGGTTTGCATGTCAAACTTTTTGATCATTTCCCTTGAGTATTTGGCTTGGTTGATGAAGATTCCTTCCTTCATTTGCTTGACTTGAAGGCCTAGGAAGAATGTGAGCTCACCAATCATGCTCATCTCAAACGATCCTTCATGATATCTCCAAATTCGGTGCACAAGTTCTCATTTGATGAGCCAAAGATTATGTCATCAACATAGACTTGGATGAGCAATCGATCATCTCCATATTTTTTGATAAACAAGGTGTTATCAATATGTCCTTTGGTGAATCCTTTTCCAAGAAGATATCTAGATAGGGTGTCATACCAAGCTCTAGGTGCTTGTTTAAGCCCATACAATGCTTTGTTCGGTTTGAATACATGATCGGGAATTTTGGATGCTCAAAACCGGGGGTTGAGATACAAACACTTTTTCATTTAGAACTCCATTTAGAAATGCACTCTTGACATCCATCGAAAAACTTTCATCTTCTTGAATGAAGCATAGGCAAGAAATAGCCTTATAGCTTCAAGTCTTGCAACAGTGCAAAGGTCTCATCATAGTCAATGCCTTCTTCTTGTCTATAACCTTGAGCAACCGATCTGGCCTTGTTTCTTATTACAATACCTTCTTCATTCATCTTGTTTCTAAAGACCCATCTTGTTCCAATCACGGTTTGATTTCTTGGTTTAGGAACAAGTTGCCATACTTTGTTTCTTTCAAAGCTGCTCAGTTCTTCTTCCATGGCTTCAATCCGGTCGGCATCTTGGAGTGCTTCATTTATCTTCTTTGGTTCCACTTGGGATATGAATGCACTCATGAGAAAGGGATGTTATGCAGGCGGGGTTTTATCAATGCGAAGGGCGATGTAAAGATCTTTATTGGGTGAAATGATATGGGTAATTGTGGTTTCATCATTGGTTTTGAGAGGTGAAGGAGGATTATTGGATGAAGATGGAAGGAGGTTAGAAGATAGATTAGATGAGGAATTGGGATGTTGTCACTAAGGGTTGGTGTCGGCTAAGGGTTGGTTTGTCGGCTAAGTGAGGATTTTGAGGAAGATCGGTCGAGGGATGACTATTTATTTGAATATTTTCTTCCTCATCCATTGGATTGAAGGTGGGAGAGATTTCTGTTGACTTTGTTGGCTTGATTGGTTGTTGATGAGAGTGGGATGGTTGATGGTATGCGGCATAGGATGGGTGTCGGATGAATTTCTTGGAACCATGTATGGAAGGTTTGATGAATCTTGTTCATGACCGAGAATAGTTGAATCAAGAATGGGGGATGATTCGGGGAGATTATCTAGATTTCCCAATCCTTCATCAAAATCACATAATTCGGTTATACTTTGATCATTGTTTTCATCAAAGTCAACATGAATAGATTCTTCCACAACAAGTCTTCTTTTGTTGTACACTCTATAAGCTTTGCTTGTGTTAGAGTATCCAAGAAAAATTCCTTCATCACTTTTGGAGTCAAATTTGTCCAAATTGTTCTTGCCATTGTTGTGGATGAAGCATCTACTTCCAAAGCGTGAAAGTAGGAAATGGTAGGGACTTTGTTGTTCCATAATTCATATGGAGTCTTCTTGTGAAATTTGTTGATCGGGGTTTTGTTTTGAACATACACGGCGGTGGTAACGGCTTCACCCCAAAAATATTTTGGGAGATTATGTTACGACTGCATTGTTCTTCTTGCCTCACGGATTGTTCTCGTTTTCCTTCGCAACACCATTTCTTTGTGGAGTTCTTGGGGCTGAAAAATTGTGATCTATGCCTTTTGAATCACAATATTCTTCCACTCCGGTGTTCTCAAATTCCTTTCCATGGTCGAGATCTGATCTTGATGATGGATGTCCCTTTTTGATTTTGAATTTTGTTGAATAGCTTTATCGACGGCTAAGGGTGTCACTTTTGGATTCAAGAAGAATGATCCAAGTGAATCTTGTGAAATCATCAACAACAACTAGGGAGTATCTTTTTCCTCCTAAAGATCTAGTTCTTATGGGTCCAAAAAGATCCATATGAAGCGGTTCAATAGGTCTTGAGGTGTCCAACTTGATCTTGGGTTTGAATGAGGATTTCTTTTGCTTCCCACATTGGCATGCTTTGCCTGATTTATCCTTTTTGAATGGGATCTTTGGTAGACCTCGACAAGATTGGAATTTGCAAGCTTGGAAATGGTTTTGTGATTGAGGTGAGCCAATCTCTTGTGCCATAGCCATGACATATCGATTGATTGAAGGACGAGAAGAGCGGTGAGCGATTGAAGTTTCCACAATCTCTAAGCTCAAGCAATAGAGATTTCCTTTTCTTGATCCAGTTAGGATGACTTTATTGTTTTTATCTTTAACGGTGCATTTGTCTTTAGTACAAACAACATGATATCCCTTGTCACGATTTGACTAATCTTGATCAAATTGTGTTTGAGACCTTCCACATAGGATACATTTGTAAAAATGATATCTTTTGTAACAAGATTTCTGATCCTTTGACCTTAGCTTGGGAATTGTCACCAAAGGTTACATTTGGACCATTTTTAGGGAATATTGTTGCAACCAATCTTTATTGAAGGTCATATGTCTACTACAACCACTATCTAAGTACCGAGAGACCTTTCTTGGATACCCGCAAAATAGAAAATAAGATTTATGGTACCCTTTTTATTCTTTTGGGTCCAAAGGATTAGTTTTTCTTTGGAGCCCTAACATTGTTCATTGATCCCTTATTGAAGAAGCTGGTTTAGGGTATGGTAATATGACATGATTTGCATCATGTAAGGTGTAAGAACAGTGGATTGGGAAGGATTGAAGTAGTGGTTTGGGTTCTTTGTATTGGGGTTGAAACGAAACTTGTTTGAATGGGATGACCTTGGAGAGTCATTTTGATGAGCATGGCTTCTTCCATTTGAATACGCCATTGAGGTTTTTGTTTTTGGTGTATTTATGCTTGTTGTAGAATCTTTGTTGCCTTGGGGTTCTTTGTTGTTTGGAGGAACTTGGTATCTGTCATGCCTTGGGTACATCTGTCGACCCTTGGGCATCTGACGGGGCTTGGTGACTAGCACCTTTTGCTGACTTGACTTCTTCCTTTATATTGGCCCCTTTTTGAACCCAAATAAACTTGCTTCCTTGAACTTTATTTGGTCCTTCCTTTGATTGACTAGGGCCACCCAAGATTTCTTTTTCTTTTCCTTTGGTTTGAATGGGATAGGTTTGAGTTTGATAGGCTTTGCCGAGCTCGGGTTTTCTAGAACCATTTTTTCAATGGCCCTTTCACCGGTGGGAGGAGTGTACACTTTTTGTGTAGGATCATCGGCTCCAATCCTGTTTTGTCACTTGGACGCCTTTGGGTGTAGGTGAAAAGAGATAATGCTTTACTTGACATGTTCCATGAATCTATTTTCTTTTTAAGAGCATCATTTTCTTTTTCAAGATTGCGAGTTTTTGACAATTTTCATGATTATTAGATGTCTCATTTGTCGGATCCATGTTTTGTTTTTCAAGCATGATGCATTGATCTCTTAGCCCTTGGCATGCTTTTTCAAGCTCGAAATGGTTTTTGTGAGGTTGTCAATGGTTGAGGATTGGGAAAGGTTCTCATTGACCAATGAAGCAAAGCTAGTTTTTTGTTTTTGGTTTGAATTAAAAGAGTGCAAACTAATTGTTTAAAACCATCAATATTTAAAGAGTTAAAATCATGTACCTCTTTTAGTTCATCACAGCAAGTGCTTCCATCTCTTCCTCATTGTCGGATTCTTCATCATCTTCACCATAAGGCATATCATGGCTTCTTCTCCTTCAATTTCGTAGTCATCACTTGATATATACTCTTCATCACTGAATTTTGATGAGTCGGCAATCATGACTTGCTCTTTGTTTTTGTCATGTTTATTTTTGGAGCAATTGTAGCGGTTGCACTTAGAGTGTGAATGATCTCTTTTGAGTATGTCATCTTCTTAGCTGTACGATTGTCCCTAGGTTTCCTTGGTTCGGGGCAATCGGATGAGTAATGTCCTTGCTTTCCACAATTGAAGCAATCAATTGTCTTCTTGTAGCTGTCTTGTTGGGCATTAGAGGTGGAGGGATTGAATTTCTTGTCAAAAGACTTCTTTTGAAATTTCATGGCATTTCGACGGCCATGGAAATGAGGCTTGGAATGTCTTCTTGGGAGATCTGTTTCTGAGATTTGGAGGATGTTTATCTTTTGAAGAGCATTGTTGACAATGGTCTCAATGTCATGGTGAGTGATTGGCTTGTTGACGGGTTCTTGTGCGATTAAAGCTAAGGTTTGTGAAATGGAGGGGACGATGGAATTTTTATCATACCTTCCAGTTCATAAGCTTCAAGCTTTCCAAAATATTGCTCAAGCTGTCATGGTGCTCCATTCGGATCCTTCTCTAATAGGTAATGCTACCTTCTCATATTCTTGAGGGAGATTTGAGTAAATCTTGAGGCGAGATCTTCTTTGTTCAAATGTTTTTCCATGATCGGTAATTGATCTAACAAGGTTCTCAAACCTTGGTCGAGCAAAGCACTCACCTTTTCTCCGGGGTAGAACTTGAAATTGTCTAATTGCCTAAGCAAGTTGTACAAGTTTTGTGTCCTAACACTGGAGTGTTTAGTGAACTTGGTTTGAATAAGAGCCCATGCGGTTACGGCATTTGGTTCCTTAGCAATTTCTTGGGCTAGAGAGTCATTTACACTTTTTGAAGAATGTTCTTGACTTTCAAGTTTGCACTTACTAATTGCTTTTCGGCTTCGAGACCAAGTTTACGGGATTTGATTTTACTTGGTCCTCCATCGATACAGACTTGAGTTGGGTATGACACTTCATTTTTCTAGAACATACCGGTTCCAAATCTTTGTTTGCATCAAGATAAGTTTTTATCTTTGATGCATAGATCTCAAAGGATCCACAGTCATCAATGTGTGGGATGTCTTTCTCATTATTTCTTCTTGGTTGAGGCATGGTGGGTTTGAAGAGAATCCTTCACAAGTTGTTAGACTTTTAAGTGTGAAGACAAGCTCGATACCAATTGAAAGGCCCTTGCTTGGTATGTAGATGATCGAACGGCTATGGTATTGGCTTAGGCGTCGGATGATAATTTAATTTGTGCGGCGGAATAAAAGTGATTTGAAATAATGGTAGGACAACAAACACAAGGAGATAATGCAAAGTGTGTGAATGTGATTGCAAAAATGTAATAACACGTAGAGAATTTAAAATGGTTCGAGTTCACTCCTCCTACATCCACCCTCACTGTCAAACTTGACAAGTGAGATCAATTTTATTATAATCTTTAATCGGCAAAAATTACAAATGATTGATTTAGGCAAGTTCCTTGAACTTCCTCTTCCTAATTAGTACGATCAACTAGGGATACACTTAAAGTACGAGTCTTAAGTGCTTTTACAACTTGAAGTACGAGTCTCAAGATTTTACAAAATAACTAATACACTCAAAGTACGAGTCTTGAGTGATTACAAACTTATTCTACACCTAAAGTACAGTCTTAGGTGGTTGGGGTTTGTGAATTAACACCTTTGGGGTTGTTTTTGTTGGTGAAGAGGTTTAGGGGTGAAGGTTTTGGTTTGGAACGGGGTTTTAAAGGTAAGGATTGGTGTGTGTGTGTGTGGATTACGGAAGGTGTGTGTGGGTGTTTGGAAAGGGTTTTTGATTTGGGAAAATGAGTATTTTTCAGTAGTTTTGTTAGAGGAAGAGATCCTCTATTTATACCCTTCAATGTAGCCGTTGGAATATGACATTGCGGCTACATTAATGAGCTTTGACTGGTCTTTGTCCCACTTGTCCACATGCAGGTCTTCGTGTTTGTCTTGAGTGTGAGCTTGAGCCGAGAGCTTCTAGAAGGTCTTCGGTGGTCTTCATTGGTCTTCATTGATGGACTTGATAGGCTGTGAAGATGCAGGATCTAACATGGTTGAGTTTGTGGTAACATGGTGTGAGGCGGGAGATGGCTGTACGAGGACTGAAGTCATAGCTGTCAGATCATGGCAATGCTTAGCTATCAGAGAGGATCTCTAATAAGGACTGAGATGCACTTGATGATCTTGATGACTTAGAGAGTGACTATGATTCATGTTTTTGATTGATTGTAAACATTGTATAAGAAAGAATCATAGCTGTCAGACTCATAGCTGTCAAAGTGAAGAATTATGACAGATAACATCTTTTGATATAAACCCTGTTCTATATATATATTCCTTTATCAAAACCAACTAACTAAGACATTGATCAAAGTTAGGTCCTAACAGTATCCACCATAATATACATATAAAATAGATTATAATTTACGGAAATACTAAGTCTTAATGATGAATTAAAAATATCTTCTTTTTATTTACGCCATTCTATAATGAAAACCACTTATGTTAATCGAAATTACATGAAAATTAACTTTTGTTTCATCAGTAATAGTTCAATTACACTAGATTATCTATACCTAATATTGTAGCTTAAAAAATGCTTTAACTACAATTCTTATTTCTAGGTTAACTTGACTCTTTGAATTCCCCTCCCATAATCACTTGACCCCTTTATATAAGTGTATATCACAGTCTAGGAAAAGTTTTTTTCTAAACTCCAATCAGTTATAAAATTCTATTATCTTACAAAAAAGAAACTGCAATATTAAGTATTACAAGAGAAATGAAGATAACAAAGTCAATGATAATATGCAAGAAGAGGAAGTCTGAAAATGATGATACTGGTATGTCCTATATTTTTACTATTTTTTTATTTTGTTTCACAAATATGTTTTTGTAATGTACATTCTATACTTTCCCTATTTTTTTCTATCATTTCACCTCTTATTTGTTTAGTTCTCGGCTAAAATTTAAGAGGATGAAGATTATATACAAATTTCAAGATTATATTTTATTTTTCTATCTCTGTTTTTTCATTATAATCAATTATTTCTAAAAAATAATTACGTTTTAATACTAGATTGCTATTAAATTTTTTTGTTAGTACTTTTCTATCTAATTATAATTACAATAAACATTTATATTTACTTAAGTTATTTGAAAGAGTGTATGTTAGTTATACATTTAAAGAGTGTTTGTTAGTTAAACAAATTATACATTTTAAACATTGTTTACCATTCACTGAATATTAATGTTTCTTTGTGGTATTTATTAATTAAATAGAAGCATCTGCATATTTACTAAATGCCTCATAGGTTAGGAACTCTAGAGAAGACAACTAGGACTACCTGTGTAATGATTACTCAAGTTTCCAAAATGTAATCCTTATATTAATGACAGATAGCTTTACTTTATTACCCTACAGCCGCTATTTGTGTATTTAATGTATGTATTTGTATTTAATCTTCACCATTTCCCTATAACAGGTTGTTGATAATTAATCTTTACTCATCAATGTTGTTTTGGTCATTTTTTTGGTTATATATATGTGTCTACCCTTCCAATACCATCCATTCTATAATTCCTTCCTTAGTTTTCTCTAGAACTGCAAAATGTGTGATGAAAATGGCTCCTCTTCTGAAGAAATTGATTCTGACACTGAGGAGCAGAATCATGCATTCTCTGAAACCACTAAGAAGCTTCACTTTGGCCACCTTCGTATTCCAAACTATAACACTTACTGCTCTAAAATGTCCTACAGATGCCCATTCAAGCCTTGCAATGGTCGTAAGTTGCGACGTATGGGTCACAACTCACTGTTACAGCACGCTATCGATGCTAGCCGGTCATCTAATTTTTCTAATGCATCTAGGGGAGAGCATAGAGCCTTAGCTGAATACTTTAGGAACATCCTAGAGCTATTTGGTTCTCTTGATCCCCCACTTTGTAAAAAGAATGACTTGAAGAAGAAACCTTTTGATAAGGGTGATGGTGGCTGTGATGGTGGGGCATCTGTTGGCTCTTATGGTAGGGAGGGTGGTTCTTTTGTTCTCTAAATCAAGTTTTATTTTCTGTTTTCTGTATTTCTTTTTTTTTTATGTCAGTTTGTATTTTTTTTTTTGTTCTTTGTAATGTTTAATATATACATTAGACTTTTGTCCTTTTCTCTTATCAATTTTTTTTTATTAGTCTCATTACATACCGTAAGCTTTTAGTTATCCTAATTTAGGGTTTCATTTATTTGTCAAAATTTCCTATTTTAAAGCAAATACATTCCAAATAAATTCGTATCAAAAATTTGGGCTTCATTTTCTGAATACAACACAGTCATGAAGATAATATTTATAATCATTAGACAACAAAATCAATTTGAAAAAAAAGGATTTTAAAATTATATCATAACAATGTTTCTTGCAGTCTTCGATCAATAATTCTTATATTTTATAAAAAAAGTAGCAAACTTGATTCAAAGTATTTGACCTAAAACAGATGAAACTAATCAAAATATATTGAAGACGACTCTTTATTCAAAATATGTGACCTAAATCAGGTTCAAGTATTAAAATTACAATTAAAAAGTAAATTAAAAAGTAAATTTATTAGTAGATCTAAGAAATTTTACCTTCGAAATCAAAGAACTGAATTTTGTATCAAAATTACATGGAGTCGTAAACAATAACCCTCTTGATTCAAAAATATTTGACCTAAATCAGATTCAAGTATTAAAATTACAATAAAAAATGAAATAGATACGTAGTACTTAGAAATTATACCTTCGAAATATTGGGAACTGAATTGTGTCTTCAAAAGGAGAAGCAGGCGTAAACAATCACCCTCGATCTTGGTCCCAACCATTGATTATCCATAACTGGAACCACATATTCGCCGCCCTTCATCGATTATTGGTTTGGGAACGAAAGGTTATCGGTCGGCGTAGAAATTTAGGGTTTGTTCTGGATTGTTCTAAGTTCTATTCCAGGCGTAGGTAAAATTAGGTTAGTTTATTTGGATTTGGGCTTTTTGTTTAATGGGTTGGTTTTTATTTTTTGAGTGGGCTTGGGAAAATAAAACTGTGTAGTTAAAGTGTGTGTTTGTTCCATTCATTTTTTTTTTTTGCTTAACAATATTATTGTCTTATAAATTACTCTACTTTTTGTTTTTTTTTTTTTTTTTTAACAAATTGCCTAGACAATTTTCGTTTCATAGTGTCATTTATATATTAATTAAAGCCAAAATAAATGTACCTATTAAATACTTTATTTTGTTCACATATCATTTTTTTTGCAGAAAATAATGTTCAACATAATATAATGTCTGTGCCTTCATCGACAAAAAGTTCCCGTCAATCTTCTCAAATCATGCCATTATCAGAATTGTTTCACTTTTAGCGCTATTTCAAGTTTCAAAATTGTACAAGTAAAGTATCATCTTTAATTAAGATCATAATTGTTTCACTTTTATGTTAATAAAAAAATTGAATTTTATGTTGTTTAAAAAATTGAATTTTATGTTGTTTACGTAAATTTTAAAAAGTGTTCTTCCCGTGTGTTTAACACACGGGTGATGATGCACTAGTTTATTTAAAAACAAACAAACAATACCTCTACATCACAAGTCGGCGCATTGATCAAAAAAATTAAATAATAGTAAAATAACATAATGATCAAATTAATTTTTATGAATGTTAATTATACTTGATTTACCAACTTATATACATACACGGATACGGATAAAGAGAGAACATATATTATAAATATGGAGAAGCAAAAATTACAGATCTCAATTATATATGTACATGATTGTTAGATCACTAGCACAAATAACATATGTGCATCCTAGAGAGAGAGAGAAAGGGATGAAACAAATTCGAAATGCCTACAGATGAGTAGAAATTTATGAAACTTATAGAAATCACAAACTCAATTGTTAAAATTACATATCTTTATCGATCAAACTACGCAAATAATGTTATGGGCGTGGGGAAAACCGGCCAGGCCTGGCCCCCATGGCTGAGCACAGTCGTGCACCTTGAGTTGCACAATCATATCAATCCACTTGCACGGGCGTGTCACCAAAATTGCATGAGCGGGCTTGTAGTGTCCCAATTTATTTCTGCTCTCTGATTCTTGCTCATGCACCGTCGTGCATGCCTTCTTGCACGACCATGCGAATCCTTCTAAGTCCCATATCGCTTCAAGCTTCTCCAATTTCTCTTCACACTTCAAACTGGTTTCAAATTCGTTTCTGGCAGGTAGAATTGGGATGGAGCGTTTCATGGCTATGAAGCGCGTTATCTCTGACAGATTTGTCATTCTTTTTTTTTTACAAATTGAACAATTTATTTTAAAACAAATAGTACTTCATTGTCCCAAAATAAATGTATATTTTTTAAAATCAAAATAATATCAATTTTTGTAAATAAAAATGTTTCTAACAAATTTATAAATTTATTGAAGAGGTTTATGAGTTTGAGAAAAATATTGTTAAATATTTATAGAATAAGAGTATAAATAGGTAACGTAAGGATCCCCTTAGCCTGATTTACGCTCGGATCTCTTTGAAGGCAGGTGCCCATAAATCTAATACTTTTTCCACTTCACAAAAAAGATTTTTAGTTTGACTACATATAATTATTAAGAAAAAATAAATGTTATGAATATAAAAAATAAATTATGAGAGAGAAATTTGATAGACAATAGTAAGTGGGTTGTTATCATAAGTGTAGCAAGCGGGTCTCATTGTTCATTTAAGAATAAAGCAAACTAAAAACCTTATTTTGTAACAAAAAAGAAAAGTAAAAACCTTATTACTACGAGATGGTAGAAGTATTTTACATTGTAACCCCATCATACTTAATAGAAATACATGTAGGGTTATTAATTTGACATTTCACACTTTCACCCCCTACATGTGCCACCTCATCGATTTTTGTTAACAGTTTGACTGACGTTAGTTAGATCTACTCACTATTAAGCACATAAATATCAAATGTCAAGGATGATAAGGAAAAATAAAATAGTTTAGAAACAAAAATAAAAAAAGTTTAAAGGTCAGGGATGAAATTGGTATTTTTGCCGAGATATAACTAGCTATTTTTACTGGTAGATCCTATAATTATGGTTTTTACTGGTAGATCCTATAATTTTTTGATTTCTTAGTCTATTTTTACTGGTAAATAAAGCCTAGAATTATGGTTATTTTTAGGGAGTGGTGCAGAGTTATTAGTGGAATAGCTAGTTATTACTAACAAGAGCAAGTCATTGTCCCTTGTGGTTAAGAATTTTCAGCACCATTTCTTTCTAAAAGAGTTGGTGGTCATATCATAAATTCTGATCAAATTTTTTAGTTTCATAATCATACACAATATGGCTGGCCAAAATGACTCCAAATTTCACATAGCTATGTTCCCATGGTTTGCCATTGGCCATATAACTCCCTTCCTCCATCTCTCCAATGAACTTGCTCAAAGAGGACACAAAATCTCTTTCTTGTTGCCAAACAAGGCACTAATCCAACTTCAACATATCAATCTCCACCCCAACCTCATCACCTTATACCCCATCACGGTCCCACACGTCGAAGGCCTACCTCCCGGCACCGAGACTGCCTCTGACATACCCATTTTCTTGACCACACATCTTGCTACTGCTTTGGACTTGACTCGTAATCAAGTTGAATCATCTTTGAAGACCTTAAAGCCCGATTTGGTTTTTTACGATTTTGCCCATTGGATACCTGATATAGCAGCCCATATAGGGTTCAAGACTGTATGTTATAATGTTGTGTGTGCAGCTTCATTAGCGATTGCATTAGTCCCTGACCGGAAAGTTCCTAAAGACCGGCCACTCACGGAGGCTGAACTGGCGGAGCCACCACAGGGGTACCCTTCTTCCACGGTGGTCTTATGCCGCCATGAAGCTCAGTCTTTGTCATTTATCTCACTTGAATTTGGCTTCGGAATGACTTTTTACGACCGCGTTATTGCTGCCTTGACAAAGTGTAATGCAATATCTATTAGAACATGCCATGAAGTTGAAGGCCCAATGTGTGATTATATGGCAAGCCAATATAAGAAACCATTATTATTGACTGGGCCTATTCTACCTAAGCAGGCCCAAACCCCTTTGGAGGCCCAATGGGCCGAGTGGCTTAGCAAATTCAGTCCTGGCTCAATGATCTTTTGTGCATTGGGAAGTCAATTGGTTCTTGAAAAGGACCAATTTCAAGAACTTGTGCTCGGACTAGAGTTAACGGGACTACCATTTTTCCTAGCGGTCAAACCGCCATCGGGCACCGCCTCCGTGGAAGAGGCATTGCCGGAGGGATTTGGAGAGAGGGTTAAAGGGAAAGGTGTGGCTCATGGGGGGTGGGTCCAACAGCCACAAATATTGGGCCACCCATCGATTGGGTGTTTCGTGAATCACTGTGGGTTCGGGTCAATGTGGGAGTCTTTGACTAGTGATAGTCAAATAGTGCTATTGCCACACCTTGGGGATCAAATATTAAACGCTAGGGTACTAGCTGGGGAGCTAAAGGTTGGTGTGGAAGTAGAGAGAGATGAAAAGGGCCAATTTTCAAAAGAGGGTGTGTGTAAGGCTATCAAATGTGTAATGGACAAAGATAGTGAGGTGGGTGTCTTAATCAAGAATAATCATGCAAATTGGAAAGAAAAACTAGTGAGCCCTGGCTTCATGAGTGGTTACATGGATAGGTTTGTTCAACAATTGTATGAGATTTAGATAACTTTTACATTGGCTATGTAGTTTGTATACATCTTTTCTTTAATGACCGATGTTATACACATGCACACTAAGCACCCTTTTAGCATGTTGTATATTATAATAGATTAAAACGTGAAGAGAGGTGCGGACGGTAGTAATATGGTAGGTCTGTGTAACATTTCCCGCTTTAATCCTTTTGTATTTTGCGTAATTCTAAAAATTGGTTGTTTCTTGAATTGTTGGCCAAGAATCTAGTTGCCGAAAGAACCACTGCTTTCGAGTATCCATCATATTCTGTTATTTTTAATAATCGAGATTTGATTACACTTTTCTTATTTTTTTTTTTGTTCCCCTTTTTTAAAAGAAGGGGATCAACACATTTCACCACTCCCTCACGCACTTCACAGGCGCCACATGCCAGGGAGGGCAATGTCATTCCCTCTAACCACTGGTGGGGGAATCGAACCCATGACCTCCAGGTTGGAAGCCATGAACTCTAACCATCAGGCTAATATATAAATTACCATGATAAATTGGGTTTTCGACAAACTGAATTTTCGACGTGACAATATATTATCTAATTTAGTTTGATTATCTATCTCGCAAATGAGAAATGTGATTAAATCCCGATTATTAAAAGCTTAACAGTAGAAGCGGTTCCATCTGCATCTAAATTGACCTAAGAAGTAGATGGAACCGATGAGTGTAAAGAATCTGCTTCTAGGAACAAATTGATTTTTGGAAACAATAATACTCCCTCCGTATCACCTCAATTGGTTCATGGGTAAATTTAACGGTTCTAAAAAAAATAAATAAAGTGGGTAGAAATTAGAGAAAAGAGAATGTAAAAGTTAAATGTGTGGTAGGGAATAGGAGAAAGAATATAAAAGTTAAAAATATTTAATAGGAGAGAGAATGAGTGGGAGGAATAGTAAGGGGGTTTTTGTTTTTTTTAAGTGATAAGTGCTGAAATCTGATTTCAGTTCTGAAAATGGCTGAATGATTAAGAGGCAGCGACTGAAAACTGAATTCTGAATTGGATAAGTTGTTTGATTTTCTATCTGAATATATTTTCTGAAACAATTAAAAAAAATTAAAAAAAAAAATTCGTCAAAACCAAATACTCCCTCCGTCCCGCTAATATTAGCACACTTTCTTTTTTGGGCGTCCCGCTAATATCCGCACACTCCCAAAAAGGAAACTTTATATTAATAAAATATTCACCCAATTCCACTCATTCTCTCTCCTACATTATTTTAATACTCACAACACCATTATAATTTATTACACCCTCCACTCATTCTCTCTCCACTCATTCTTTTACACTCACAACATTTTATTAAAATATCATATTCCTTAATTCCCGCGCAAACAGTGTTTGTGCTAATACTAATGGGACGGAGGGAGTATGAAACAGTAAACAGTTTAAAAAAAAAATTAACCAAAACCAAATATGAAACAGTGGCTTTCAGAGGCAATTCAGCAACATTTTAACCACTTAAAATTAAGAAGACTTTAAGAGTCTAACAAGCCTTATTTCAAAAAAAAAAAACAAACACACTTATTTCTCTAATCCTCTTAATGAATAAGTGTTAAGAGGCAAACAAGGCTAAAAAACTAAAAACAAACGCCCCCTAAGTTAATGATTGATTTTTTGTAAATATGTTAAAATTATAAGGGTATAATGAATGGTTTTTTTATAAATATATAAATATTATGAGGGTATTAATATCCGAAACACTGTTCACTTTTTTTCATTTATAAAATGGCTCAATTGAAATGGAACGTCCCAAAAAAAAAAGTGGATCAATTGAATTGAGGTGGGACGGAGGAGGTAGTATTAGATAGAGTATTCGAACACCCTTAACATAGCTGTCAAATTAATAATGGACAAGAAGAAAACATTACATAAAAGGGTAGGGACAATCCATAAACAAAGAATCATCACATCACATGGTTAATTTGCTGTCATCATTCATTCCCTTCCAACTATACACTCAAAATTAAAGTTCCCCTGTTTTCCCTACTTATAATATGGTCAATTTATTTGGGGAAAAATATTTTTTGAAAATTATTTTTTTCACTTTTTTAGATAAAATAATTTACGAATTTTTTCTATGTAAAATATTTTTCGAAAATTGATAACACCTTCACAGACACACAGAGACCCCCACGTTACCCACCCCACATCAACCACTTCTATCCCATCCCCATCACCACCCCCTGCCACCCAACCCAACCCCACCCCTCCCCCCTGTTGAGTCAAAAAAATATATTTTAAATTTATTTTTAATAACTCATCCCCCAATTCACTCATCACCCCACCTTCTTGAGTTAAAAAAAATAATCATTTTAAATTTATTTTTAACAACTCCTCCCCCATTCCATTCCACTCACCACCCCCTGCCATCCTTACCCCCCACCCCCCGTTGGGTAAAAAAAATTAATAATTTTTCGAAAAACAGTTTACAGTTAAATTTAAAAAAAAAAAAAATTACCCGACGGGGTGAGGGGCAGGGTGGCAGGGGGCGATCAGTGGATTGGGGGAGGGGTTGTTAAAAATAAATTTAAAATGATTAATTGTTTTTTTTACTCGACCAGGGGGTGAGGGTGGGGTGGCGGGGGGTGATGAGTAGATTGGGGGATGAGTTGTTAAAAATAAATTTAAAATGATTAATTTTTTTTATTAGACGGGGGGTGGGGGGTGAGTGAATTGGAGAAGGAGTTGTTAAAAAAAATTAATGATTAATTATTTTTTTTACTCTACGGGGGTGGGGGTGGGGGTGGGGATGGGTGGGTAGGGGTGGTAGTGGTGAGTAGGGTGGGGATGGTAGTGGAGATTGGGGTGGGTAAATTTGTAGTCAACTCAATCGAACATTTTTCGGAAAACATTTTTCTTACCAAACAGTCGAACATGTTTATTTCATTTTTCGAAAAATATTTTCATTTTTCGAAAAACATTTTGCAGGAAATCATTTTCCGAAAAATGTTTTACGCTAAACAAACAGAGCCTTAGGTTCCGTTTGTATGCCCGTAAAATGTTTTTCGGAAAACGTTTTTCCTATTTTTCTGTGTTTGGTAAGCACCGAAAAGTGGAAAAAATGTTTTCCGAAAAATGTTTTTCCCCTTTTTCACCGTAAAATGACTTACAAATTTTTTCTAAGTAAAACATTTTTCGGAAAATGGTAACACTCTCACACACCTAACTTTTCATACACCCCCCACGTTACCCATCCCACTCACCACCACCACCCACTGTCCCCCACCCCACTCACCGCCACAACTCACCACCACCACCTCACACCCCCCACCCCCTCGGGTCAAAAAAATTTAATCATTTAAAATTTACTTTTAACAACTCCCCACCCCACTTCACTCACCACCACCACACATGTCCCCCACCCCCACCCCCGTCGGGTCAAAAAAAAAATTAATCATTTAAAATTGATTTTTAACAACTCCCCACCCCTGCCCCCCGTCGGGTAAAAAAAAATTTATTATTTAAAATTTATTATTAACAACTCCCCACTCCACTACACTCACCACCACCACCCCTGCCCCCCTCACCCACTCCACTCACCACCACCACCACTGCCTCCCCTTCAAATTATCTCAGATTGTCTTTTTATTGAAATATATTTTCATTAAATACATAAAAAAAATTCGAAAAACATTTTTAGTTGATAAGAGAGTATGAGAGAGAAAGTGAGATATAAAATAATAAATGAGTAATGTTGTGAGTATAATAAACGGGTCTCATTATTTATTATTCCGTTCAATTCAAAATAGATTTCATTTTGTTACCCCAATATTGAAACTTGTTACATTTCATTAATTATACCCATTGTGTGAGGTAATGTATGAGAGAGAAACAAATTATAAGGGTATCTTTGATATTTTAGTTAGTAAAGTTGTTGTATTAATTGCATATTTGAAGAATTTTGAAAACCTCTAAAACGATATTTATTTTGAATCAGATAGAGTAAGTCATTTTTGAATCGTTTGATTTCATTTTCGGTAAAATAAGTCATAAGTCATGTAACAGCCTATCACAATTCCCCTTATAAGTCATAAGCATTAAGCCAAGTGCTGAATCAAAAAACACGTATGAATAATAATAATAATAATAATAATAACAATAATAATAATAATAATAATAATAATAATAATAATAATAATAATAATAATAATAATAATAATAATAATAACAATAATAATAATAATAATAATAATAATAATAATAATAATAATAATAATAATAATAATAATAATAATAATAATAATAATAATAATAATAATAATAATAATAATAATAATAATAATAATAATAATAATAAAATAATAAAATAATATTAATAGTAATAGTAATAAAATAAATAATAAAAAATAATAAAAATAAAAATAAAAATAAAAATAAAAATAAAAATAAAAATAAAATAATAATAATAATAATAATAGTAATAATAAAAATAAGAAAATAAAAATAAGAAAAATAATAAATAATAATAATAATAATAAAAATACTAATAATAAAAAAATAATAATAAATAATAATAATAATAATAATAATAAAATTATTATTATTATTATTATTATTATTATTATTATTATTATTATTATTATTATTATTATTATTATTATTATTATTATTATTATTATTATTATTATTATTATTATTATTATTATTTTAGGCTTTATAATTTTATTAGCATTTTTTCAGCTTATTAATCAAACAGTCATACTTATTTATGACAGCTCATCAGCACTTCAAAAAAATTAAATCAAACAGAATCATTCATTAGTTTATCAATCATAAGTCATCAGTCATAAGTTATCAGTCATAAATAATAAGTTATTAGCACATATCAATAAGCTAAATCAAATGGGCCATAAGTATTAGAAACTTCCTACTTTTGAACTTTGCAATTAGAGCAAGTATTAGAAACTTCCTACTTTTAAGTAGTAATTATTAGTGGGGTAGAGAATAGTTAATTATTAGTTGATGTTATTACGATAATAAGAGTGTTTCATTAATAAAAAAAATTATATTAAAATATTTTCATTTGAGCCTTTGTAATTTTAAGTGAGATAACTAAAATGATTATTTTTGTAATTTAAAATGGGACGGAGAGAGTATATATATATATTCTATTTTCATGGTGGTTTTCACTAATAATTATGCACTCCATTTGACCCATTTTAAAATATAAAGTCAAATTGGGAAAAATTTCGCTCCCATTAAAACGGGAACGGATTAAATATATAATTTTTAATTTTGCTTTAATGCAAAGAGTTGGTCTTACAAAAAATGCGTTTTTTTAAGCTTAGAAAAAATTATTTTTACACTGGCACTTAATAACACTAACACTGACACTTTTTTTATACTTGCACTTTGTTACACTAACACTGTCACTTTTTTACACTGGCACTTAATATACATGCACTGACACTTTTTTACACTGGCACTTTGTTGCACTAACAGTACTGGTACTTTGTTACACTAACACTGACACTTAATATACATGCACTGACACTTTTTTACACTAACACTAGCACTTTGTTACACTAACGCTGGCACTTTTTACACTGGCACTTGATATACATATGCACTGACACTTTGTTAGAATGACACTTTGTTACACTAACACTGGCACTTTGTTACACTAACACTGATACTTGTTTACACTGGCACTTTTTACACTAACACTGGCATAGCGGGGGAAACAAAACTCGTTTTTCTAATTTTAAGAAAAAATGCGTTTTTTGTAAGATTTTGGCTAACGCAAATGATGTCACTTACCGAAATATCAAAAATGTTCATAATTATTTGTTTTTCTCAAAAAAAAAAAAAAAAAAAAGAAGAAGAAGGAAGTCTAATTATAAAAATTATTAAGTTAAAATTAGTGAACCTCTTAAATCGCCAACCAATGAAAAAGAGAAAAGAATGACAACCGAAAAAGGAAGGAGAGGAAGTTACGAAGTAATAAGTAAACCTCATTAAATTGTGATGAAAATGAAAATAAATTGTTAAAATGTTTGAATAATCAAACAGCACTATTATAATAAAATGGAGGTAGTTGTTTGTTGGTGCATTTATCAAAAACTACTTTTGAATGATGAATATTACAATAAAAATCATACAAGTTGGACATTACAAAAACTCATTAAATATTACAAAAAAACTCCTTAATTATTAAAAAAATTCTTTTTTATTATTTTTTAAGTTACATTTATTAGTTGTTTATAATTGATAAATGCATTTATCGATTATTTATAACTAATAAATTTATTTATCAATTTTTTAAAGAGATTTGTGCTTGTTATTTAGTCACCTTATGAATGTTTGGAATCCATATTAGGCAAGCAGACATTGCTTTTGTTAATTCCATGACAACTATAAACTACGGATACTTATACCATTGTATATCGTCAGTTTGATCATTCAGCGAAACTTATTACAAGTCATCCGCCTCAACGTTGAAATGGTATGACAAAGTAAAAGACAAAACAGTGTTAAACAACTGATCATCAGTTATTTAACTGATTAATGCATTATTAGTTCAGTAATAAATACAAAAATTTTGTACATTCAAAAAATAAAATTTTAAAAAGTAATTTTTTGTAAATCATAACTTACATGTTTTTTTGTAAATTGCATCTTTTTGACACAGTTTTTAATAAAAACTATTGTTTGTCTTGGGCCGAGATTACATGCATCACATTGATAGCCACAAGTGATCCAATGGTTGTGCACCAATGACAATGTCAGCCCTAATAACTCAAAATCGTTGGATCACATGCGATACACAATATAATACTCCCTCCGTCCCAAAATGTTTGTCCCATTTGACTTTTTTGTTGAACTTTGACCACAAATATATGATAATTTAATTATATTCATGAAATTCTAAAAATTCATATTGATTCACCGTTAATAATATTATCAACAACAATTTTTAGAATTTCATGAACATGATTAATCTCTCATAAATTTGTGGTCAAAGTTCAACAAAAAAGTCAAATGGGACAAATATTTTGAGACAGAGGAAGTATAATGATGAGCCCGGATCTACTGGACCGGGCCCGCGCTCGGTCTGGTCCAAGGAACCAGTGACGTGGCAGTTTCTAGACCGCTGGAGGGGAAGACCGCGGACAGATAGGCCCTTGAGGTCAAGACCGCGTCCCTCCCCGCATTAACCCTATCAAGGACCGAAGGGATCCTGACCGCTATATTCGTGCCCGCATGATCTATGACCGCTAGGTCCGTGCCCGCAGAATGTATGGCCGCGGGACCCATGCCCGCCGGAGGTATGACCGCTCCATCCGTGTCCGCGTCAAATACCTTTGACCGCGACCACGATGTTGACCGCGGGCTCATGACTGCCTCCCAGTCAAACTCTCCTGCTTCCCGGTTAATGTCAAGCCTTACTGAGCAAGTTAGCTTACTGGCTCTGACATGCAAGTTGCCGGCTCCCCCATCACGCATTTAATGCAGCTCAGTCAGGCGCCTACTATTTCATTTAATGCGCCAAGCCATCTACATGGCTCATGTCCCTTTCAGCCATGCCCCCTCTGACAGTCAATGTTCCCTCCCTGACAGGGCCAATTAGCTGCGGACACGTGTAGCTGGTCAAATACCAAAGTGCCCCCTGAGGCGATCTCGTGCTTACATCAACAAGCACCACTACATTGCCTATAAATAGAAGGCCTTTGTCCCCTTGGGCAAGGTAAGTTCCAAATATATTGAGTAAGCCATATTACTCTAAACCCTAAACACACACACACACACTCCAAGGTATTCAAAGCCTTATTACTCAGTATTCTTACTCTCACACCCGAGGGCCTGAGTTAGAGTAACATCCAACTTTGACCTTAACGGTGCTCTTTTGTGTTGTGATTTAGGTACATCAATCCACCAAAATATCCTAGCCAGATATCCTTGAACCGCTCCTGACCCTGAAAAGCTTGGCGTCATCAGTGGTTCCATTGCCGGGAACTCGACTTTCATTAGTTTTTCCCGTTTAAAATCTTTGTTTCCAGATACACCTTGTATTCTAAACAACTGACTGTCAAAAGCTCTCCTTTTCAGTCATTTTCCTTCTCTTCCAAACATGTCTAGAATATTGGAAAATGCTGGTCATTTGACCCTAGAGGAGGATAACCAGGCCTCACCTTCTAATGTCAACAAGGGTAAGGCTACGACCTCTGTTTTTAACCGTATGGGGGCACGTTCTCAGCCATCACACAGCCTTTCCCCAGCCCAGAGAGCTATACACAAACTGACAGACGAGGCCCGAGCTGAAAAAGCCCAAGCCCTCCTAAATAATAGCCCCACAACCCCCCAAGCTCCACTGAAAAACACCGCCTTAAACACTCCACTCTCCCCGGAGCAAATCCTGAGAAGGACAGAAATCCTGGCCTCCAAGGAGAAGCTGGTCGCGGAGGCCATGGCCATCGCCGACGCTCAATTGGAGATGTTTGAGATAGAGGCCAACGGAGGGCTCCAGTTCCCTCAGGAATCACTAAGGTTCTCCCAACGAGCTCCCCCTAAATCGCTTGCTAGTCAAGCTAGGGGGGCAAACCGGGTTGAACCAACCCTTGACCGCGGACAGCCTGCCAAGCGCACTGTGGTGCAAGTTGAAGATAGCGAGGAGGTTGGAGAAGAGGCCCAATTCAATCTACGTGCGAAGTCCAAAGCCAGACCCTTGGCTCTGGCCAAGGAGAAGGCCGTGACTCCACGAGCTAAGAAGCAGAAGGTTGATAGTCAAAACCCTGAGTTTTCGGATTTCATGCAGAAGATGTGGGAAACCCATCAGAAGGCCGCCCAGAAATGTGGCCGCACCATGGACGCCTTCAGCGATAAGATTGCGCGGGCACCTATACAGAGGAGCAAACCCCCCCAGATGGACACCTATGATGGCTCCAAGAACGCCAAAAGCCATATGGGACGATTTGAGGGTCAAATGGCTCTATTCTCCTCAGATGAATCCGTAATGTGCAAAGCCTTGGCTGCGACCTTCACGGGCAAGGCCCTATCCTGGATGCTGGCTCTCAAACCTCGGTCCATCCAATCATTCAACCAGTTCAGGAGCATCTTTCTTAATGCCTTTGCTGGTGCTGGTGTGCCCGCTAGACCAAAGAAAGACCTTGTCCGTGTCAAGCAGGCCCCGGGCGAAGCAACAAAAGTTTACATCTCTCGGTTCAGAAAGGTGAGCGAGGAGATTGTAAACTTAGAGGAAGGAGACATCAGACTCTGTTTTGAGGGCGGCCTCACCTCCACTTTCCTCAAAATGAATTTTGCCTCTAGCCCGCCAAAAACCGTGGAGGAAATGTATGAAAGAGCCTCGGCCATAGCATCCGCCGAAGAGCCAAACGTGCCCGCTCCCTGAGCCTCAGCAAAGGAGAGAATAAGCCAAGTCCAGGAGACCACCCCGGAGCCTGCCCGCCCCAATAATCAGGGCAAAAACAGAGGCCGTGGGTCAGACAAACTCCGGAAGGCAGTAGATAGTACACCTTTCACCGAGCTCACCGAGCCAAGAGTGGTAATAATGAGAGCCTCAGAATTTCCTCCTCCTCCCCCAATGCTCAGAAAACCAAATGAGAGGAGTAGGGCTAAGTTCTGTGAGTATCACAACGACCACGGGCACGGTACTGAAGATTGCTTCCAACTGAAGAGAATAATCCAGCAGAAAATCAATAACGGGAAGTTAACCCAGTGGGTTAAAGGGAACAACAACAATGCCCCAAACAATAATAACCAGCAGCGGGCACGAAATACACGTGGCCCCGAAAGGAATGAGAGAGATAACTATGATGATGATTTGGAGGATTATGACATTCATTTCATTGGCGAGGAGCCTCCCTCCAATAAACAACTCTCCCTTCAAATCCGCACTTTGGAGAAAGTTTTTCTGATTCCCCCCATGACTCCGGAAGAAGAGCAGGAAATAGGGTTCAAGAAGAGTGAACTTGCCTCCTCCCTATTTCACTCTACTCAGCCCATTACCATCCCAATGAAAATAAACCGGGCCAACATACACCGAGTCCTAATTGATACGGGCGCGGCCAGAGACATCCTCTACTACCACACGTTGGTTAGCATGAGGATGACCGAGGCTAACCTAACTCCTTATGCGGGCATGTTGGAAGGCTTCACAAATCACGCAGTTGGGGTAAAGGGGACGATTGTGTTTGAAGTAACTATTGGGGAAAAACCCATGCAGAGGATGGCCAAAATCACTTTCATGGTGGTCGATCTTCCTTCCCAATACAATGCTATTCTCGGCATAACTGCTCAGGCCGAATTGGGAATAGTTGCTTCCGTTCCCCACCAGAGGGTGAAATTTAACACCCCGGGCGGGGTTGCTACCATCAAGAACCAGCCCGGGAGATTCCTCCGAGCACTCGAGGAGAAGAGAAAGGCAGATAAAGGCCAGACATCCTGCCCGCAGATAGAGGGCAAGGACAAAACGAAGAAAGGGAAGGCCCTAGCACTTGTGCCGGCACCCATTACAATTGGCATGCTTTCTTTCCATTCCACTAAGGTGGAGCTCAAGACGAGCAGAAAATCCAAACAGTTGGCCCCTATTGAGGGAGGATACATTGATCGAGGAATTGAGGGAGAAATTGATCGCGATGTCATATATTCTATGGCCACACTAACCGGAGCTCAGGTCAACCCCCCAACTATTATCATTGACTCATTGCACAATCGTGAAATCAGCGACCTTCAACCTAACGACGAGCTCGAGGAGGTGGTCATCAACCCACACTTCCTCGAGCAAACTGTTAAGGTTGGGCTGGAAATTCACTGCGAGGAAAGAAGGATACTCATCGAGTTCCTTAGAGCAAATTGTGATATGTTCGCTTGGAGGGTGGAAGATATGCAAGGAATCAGCGAGGACGTGATCCTCCATAAAATCAATGATGACCCATCCTTCAAGAACATTCATCAAAAATCAAGGTACTTCTCTCCGGAGAAAGAAGTGGCGATCAAGGAAGAGGTGAAAAAATTACTCAAAGCGGGGATAATAAAGGAGATTACCTACCCAAAATGGCTGGCCAATGTGGTTATGGTCAAAAAATCCAACGGCAAGTGGAGGATGTGTGTTGATTTCACGGATCTCAACAAGGCATGCCCAAAAGACTGCTTCCCTCTTCCTCGCATAGACAGATTGGTGGATTCTATAGCCGGCCACAGAGTATTGAGCTTCATTGATGCATACTCCGGCTACAGTCAAATCCAAATGGCTCCTGAAGATGTCCGCTCCGTTGCTTTCATCGCTGCGGGTAAGACTTATTGTTACAAAATGATGCCCTTCGGGCTAAAAAATGCAGGAGCCACATATCAGCGAATGGTCAATCTGGTCTTCAAAAACCAACTGGGCAGAATTATGAATTAAACAAGAATGCCCCACAATAGACACATTTTTAAAATCTACAAGTAAAAAAAAAAACGGAATTATGAATTAAACAAGAATGCAAAGTTTAAGAAATAAGAATTGGTCAAAAAGTTTATAAACTCAGAATAATCTACCTAGAGCAGCATCGATCTCATCCATGACATAGAGTGGCGTGGGTTTGTAGTGGTGGAGTGCGAAAACAAGAGCTAATGAGCTGAGAGCCTGGGAAACAAAGTCATTGTAATATACAGTCAGCACTCAGCAGGGTTGGTTGGGGAAGAAGCAGAACAAAAAGAAAATCAGCAGTGCATTTCAGAAGGTACCTTTTCACCTCCTGACAAATTAGCAATATTCTTCCAACTCTTCTTTGGAGGTCTGTACATTGTAACCAAATAAGTTCATGAAAACAATACTTGTAAACCAATTTCATAGAAATATTATCAGAAAGAAGCTATTTGCCTTTTCTTTCTCCATTCATCGTATTGCTTCTTTGTATCATCGCGTTCTTGAGTTACCATATTAAGCTCTTCTACTCGTTCATTGTACAGGGATACTTTCTTTCGGTATCTGTCATTGATACAAATAAGAAAAAAGAATAGAAAACCCATAAAAATGAATGACCTTCAAATGAAAGGAAATGCATACTCTGCAATTGAATCAAGATTTGGATTCATCTCCTTCAACTGTGCTTCAAGCAGTGCCACACTTTCAAGGGACCTCTTAAGGTCGGACTCTTTTGCAAGAGACTCGTCTCCAAGTGTAGCATGAACAAAGACCATGTTATATCAGCAAATTAAAGTAAACCAACTACCAAATTGCTTCCAAGAGAGTTCAATAGAAATGTACAGGATTCTAAAGGTTTGCTTACCTGTTTTTCCAGCCCTCCAATGTCATTGTAGTCTTCAGTAGGAGGTTTTTATAGATCCATCAAATGTTTAAAATCTGCTATACCCGATATAGAATGAGCAAAAATTATAACTCCAATTCAGATGGATCTGACAGTGATAAAAGAAGCGAAGTAGTTTCCGATTACGATGACTCGGATAATACAGAAGGGCACATGCCAGGAATGAAAAGAAAGAGATCCAAGGGGAAACTATCCTTTGGGAAAGGAAAAGTAAAAAGCTAGCAAAACCAAGTTTATTGGTTGGGGATCAAAATCTCTTTTACAATCATCATTTCAAGAAAAAACAAAAAATAACACGATGGATTGGATTAAAAATTAAATTGAATTGAAATAATGTGAGCGAGAAATCTACCTCTTCCTCCTGACCTATGAGTAGACAGCTTAATTGATACTCTCCGGGTACTCGTTTTCCATGAATCGGAGACCAATGTCTGATTATACTGTAATCGGAGACTAGCCTCCGATTCATGGAAATCGATTACCCACAGAGTATCAACTAAGCTGTCGACTCATAGGTCACGAGGAAGAGGTATGTTTCTTGCTCACATTATTTCAATTCAATTCAATTTTAATCCAATCCATCGTGTTATTTTTTGTTTTTTCTTGAAATGATGATTGTAAAAGAGATTTTGATCCCCAACCAATAAACTTGATTTTGCTAGATTTTTACTTTTCCTTTCCTAGGATAGTTGCCCCTTGGATCTATTTCTTTTCATTCCTGGCCTGTGTGCTTCTGCATTGTCCGAGTCATCCTAATCGAAAACTAATTCGTTTCTTTCATCACCGTCAGAACCATCTGAATTGGAGTTATAATTTTTGCTCATTCTATATCGGATAAAGGATAGAGGTGATAGTGGGTCACCTTGTAATAGAGTAGTTGTTCCCTTGTAAAACTCTCCTAAATAACTGCAAGTTGCTGTCAAAAACCAAAGGTGCTCAGAGCCTTAATGTCAAGGCAGGAGACTTGGAACTGTTATAGAAACATACCTACAGAAAGAATGCAAAATCTTGATGAAGAAAGAAAAGGAGTGTCTTCTTATTTGAGTTTAACAAACAAAACCTCGTGTCTAAGTTATCTTTTGTGATTTATGCACTTTGTCAAGTAAAACCCGCTTTTCATTTTCGTAATTTCTCAATTTCTGTAATTCATGGCCCTTAAGCCTGGAGTTGGCATTTTATCATGATTCTTAGTATGAAGCTGCAATAAAGGGAGAAAACCACCATTAAAGTATTAAATCGTAATGATGAATTTGGTGTGTGTTGATTGATGAAAAATTGGGGTTTTGTTGATTATAGTTGTGTATGGATTTGGTTCAAGATTGACTCATGGAAAACTTGAAGGACTCGATTGTTGGCCAGGATTCGAGTATGAGTGGGATTGCTACTTACCTGCCATCTGATGGATTGGTGGAACTTAAAGTGGTAAGAGCTCTCATTATGAACTCTCTTATTGCTTTCATTTACTATGTTGATTTTTTATTTTTATTTTAATGTATAGCTTCTTTAACCATGCACTTTTTTTACCCTTAGATTGTTTTTGACTAACTTGGTCTATAATCTTACTCTTTCTATAGTCCTAATAGGACACTCAAAGGGATCTTACATCTAGTCAGCAGATCTCATCTTCAATTTTTTGCTGTATTTTTAGAATAACCATTCGTGAGTCATTAATGAAAGCAGCTTGTGTAAGGGTTAAGTGTTTATTGAAAAGTTTCTACATGCTCCCCGTTAGGGATATCTGACTCCAATCTGAGTGGGTTGGTTTTGGTTACTGTGCCAGTTAAATTATGCCGCCACATTTTATGTGTTTCCCTCTACAAGCAATTAGATCGTCCTATTTGACAACTAATTTGTTGGTTTCAAATGTCTCTGCATCACCATTTAACGTAGGGGGGGAGTTTATCTGGAATCTCGATGATGCTACCACTTAGTAGCATTGAATTGATATATCGGACGCACATTCGTAGGTCTGCATCGAAAGGCTAATATTACTTGTTCCTACCTGATATTGTTCTGATTGCTACTTCATATTAAAGAACGGACCAACTTTTTTACTGATTCTATAAAGTGACATTACAGGAACTTAATTGGCAAAATGTTTTTTTCCAGCTCTTAAAGAGTTGTTACAAGTTGTTATACAGCCAATATCATGTATCCTTAATCTATTCTCGATACATGGCATAAGTGTATACATTTTATGTATACTTGAGATTCTCATACTCGCTACTATTTTCTTTATCCCTTTTCACATAAATTATTTTCCTAAACAACCCCTCTATTTTGTACATTCTTGAATCATGGCCATGGATCAAACCATGGCCTCCCCATGGACAATGCTGAAAATGTTCACCCATTTGGCGTTCATGGCCATGGATCAAACCATGGCCTCCCCATGGACAATGCTGAAATTTTTCACCCATTTGGCGTTTATGGCCATGGATCAAACCATGGCCTCCCCATGGACAATGCTGAAAATTTTCACCCATTTGGCGTTCATGGCCATGGACAAAACCACGGCCTGCCCATGTTATGCGCAGATCCACTCGAACCATTGTCACTTGAAAAGATTGCAAAGGCCTGGATAGGTTCCTAGATCCTAAATATTTATTCTCAACACCATTTCCTCTAATGACCCTATGTAATTAGGTAGTTATAGCATTTGTCATTATATCGCTCCAATAAATTCATAGAATATAAAAAGCACAAATCAGTTCTAGCAACATCAAAAAAGCAAATGCATCTGTAAGTTATTGCGTAAATAGCTGACCTGTAGCGCGTGTAATCCCCAAAAACGTAATCCGTGCTGCATCTGCGAAGATTTTAAGAGCTGCAATACTGCAATGTGCATTACCTGTATGTGAATGCAACACATAATTAGAAGAGCAATAGATAAAAGTCCAAACAAAGTTTCTGAAATGTGCATTACCTGTACGATATAAAAAATGCAGATCGTGTCCATTCAATTTAAGGGCCTGCAAGTGTAACATGTTTTCAAAATAATGAACAGTATATATGATATATATAACCGACATACCTTTCCCCTCCTCCTTTATCCGGGCTTGGGACTGGCAATGCAATATACAACAATTGCATTGGCGGAGTTAAAAAGGGGTTAGTTGAAAAGAAATGTAGAACAGTTTATAAACAAACACAGGTGCCTAATCCACTTACTCTGTACCAAATTATCAGCCCACTTCCTCTGTACAAAATTCATCAGCAAAGTTAGTATACAAACCATGGCAATATCTTGGGCATCAAAACAGAGTTTCTGAAATAAAAGTACAAAATAAAATTAGCATTGTCTTAATTAAAAGAAGTGAGTTCCTTGGGCCATGCGACCGTACTCCCAACTGCATCCGAGATGACTGATATAAACGAGTTAGACCTCCACAATTCAGCACTAGGAATCACAGCTACCTGAACCCAAACCTTCCACGCATCATTTCCAAGCGGAACACTGTGAACCATAGGATTAGGATCTGTGTCAGCAATCTTACCTTCTGCAACCACCTGTTTTCGCCAATCTAATAATTTACATTTACGATCAATTATGTTGACACTTGTTAAATCATCTCTTGAATTCAAACCATGGCAATCACGAACATTTGAGCTACCATTATGTGATGGGGGAGAGGGTGACTTCCCATTCAAATGATCCCTTGAACCAACACTATGGAGACGGGGAGAGGGAGAGGGTGACTTCCCATTCAAATTATCCCTCGAACCAATACTATGCAAACGGGGAGAGGCCATGTTTGAATTTTCTTTCTCCTTTGAAGTGAATCCCTAGAAACAATGACAACTTAACATGTAAGTGAAAACTATAAATAACTCTAAAAACAATGTGCTTGACTAAAAAATACTTGCCTGCATAACGCATAAATTGTCGCATCTCAGCCATTTCATCCTCTAAATGTTGGAACTTCTCCATTTTTTTATTCAGTTCTGAAATTTGATGCTCTAGTTCGTGGACTTTCTTTGAACTATTCATGTGGATACCTATTTTAGATGGGGTAATGCCAAATCCCATCCCTCTAACTCTTTCGTTTCTCTCGGGTCCGAGTGTTTTAGACAGTGCATCCTCACTAATTGATGTCGAAGGGGAGGTTTGAGAGGCTGTGATCTCTTGTATTTTACTCTTGAAAATTAGTCAAGAAACAAGTATTAAATAATAGATTAGTCAAAATAATGAAATAAAAGAGTGGCATTTTGGGACGGAGGGAGTAATAAAATTAAGTATGATTTAGTTGAAATGTCACTTACCACACAATCGGCAATAAATGGAGTTGGTATTTCACCATTCTTTTTTGTGTGTGCTTTACACCACACATCTTCTCTCCTTATAGCCATTTCCGGATTCTCCTTTCTCTTAAAAGAATAAGCACTATTTTAATTGAAATACATAAATGAAAACATGTAATAATGTTCTCCCTCCGTCCCACCTTACTTGATACCAAAAAAGTCAATATGGTATCACGTGAGGTGGGACTGAGGGAGTATGAATTTATAGAAAGTTACCATGTCAGCCTCTAGCCGAGCATACCCCTTCCTGCTCATTGTATGTGGGGCATGATTGTTTGCCCTAATCTCCTTATACTTAGAGCTCTTCAACTACACAATTTTTTTTATGTAAGTAAAAAAGTATTGGATATAAAGAAAGTACTTAAAAAAAACTGAATTTACCTTGAATTCATTTGATAACTTTTCTTTGACAAAAGTGTTCCACTCTTCAACGGATATGTTGTCCGGCTTAAGGGATGCAAATCTTGAATCTTTATCTCCCATTTTAGATGCATCTCTAAGAGATTCTATCAGCTTTGATTTTGATTGCCTCCAACGAGTTCCCATTTGTTGAATAATATGAGTCTCGTGCGTGTCATCCATCTTGAATCTCCCCTATATAAACATCATAGAAAAAAAAAGGTAAACATGTACACTTGAATTTTTATGTTAGAACCCAATAAGCTATATTATCATTACCTTAACACATGTCCACAAATCTTTCTTTGTCTGTTTCTCAACTTTCCTCCAATCATCAATATTGAATGGTACAAACTGTCGTGCTAAAGCACCCAAAAATGAAGATAACCACTCGGATTGCTCACCTATGGGTTGTCCTCTTTCATTGAACTCCACCTCAATTAGTTTCGTCGGATTTGAGCACAAATCTCTCAACCTTGTTGGACCTCTTTTTCTCTTTCCCAACACTTGTTGTTCCTCAACCGACTGCTCTTCGGCTGGATTTTCATTACGAACTTCAGTTGAAACACGAGGAGGAGACATTGTTTCCATATTATGGTCAGGAGAGGGATTTGACCCTCTTTCAGAAATCCGAATGCCTTCATTTCCTTTTTGTTGCGAAATTGCAACCGATGCTAATTGTAATTTCTTCATCCGCTTGGCCCCCTTTCTTGAACTCTGCATAGATCAGAAATGAGACATAACAAGCACTCCCATAATATTTCCCATAATTTCTTTGAAAAAACTGCTGGTTAGTTATGCATATGGACAAAATGCGTAGATTACTCTTGCGAAGTAAGGAGTATGTTTTTAGGACCAACTACCAAAATGCTTATTAACTGTATGCTGTCAGCTTATACCTTCAGTACCAAAAATGCTTTATCTCCATTTCTAGGGCTCGAAACGCCGAACCGATTTTTTTGCTTGAAAGTAGACACATAGTTCTTTCAAACGACTACTTTTACGCCTTCTAAAACCTTCTAGATCAGAACAGTTTATTCGTCAAAGATGACTGAAAATCTGGTTTTGAAGAATATGTCTCTGCTGACCCTTTTTTCTCTATAATATTCCTCAGTAGGTTCATTTACTGATTAAATTTGAGCATCTAAAGCTCAAGGACCTGATGGTGCTGTTTGGGAATTCTTCCATTTTTCTATTTTGTAGGGCTCAGTAGACATCCTTCAGAAATACCCTGTTCCGGAGTGCGATATATGGTTCATTAAATTTTCCTATGATTTCCACTACAATGCAGCGCCCTAGTTGAGAAAGTGTGCAGTGATTGGAACTATTTCTCAGGTCTGAATCTAAACAAAGATGTTCTCATTTTGCTTTTAGACAAGTCATGTCAGGTGAATTTAAATTGAACACATGTAATAAGTAGGCAGTCCGTTAATTAGGTAACACATGTAAAATCATTATGATAACACTAAGTCTTACCTCTGTCCCATCATTACCCATTGTGACCAAGTCGTCAACAAACTTTGATAAAGCTTTCTAAAGATCTTCCTCCACCTCAGCCTCCACCTGTTATATCGAAGAAACTTAATCATTAAATTTTGTATATATGCTAGCACAAGTAATGTAATAAACAAATATAATGACACTATAATTTAAGAATATAATCATAGATCCAAGAAACTCAATCAAATAATTAAATATACCACTTTGTCATCACATCCCACTCTTGCGCAAGCACTATCTAGGTCATCATTGGTTTTATCAAGCAAAGCTACATCAAGTGGGTTATACGACAATTCATCATTCTCATCATCACTCTTATCATAGATTCCCATATCATGATAGCCCCTTGGTGGTGGTCTGACAACAACTTCCCAATTAGATGTATTGCTTTCTCTCCAATAGAACACTTGTGAGGCTTGTGCTGCTAGTATGAAAGGATCTCCTTTAAATTGATCTTGAAATTGAGCAAAGTTGACTAATGTAAATCCTTCTTCAACCTTCACTCCACGATAAATATTTGCCCAATCACACTTAAATAAGGGAATCTGAAATGTAAGATAGTCCAACACTATAATGTCACGCAAGATCCCGTAGTGACCTATTGTGCTGCTACTAGATTGGCAATTGTCATTTGGCCCAGATTGACGTATTGTAGTTGCTTCAAGTGAAACACCACTATTCTGTGTGGACTTTTCGGTGTCCTTGGTACGAAATCGACGACCATTTATTATATAGGAAGAATATGAGAGTGCTTGCCTTCTAGGCCCATACAATAACCACTTTATTGTTTCAGAAACTCCTACTTCGCCTGAGGCTATTTGGTCTTTAACCTGTATATTTATATTAGATAAATAACATATGTATTCACAATGTATAACCTAATAAAGTCCAAATAATATGTTAGAAACCTTTTTTGTAAACCAACTAGAAAAAGTGTCTGAATGCATCTTTGAAAGTTGTTCATCGGATAAACCAGTATGTATTATCTTCAACTCTTCCATATGCATCCTAAAAATAAAGAAAGAGTGAAAAATATTCCTAAGAAATAAACTAGACAAATTTGCATTTAACTTAAACTTACACTTCATATGGTTCCACTTCTGCCGTATTAAACAACACATATCGATGACCATTTTGCATGTCTTCATTAGACAATGTAATATGCTCTCCTTTAGAAATTGGTCATCCCTCAAATGTTTTCTCATCTTGATAATCCTCATTGCGTTTATGTGTTTCAAATAGTGCACAACTTTCCTTAATGTACTCACAACAAAATCCTATGGATTCTTCGGCAAGATAGCCTTCACATATGCATCCTTCGGGTCGTGCCGGATTTCTAACATATTCCTTGCCCGTCTTCATAAATCTGAATGGATTGGATATAAATTAGGGAGGAAAATATCATTAAAGCCTATTATCAGATAATAAATGGATATGGAATACCTTTCAAACGGATACATCCAATGAAATTGATTTGATCCACAAAGACGAGTTTCTCGACCTAAATGTATTGTCAAGTGAATCATAATATCGAAGAATGAAGGAGGTAAATATCTTTCAAGCATGCACAATGTCTCAATTATCTCCTGTTCTGCAGCTTCAATTTTTTCGACATCAACCACTCTTTGGCTTATATCATAGAAAAATGAACAGAAACGAAGTAATGCATTTCTTGGCCCTTTGGGTAAAATTCCTCTCAATGCGACTGGCAATAACTGTTGCATCAATACATGGTAATCATGGGATTTGAGTCCAAGTATCTTGTCAGTCTGTGCAAAACTGTTCGCAATATTAGAGCTATACCCGTCGGGAACTTTCAAATTTCTTAGTCGCCAATAAAATGTCTCTATCTCAGAACTTGTTAAAGTACATTGGCCTGGTGGAAGGAGTATCTTATCATTCTCATCGAGCCTTGGGTGCAACTCTGGCCGAATTCCCATACTTTCTAAGTCTTTATGAGCAGCATGACCATCTTTTGATCTTCCTTTTATATCAAGCAAAGTGCAAAGTAAACTCTCACCACAATTTTTCTCTATGTGCATTAAATCCAAACAGTGACGTACCAACAAATCCTAAAAATAACATATATTATAAGTTATCAGCTAGCTATTAACTACTCCCTCCGTCCCATTCGAAAAGGCACTTTTGGTCAATAAGATATTTATAATTAGATTTGCATTAATGCTTGAGTCAAACAAAACTTGAATTGACCAAAAGTGACTTTTCGAGTTGGACGGAGGGAGTATATCATTATATTGAATTAACAGTAAAGCACAAAATTTGCTTTTACCTCGTAGTAGGGCAACTCAAAAAAAATTGTTTTTTTCTTCCAATTCAGGACCTTAACTTTCATCTTTTTAATCTTCCTCTTCCTTTTCTTGTTTCTCTTACCTTTTGCCCTTCCTTGTCTCGGTTCTTCATCATTGCTCGTTTCATCCCATTTTCCAAAATCATTTTCAATCCCATTAACAACTTCTAAAATTTCAGAACCGGACAATATATGAGGTTTCCCCCTCTTCTCATGGGTTCCATCAAACCATTTCTTCTTCTTTCGGTAAGAATGATTGGATATAAGAAACCGTCGATGACCCATATACACACACTTGTGACTATGAGGTAGATATATTGAACAAGTATCAGCACCACAAATAGGACATGCCATCTTACCCTTAGTCATACACCTAGCTAGATTACCATAAGCCGGAAAATCATTAATCGTCCACATGAGAATAACCCTCAGATTGAACATGCTCTTCTTAAATGCATCGTACACCTCAACCCCACTTATCCATAATTCTTTCAAATCTTCAATCAATGGTCTTAAATATACATCAATATCATTTCCTGGTTGCCTTGGACCAGGGATTACTAAAGTTAACATCATATTTTCTCTTTTCATGCAAAGCCAAGGGGGGAGGTTGTAATTAACAAGCATCACAGGCCAACAACTATGTGTAGAACTTAGATTACTGTAAGGATTAAATCCATCTGTGGCAAGTCCAAGTCTTAAATTCCGAGGATCAGATGAAAAAAAGGCCATTTACTATCAATTGATCGCCACCGTGGCGAGTCAACGAGGATGTCGCATTTTGTTATCATTGCTATGATGATTGCTATGCCACAATAATTGTTCGTAACTCTCCAATGATCTGAACATCCTTCTAAATCTGGGAATAATAGGAAAGTATCTCAACACCTTGGCTGGTACCCCCTTTTTAATTTTACGCTCATCTCCTTTTCCTACCACTTTCCACCTAGATTTCCCACACCTCGGGCAATTGTCTAGATCTGCCAGCTCTTTTCTAAATAGACAACAATCTTTAGGACATGCATGTATTTTTTCGTAACCCAAGTCAAAGGTCTTAAGTAATTTTTTTGCAGCATACGTGGAACTAGGAAGAACATTCTTTTGTGGCAACATGTGACCTAAGATTTTGAGAAGATCGGTAAATGCTTTGTCAGAAATACCGTTGACCGCTTTATGTTTGAAAAGCATAACTGTCGCTGTTAGCTTTGTATAGTCACTGCCCATATACAAGGGAGTTTCTGCCTCTTCTAATAATTTTGAAAACCCCTCGTCTTCCATTGCTTCAGTATAATTTGGAATCGTTTCCTCGTTAACACGTGCATCTACGAACATCCTATATGTATCTGGTATATTATCGAGATCATGTGTCATTTTGGAGGAAGTGCTAGGACGTTCTTCCCCGTGAAAAATCCAAACATCGTATGTCTTATCCATGCCATGCATAATCAAGTGTGAGATTACATCATCACTAGTCTGGTAATCCAAATTTCTACATCGAGTACAAGGACATCGAATTTTAGAGGGATTTCCTAGACTCTCCAAACATACTGCTACAAAATTTCTTACTCCTTCCCTGTAAGCATCACTTGGCCTACAAACAAAATTACACATATTACATAGATGGCACAAGAAAGCTTGCAACTATCAAAACTACTATTTGAGCTTAGAGTGAAAACCTTGGTAGATTCACCCACGCTTTATCCATCGAATATGAATTATGAGTTCACCGAGAACACTACAAGAGTTAATACTATTAGAGTCTTGTTGAATAAAGATTACTCCCAATTAATATTAGTATATCAAGATGCAACACGACATCGCATGGCAGCTGACCTTTTTAACTGTTGAATAAAACATTACAATAAGCTTTAGAATGAGCTCAGTTGAACCAATTCTTTTAATTTCTCTAAACAATGAATCAACTCAAACTTTCCCTAATCCACGGGATCCAAAAATTAGAATCCTATAGTCCATCTACCTATTTACATACAAACCCAGCCATAGAAATATAGAGAGAAGATAATGGCAAAAGTTGAGTTTTCAATATACAAACAATGATATATATACACATGGGTCTGTAGATAGATACATAATGACACTAATTCTAAGAGATATACAAAGACAACTAATACATGTAACCTAGATAAAGAACAGGAAGTGCATCAGACGCATGAAATGAATGAAGGAAATACATCAGTCAGTTGCATGAATGGAGCTATTGATTATGTACACAATGATGAGGGGTGTATTAGGCTCAGCAGAGTTGGGAAGAATAGAGAAGTCGGAAGAAGCCATGGATCGTGTGCTCTGATACCATATAGAGAGAAGATAATGGCAAAAGTTGAGTTTTCAATATACAAACAATGATATATATACACATGGGTCTGTAGCTAGATACATAATGACACTAATTCTAATAGATATACAAAGACAACTAATACATGTAACCTAGATAAAGAACAGGAAATACATCAGTCAGTTGCATGAATGGAGCTATTGATTCTGTACACATTTATTGTTATCAAGAAATGTTATTCCAAACTAACAATCTTCATTTGAAGAGCAAATATGAAAGTCAAGATAAAGAGAAAGGAAACGTGAACAAGCATTAAGAGATTCAAACTTACCTCAAAAATAACCTCTCTCCATTAGGGCAAACTGAAACTTCTTCATCCCATTCCAGTTAATGTCGATCCTTGCAAAATAGAAATTGATTTACAAGAAGCAAATATTAGAAATTGGCACTGAAATTAAGAATAGTTGAAGGAGGATAAGATGAATGGAACCTTGTATTATTAATTGGTGACGCTGTGTGGCAATGGAAATCGATTTTGCCCCGCCGTCGATTGTAGTCCGCCGATTATCACCAGGTCCGACGAAGATTTTGCCCTAACCTTGCCGTCGATCGATGCCCTTAGCTAGAATAGGAAGAAATCGATTTGGAGTACAGGTAATTTTTGGGGATGGCTTTGAATTTCGCGGTATGTTTATGCGGCAAAAATGCCCGCTCTTCGTTTTTATTTTCTTTTTCTTTTTCTTTTTATTTTCTTTTTTTTTTTTTTGAGGAAGATGACAATGTTTATAAAAAAACGTTGCCACTTTTTAACAACGTTTATTAAAAAACGTTGTCGTATGTGCAACGTTTTTTAAATAAATGTTGTAAAAAGACCATTAAGACAACGTTTATTCAATAAACGTTTTTATAATGAATATACTACAACGTTGTTAAACCCTGTCAATGACAACGTTTATTTAAAAACGTTGTTAACAAAAACGTTGTTAAAAGTCATTTTTCTTGTAGTGCCACCCCAATCCTACCTAAAAATCCCCCCAGTCCGTTTACAGACGGCAAAGATATCAGGGGTGACTCCACCTCCTAATTCTATGGGACGGCGGGGTCCAAACTCGCGAGTAGTCATTATACAAAACCCATAAAAAAAAAACAGAAAGAGATGAAGAAGAAGCACCCCAATAATTACTTACGAAGAAAGACTTGAAGGTTGGATTCGGAGAACACTAGCACATAATTCGCAGCAAGAAATTTCTCTCTCAAGGGCTCTTTGAAGGTTTGGAAACGGTAAAAAGGGTTTGAGGTTTAAGGGTTTGGTATTTATAAGGCCTACCTATACGGGTTAACCCATTAACCCGTATTAATTAGCCCACAAACCACGCCTCGAACCCTGAACCGTCTCCAAACGTTTGAAAATTCGAAAATTCCGCCGGTTAAGCATTTATTGCCCCCCTTGGATGACTGACACGTACCCCCTGTACGTACCACGCCCCGTCTTTTCATCTGCCAAGGGGCCCACTTGATTAACCGGGAGGCACAGCATGCAAGGGGCCACGTGTCACTCACTGGTGCCTCCCGAACGTTCCCATAGGCCCATGGGGCGAAGCAACAACCAACAAAAATGCTAACACTGGTGCTCGCCAAAGCGGCGGTCTAATCCAACCGAGCTTCTAGTACCTCCTTGATCAGACCATAAATAATCACACTCGGAGCTAGGGGCCATTGATGAGCCCGGATCTACTGGACGGGCCCGCGCTCGGTCTGGTCCAAGGAACCAGTGACGTGGCAGTTCCTAGACCGCTGGAGGGGAAGACCGCGGACAGATAGACCCTTGAGGTCAAGACCGCGTCCCTCCCCGCATTAACCCTATCAAGGACCGAAGGGATCCTGACCGCTATATTCGTGCCCGCATGATCTATGACCGCTGGGTCCGTGCCCGCAGAATGTATGGCCGCGGGACCCATGCCCGCCGGAGGTATGACCGCTCCATCCGTGTCCGCGTCAAATACCTTTGACCGCGACCACGATGTTGACCGCGGGCTCATGACTGCCTCCCAGTCAAACTCTCCTGCTTCCCGGTTAATGTCAAGCCTTACTGAGCAAGTTAGCTTACTGGCTCTGACATGCAAGTTGCCGGCTCCCCCATCACGCATTTAATGCGGCTCAGTCAGGCGCCTACTATTTCATTTAATGCGCCAAGCCATCTACACGGCTCATGTCCCTTTCAGCCATGCCCCCTCTGACAGTCAATGTTCCCTCCCTGACAGGGCCAATTAGCTGCGGACACGTGTAGCTGGTCAAATACCAAAGTGCCCCCTAGGGCTGATCTCATTGCTTACATCAATAAGCACCACTACATTGCCTATAAATAGAAGGCCTTTGTCCCCTTGGGCAAGGTAAGTTCCAAATATATTGAGTAAGCCATATTACTCTAAACCCTAAACACACACACACTCCAAGGTATTCAAAGCCTTATTACTCAGTATTCTTACTCTCACACCCGAGGGCCTGAGTTGGAGTAACATCCAACTTTGACCTTAACGGTGCTCTTTTGTGTTGTGATTTAGGTACATCAATCCACCAAAATATCTTAGCCAGATATCCTTGAACCGCTCCTGACCCTGAAAAACTTGGCGTCATCATATAAAAATGTGGTATATGTGATCTCGACTCATTTGTTTTGTTTGTTACATCAACAAGAGCGAAAAAAATGATTTTACCCGTATGAAATTCTTCTTGTCGCTAGATAGTTAAAGGGCAATGGCCCCAATCCAGCGCTTTATAAATTATAAGTACAGTATGTGATTGGGGGATATATATATATATATATAGGTCAAAATGCATTTTAGTGTTGAAAGTTATCATTAGAATTTTACTTAGGGTCCTAAACTATAATACATTCCATATGAAGTCTACAACTAATATTTTGGTGCATATAAGGTCCTCAACCTAATGTGACGTTTAATATTTAACGAAACTCAACATTGCCCCTTATCTTTTCACAAGCTCAAGGGCACAAACGTCTTTAATTATCAACTAATTCTAAGAATTAGTTGATGATTAAATTAACTTAAAATTATTGTTTAAAATACCTTCATGTTAACAACTAAAAAAAGTAAGAAAATCATCTTGGGACGGAGGGAGTACATGTTTGCTGGGTTTTCCATGAACATTTAGGGTTCCTAATTACAGTTGGGAAATGAAAGAACTCAATGTTATAACAAGCTGAAAGTAGATAAAAGATTGGAATGGCATATGTAGATTACCATAAGCACATTCAAGGCTATAAATACAATGATTATACTCATTTCATATTGTAAAATATAATAATAAGCCTATCTTTTGATAGATTTTCTCAACAACAATTCCACCAGCATTTTTTTTTTTACAACAGACGCAGATGCTCAAAAATTGACCTAAGAAGTAGATGGAACCGATGAGTGTAAAGAATCTGCTTCTAGGAACAAATTGATTTTTGGAAAAAATAATGCTCCCTTCGTCCCACCTCAATTGGTTCATGAGTAAATTTAACGGTTCTAAAAAAAAATGAATAAAGTGGGTAGAAATTAGAGAAGAGAGAATGTAAAAGTTAAATGTGTGGTAGGAAATAGGAGAAAAAAATGTAAAAGTTAAAAATATTTTATAGGAGAGAGAATGAGTGAGAGGAATAGTAAGTTAATGATTGATTTTTTTGTAAATATGTTAAAATTATAAGGGTATAATGAATTATTTTTTTATAAATATATAAATATTATGAGGGTATTAATATTTGAAACACTGTTCACTTTTTTCCATTAATAAAATGGCTCAATTGAAATGGAACATCCCAAAAAAAAAGTGAATCAATTGAATTGAATTGAGGTGGGACGGAGGAGGTAGTAGTTAGATAGAGTATTCGAACACCCTTAACATAGCTGTCAAACTAATAATGGACAAGAAGAAAACATTACATAAAAGGGTAGGGACAATCCATAAACAAAGAATCATCATATATCACATGGGTATAGTTTGCTGTCATCATTCATTCCCTTCCAACTATACACTCAAAATTAAATCTCCCCTGTTTTCCCTACTTATAATATGGTCAATTTATTTGGGGAAAAATGTTTTTTGAAAATTATTTTTTTCACTTTTTTAAGTAAAATAATTTACGAATTTTATTTTTTCTATGTAAAACATTTTTCGAAAATTGATAACACCTTCACATACATACAGAGACCCCCACGTTACCCACCCCACATCAACCACCCCTATCCCATCCCCATCACCACCCCCTGCCACCCAACCCAACCCCACCCCCCGTTCCCCCTGTTGGGTTTTACGGGTCCATGCGCAGCGGAATTTAAGCATTAAAAACATAAAATCCAAGAAGCCCTAGGATTCGTTCTATACAATTAACTTGAAAAACTATGAGATAGATGTAACCAACCTTGAACGCTTTCCGTTCTTGAGCTATCGAACGATTTGATTATGTGATTTCAAATCACAAACTTCGTTCTTCAACTTGCTTAAACTCTAGGTCTTGATCGATGAACGAGCGAAGACCCTCTTTCGGTATCCACACCTTTGAATGAATTCAAGAACGGTTTCTTGAAGATTGCTAGATCCTATAAAACCTTGGAATAATATTGAGAATATGTTTGTGAATTTCTATTGAGAATTTCGGCTAGCTTCCTTGGGTTGACAGATGTTCATATTTATAGTACATTAGTATAGAATATGAATCCTAATCATATTAGGAAAGGATTCTGTCAAACCGCCTCAGTGGCTTGTTGTGTCGCATGACCAGACACAACACATGGCCTGTTCTGTCGCACGGCCTAACAAGCCCAATGAGGAGTTTTCTCAATCATTCTTTCAATGGTTTAATCAATTCATTCTAGTTGTGTGTCCCAATAGGATTACATTATGTTGGCAATGAGTTCGATCATATCGACCCTCATAAGACACAAGCGGACTCTAGCAAGCCATTATGTCTACCCAAATCATGTAACGTAAGAGTTCACGTTTTCAATGGTACACTTCCATTTCTCCCTTTGTCTCGCGATGTTATATTGAACACAAGTCATGGTCCTTGTCAACTTGTCTTTGTTCAATCCTTTCTCGATCTTGAGTATAATGATAATCTAATCGTATTGGGGTATGGCCATACACTTTCATCATTATCACTCATCGAGGGGCCCAAGCAAAACATCTCTCTTCCGAGGGACAAATTCCATCTTGACTTATCATCCTTCCCATCATGAATCCGATCATGCCAAAGATAGCCTTTATAGATATCGTGTTAAGATACCGTTTGACTAAAATCAAACATGACTTTCATCATATGTAAGGTCATGATAATCTCAGGTCTAGGGACTAAATGAAGTAACCTTATGAGATTTAATTATGACATTTGACCATGACATAAATCTCATGCGGGTCAAGTCCAGTCACTTGTTCTCTAACAAGTACCCATAATTTCAATGTGTATCTCTATGCATATAATCATCGTATGATTATCCATTGACAATTATACTAATTATTCTCTTAATAATTAGGGACGGAGATTATTATAAACAAATATACAAAACATATAATAATCAAATGATAAACATCTCATATAATAATAAATAATGTCAACACATAAGTCTATCAATCATAGGCCTAGGGCATAACACTAACAGTCTCCCACTTGCACTAGGCCCAATCTACCATGTATCGAATACCCATGGACCTAACATGACCATCATGCTTAGCTTGCGGGAGAGCCTTAGTTAATGGGTCCGCCACGTTGTCATCAGTGTCTACTCTGCATATCTTTACGTCTTCCATTTCACATATCTCTCGGATAATGTGGAAACGTCGAAGTATGTGTTTGGATCTTTGGTGTGACCTTGGTTCCTTTGCTTGTGCAATGGCACCATTGTTGTCACAGTAAAGTTCAATAGGGTCTCTGATGCTTGGAACGATTTCCAAATCACTAATGAACTTTTTGATCCAAACTGCTTCCTTAGCTGCATCGGATGCTGCTATGTACTCAGCTTCGATTGTAGAATCAGCGACCGTACTTTGCTTGAAACTTTTCCAACTCACAGTGCCTCCATTAAGCGTAAACAAAAATCCAGACTGCGATCTAAAATCATCTTTGTCGGTTTGGAAGCTAGCATATGTGTAGCCTTTCACTACAATATTTTCTTCCATTCCTCCAAAGACCAAGAATGCATCCTTAGTTCTTCGTAAGTACTTAAGGATATTCTTGACTGCTATCCAATGTGGTTCGCCGGGATCCGATTGGTACCTACTCGTCATGCTTAGAGCACACGAGACATCGGGTCTAGTACATAACATGGCATACATGATAGACCCAATTGCCGAAGCAAATGGAATACCATTCATTCTCTTTCGCTCATCATTAGTCTTAGGACTTTGATTCTTGCTAAGAGATATACCATGTAACATTGGCAAGTTTCCCCTTTTAGAATTTTCCATTTGGAATTTTCTAAGAACCTTGTCAATGTAAGTACTTTGACTTAAACCAATCATCCTCTTGTATCTATCTCTATAGATCTTGATACCAAGGATATATGCAGCTTCGCCCATATCTTTCATTGAAAAGCACTTTCCTAACCAAGACTTGACAGTCTGTAGTGCAGGAATGTCATTTCCAATGAGTAAGATATCGTCGACATACAACACCAAAAATAATGCTACGCTCCCACTAATTTTCTTGTATACACAAGGTTCATCTTCGTTTTTGATAAATCCAAACTCCTTGATTGCTTCATCAAAACGTAGATTCCAACTCCTAGAAGCTTGCTTCAATCCATAAATGGATTTCTGCAACTTACACACCTTGTTAGAATTTTCTGGACTAACAAAACCTTCAGGTTGTATCATGTATACATCCTCAAGTAACTTCCCATTTAGGAAAGATGTTTTGACATCCATTTGCCATATTTCATAGTCATAATATGCGGCTATGGCAATTAAAATTCTAATAGACTTAAGCATGGCTACAGGCGAAAAGGTTTCATCATAGTCGATGCCATGAATCTGCCTATATCCCTTAGCTACAAGCCTAGCCTTATAGGTGTGCACCTTCCCATCCATGTCGGTTTTCTTCTTGAAGACCCACTTGCACCCTATGGTTTTTACACCTTCGGGTGGATCAATCAAGTTCCAAACTTGATTATCAGCCATGGATTGTAATTCGGACTTCATGGCCTCTTGCCATTTTTCCGAATCAGGAGTGGACATCGCTTCTTGATAGCAAGTAGGTTCATCGTTTTCGATTAACTCTAATTCATCACTTTCCGTAACGAGAAATCCATATCTCTCGGGTTCGGATCGTGACCTACCACTTCGGCGAAGAACTTGTGCATCTTGAACCGGTTCCACAACTATTTGTGAACTTGGTTCAGTCTCTACCATTGGTTCAATGTTGTTTTTGGGTTCTCGAATTTCTTCGAGATCTATTTTAATCCCACTGGTTCCTTTGCAAAGAAACTCCTTTTCTAAGAAAGTACCATTTCGAGCAACCAACACTTTGTTCTCGTTTCGGTTGTAGAAATAGTATCCTTTGGTTTCCTTAGGATAACCCACGAAAACACATTTATTAGATTTAGGTGCTAGCTTGTCAGAAGTTAACTTCTTGACATATGCATCGCAACCCCAAATCTTCATGAAAGACAAACTAGGTTTTCTTCCATGCCACATCTCATATGGGGTCTTTTGAATCGATTTGGTAGGAACTTTGTTTATAGTGAAAGCAGTAGTTTCTAGTGCATGTCCCCAAAAGGATAAAGGAAGCTCAACTTGACTCATCATAGAACGAACCATGTCCAACAAAGTTCTATTCCTCCTCTCAGACACACCATTCCATTATGGTGTTCCGGGTGGAGAGAGTTCTGAAACGATTCCACAACTCTTAAGATGACTGTCAAATTCTTGGCTCAAATATTCACCACCTCGATCAGATCAAAGTACCTTAATAGTTTTGCCAAGTTGATTTTGCACCTCATTTTGAAATATTCGAAATATCTCAAACGATTCACTTTTATGTTTCATTAGATAAACATATCCAAATCTACTATAATCATCAGTGAATGTTATGAAGTACCGAAATCCTCCCCTAGCATCGCTACTCATAGGCCCACATACATCGGTATGTATGAGTCCTAATAAGTCGCCCGCCCTTTCACGGGTTTTGGTAAATGGGTCCTTGGTCATCTTGCCAAGTAAACAAGATTCGCATGTCTCATAAGATTCATAATCATGTGAGTCTAAAAATTCATCTTTGTGGAGTTTAGAAATGCGTTTCTCATTTATATGGCCAAGACGACAATGCCATAAGTAAGTGTGGTTTACATCATTGGGTTTAGATCTCTTGTTAATGTTATAGATATCATTATCACGATTTTCAACATCAAGAATATAAAGGCCATTGAATGAAACAGCAGTACAATAATGCATATCACTCTTGTAAATGGAAAATTTCTTATCACATATAAGAAAATTAAAACCTTCATTATCCAAACATGAAATCGAAATAATATTCCTACTTAAAGCTGGAATGTAATAACAATTGTTCAAAACAAGTATTAGTTCACTAGGTAAAGAAACTTCATAAGTTCCTACGGCTAATGCAGCAACTCTTGCTCCATTCCGCACACGTAGGTCCACTTCACCTTCCTTAAGCATCCTTCTGTTCTTTAGACCCTGCACATTTAAACAAATGTGAGTTCCACATCCGGTATCCAATACTCAAGAACTAGAAGTAGATAGGAATATATCTATAACAAAGATACCTGAAGTCGAAGCAACTCCTTTGCTCTTCTTCAGTGCTTCCTTGTATTTTGCGCAGTTTCTCCTCCAATGTCCAATCTCATTGCAATGGAAGCAGACTGCGTCCTCTTGGGACTTGGGCTTAGCCTCTTTAGGCTTGGAAGCCTCTTTGGGTTTGGCAACTTTTGCCTTAGGATTGGCAACCTTTACTTTTCCTTTACCCTTGAAACCCTTCCCTTTGTTAACCATTAGCACTTGGTCGGTTTTCTTCTTGACAATATTGGTTTCCGCAGTGTTCAACATTTGAACTAACTCGGAAAGGTTTTTATTCATTCCACCCATGTTATAGTGCATTATGAAATTACTAAAACTTTTGGGTAATGAATTCAATATTATGTCGGTAGCCAACTCTTGGCTAATTGGAAAACCGAGCCTTTCAAGATGCTCAATGTGGCCCTTCAACTTAAGAGCATGGGGACCAACAGCTTGTCCTTCACTCATCTTGCATGAGGTCAAGACCGTAACTGTGTTGTACCTTTCTTGTCTAGCTTGTACTTGGAACATTTCCATCAGTCGATTGTTTAAGTCAACTGTCCCCAAGTGCTCAAGATCCTTCTGAAGGTTCTTGCACATGGCGGAGAGCATAAGGCAACCAACATCTGTAGAGTCACGCTTGTGCTTCAGATATTGATCCCTTACTGCCCTAGTAGCATTGGCAGCAGGTTCAGGTGGAATAGGTTCCTCGAGAACGTACAGTTTTTCCTCTTGCTTGAGAACAATTCTCAAACTACGGATCCAATCCATATAGTTTGTACCATTCTCTTCCAACTTTTCCTTCTCAAGGACAGATCGCAGTGAAAAGTGATTATTGTTTGATGCCATTTATTCTACAAAAAGATATACATAAAATATGAACACATATAAGTAAACATATTATATGAAAAGTATAATGCATTTATATAAAATGCTCCCACTAAATTATACACCTTCAAATGCAAATAAGCATAATATACATTTAATGGGCTAAGATCCAACTTTAATTCAATTTCAAGTTTGCTATGGCAAACTGCTCAAAATTAAATTAATTAGGTAGAAAACATCAATCATATCACATATATGACTCTTAGATTTTTTATGAGATTCATTCAAGACATCATATGTCTAGGCATATTTTAATCTCATCTTATGCCTTGGGTCCAAAACCATTTTGATAACCCAATTAAGTTTATTCACTTTAAACGTATAGGAACCACCATTTCCTCATCTTGCTCACATTCGAATAGAATCAAAGTACCTTGCTATGGCAAGCCCACCCAAAACTATCCGAATGGTCTCAAGTGTTTTAATCATGAATTGGCATAAAGAACTTAAAAGTTAAATGAAGGTTCTTTAAGGTAGATTATGAGTCGGTCTGGGGAGAAACGCGTTTCTCTGTCGCGTCTGGAGAAACGGGGCTAAGTATGTCGCGCGACATACTTAGCCAGTTTCTGGATATCCTTTCCAAAGCTTCTGGATATCCAGAAGCTTGAATATGGATATCCAGAAGCTTTGGAAAGGATAGCCAGAAAAAATATTTGGTTTCTGGATACCCTTTTCAAAGCTTCTGGATATCCATATTCAAGCTTCTGGATATCCAGAAGCTAGCTTCTGGATATCCATATTCAAGCTTCTGGATATCCAGAAGCTTTGGAAAGGATATCCAGTTGTTGTGGCTAAGTATGTCGCGCGACATACTTAGCCCCGTTTCTCCATAAGCGACGGAGAAACGCGTTTCTCCCCAAATTTTGTGGTAGATTATAAGCATATCAGCAAAGATAGTCATAATCGTGCACCAGGTAAGTTCCCAGGAAGATAGGTGAGCCACAAGGACTACTTAAATACCAACTCTTCCTTAGACAGAACTCTCCTAGACATGCACAATCAGAAATCAGCTCTGATTTGGCAACATAATCACTACCTTTTATAAACAATCAGTTTCCTTTTAAATTTCGCGTAATTATGACTTGTTTCCATAAACAATCATAAAATCCAAAATTTTAATGTCTAAATCTAAACATATTAGGAAACTATAATGCAATGTTTCAACTAAACATAAAATTCCTTAGCACGTAAGAACAAGTAAATCATGCATCGCAATAATTATTAAAATCATATTTTAATCAACTAAGCATGCATAAATTATGAATTAATCTAGCATAGCCCTATAGACTCAATTTTATAGCATCCAGATTAACACACAAATATATCAGATTGCAAACACATTCATAGATTAACCAGATTGTTCATCAACCTGATACTGCCCAGAATGGGCTAGAAGTGTCGCGTGGCAGAAGCAAGTTCTGTCGCATGACAGAAGATAGTTCTGTCGCGTGACACAAGATGACTGTTTTCCAGATTTCTAGAATTCAATCAATTCTAAATCACAGAGCAATTAAATCATGCAAACGAATTTAACAGATTTAATTCAATATCATTAGAACACGAATTAAGCATATTGTTTCAAAAACAATTAATCTATCGCATACAAAACATGCAAAAGAACATATAAACGCTTTTATATTATTTTTCTAGCATGTTAATTCAAACTTAATCATACGAACGGGGCTCTGATACCACTGTTGGGTTTTACGGGTCCATGCGTAGCGGAATTTAAGCATTAAAAACATAAAACCCAAGAAGCCCTAGGATTCGTTCTATACAATTAACTTGAAAAACTATGAGATAGATGTAATCAACCTTGAACGCTTTCCGTTCTTGAGCTATCGAACGATTTGATTATGTGATTTCAAATCACAAACTTCGTTCTTCAACTTGCTTGAACTCTAGGTCTTGATCGATGAACGAGCGAAGACCCTCTTTCAGTATCCACACCTTTGAATGAATCCAAGAACGATTTCTTGAAGATTGCTAGATCCTATAAAACCTTGGAATAATATTGAGAATATGTTTGTGAATTTCTATTGAGAATTTCGGCTAGCTTCCTTGGTTTGACAGACGTTCATATTTATAGTACATTAGTATAGAATATGAATCCTAATCATATTAGGAAAGAATTCTGTCAAACCGCCTCAGTGGCTTGTTGTGTCGCACGACCAGACACAGCACATGGCCTGTTCTGTCGCACGGCCTAACAAGCCCAATGAGGAGTTTTCTCAATCATTCTTCCAATGGTTTAATCAATTCATTCCAGTTGTGTGTGACCCAATAGGATTACATTATGTTGGCAATGAGTTCGATCATATCGACCCTCATAAGACACAAGCGGACTCTAGCAAGCCATTATGTCTACCCAAATAATGTAACGTAAGAGTTCACTTTTCCAATGGTACACTTCCATTTCTCCCTTTGTCTCGCGATGTTATATTGAACACAAGTCATGGTCCTTGTCAACTTGTCTTTGTTCAATCCTTTCTCGATCTTGAGTATAATGATAATCCAATCGTATTGGGGTATGGCCATACACTTTTATCATTATCACTCATCGAGGGGCCCAAGCAAAACATCTCTCTTTCGAGGGACAAATTCCATCTTGACTTATCATCCTTCCCATCATGAATCCGATCATGCCAAAGATAGCCTTTATAGATATCGTGTTAAGATACCGTTTGACTAAAATCAAACATGACTTTCATCATATGTAAGGTCATGATAATCTCAGATCTAGGGAATAAATGAAGTAACCTTATGAGATTTAATTATGACATTTGACCATGACATAAATCTCATGCGGGTCAAGTCCAGTCACTTGTTCTCTAACAAGTATCCATAATTTCAATGTGCATATCTATACATATAATCATCGTATGATTATCCATTGACAATTATACTAATTATTCTCTTAATAATTAGGGACGGAGATTATTATAAACAAATATACAAAACATATAATAATCAAATGATAAACATCTCATATAATAATAAATAATGTCAACACATAAGTCTATCAATCATAGGCCTAGGGCATAACACTAACACCCCCCTTCCCTCCCCCCCCTTTAGTCAAAAAAATATATTTTAAATTTATTTTTAACAACTCCTCCCCCAATTCACTCACCACCCACCTCCTTGAGTTAAAAAAAATAATAACAATCATTTTAAATTTATTTTTAACAACTCCTCCACCACTCCATTCCACTCACCACCCCCTGCCATTCTTACCCCCCCCACCCCTTGTTGGGTAAAAAAAATTAATCATTTTTCAAAAAACAGTTTGCAGTTAAATTAAAAAAAAAAAAAATTGACCCGACGGGATGAGGGGCAGGGTGGCAGGGGGCGATCAGTGGATTGGGGGAGGGGTTATTAAAAATAAATTTAAAATTAATTGTTTTTTTTTACTCGATCGGGGGGGGGGGGGGAGGGGTGGGGTGGCGGAGGGTGATGAGTGGATTGGGGATTAGACGGAGGGGGGTGGGGGTGGGGGTGGGGGTGAGTGAATTGGGAAAGGAGTTGTTAAAAAAAATTTAATGATTAATTTTATTTTTTTTTTACTCTACGGGGGTGGGGGTGGGGATGGGTGGGTAGGGGGTGGGGGAGGGGTGGTAGTGGTGAGTAGGGTGGGGATGGTAGTGGAGATTGGGGTGGGTAAATTTGTAGTCAACTCAATCGAACATTTTTCGAAAAATATTTTCCTTACCAAACAGTCGAACATGTTTATTTCATTTTCCGAAAAATATTTTCATTTTTCGAAAAATATTTTGTAGGAAATCATTTTCCGAAAAATGTTTTACGCTAAACAAACAGAGCCTTAGGTTCCGTTTGTATGCCCGTAAAATATTTTTCGGAAAACGTTTTTCCTATTTTTCTGTGTTTGGTAAGCACCGGAAAGTGGGAAAAATGTTTTCCGAAAAATGTTTTCCCCTTTTTCACCGCAAAATGACTTACGAATTTTTCCTAAGTAAAACATTTTTCGAAAAATGGTAACACTCTCACACACCTAACTTTTCATACACCCCCCACGTTACCCATCCCACTCACCACCACCACCCACTGTCCCCCCACCCCACTCACCGCAACAACTCACCACCACCACCTCACGCCCCCCACCCCCTCGGGTCAAAAAAAATTTAATCATTTAAAATTTATTTTTAACAACTCTCCACCCCACTTCACTCACCACCACCACACATGTCCCCCACCCCCACCCCACCCTCGTCGGGTTAAAAAAATTAATCATTTAAAATTGATTTTTAACAACTCCCCACCCCTGCCCCCCACCCCCCGTCGGGTAAAAAAAAAATTATTATTTAAAATTTATTATTAACAACTCCCCACTCCACTACACTCACCACCACCACCCCTGCCCCCCTCACCCACTCCACTCACCACCACCACCACCACTGCCCCCCCCCCTCAAATTATCTCAAATTGTGTTTTTATTGAAATATATTTTCATTAAACACATGAAAAAATTTTCGAAAAACATTTTTAGTTGATAAGAGAGTATGAGAGAGAAAGTGAGATATAAAATAATAAATGAGTAATGTTATGAGTATAATAAACGGGTCTCATTATTTATTACTCCCTTCAATTCAAAATATATTTCGTTTTGTTACCCCAATATTGAAACTTGTTACACTTCATTAATTATACCCATTGTGTGAGGTAATGTATGAGAGAGAAACAAATTATAAGGGTATCTTTGATATTTTAGTTAGTAAAGTTGTTGTATTAATTGCATTTTTGAAGAATTTTGCAAACCTCCAAAACGATATTTATTTTGAATCAGATAGAGTATTTATGACTTATGACTCTTCATAAGTCAGTTTTGAACCGTTTGATTTCATTTTGGGTAAAATAAGTCATAAGTCATGTACAAGCCTATCACAATTCCCCTTATAAGTCATAAGCATTAAGTCAAGTGCTTAAGTCAAGTGCTGAATCAAAAAACACGTATGAATAATAATAATAATAATAATAATAATAATAATAATAATAATAATAATAATAATAATAATAATAATAATAATAATAAAATAATAAAATAATATTAATAATAATAGTAATAAAATAAATAAATAAATAATAAATAAATAATAATAATAAATAATAAAAATAAAATAAAATAAAATAAAAATAAAAATAAAAATAAAAATAAAATAAACAAATAATAAAAACTAATAATAAAAAATAATAATAAAAAATAATAAAAATAAAAATAAAAATACAAATAAAAATAATAAAATAATAATAATAATAATAATAATAATAATAATAATAATAATAATAATAATATTAATAATAATAATAATAATAATAATAATAATAAGAAAAATAATAAAAAATTAATAATAATAATAATAATACTAATAATAATAAAATAATAAAAAATAATAATAATAATAATAATAATAATTATTATTATTATTATTTTAGGCTTTATAATTTTATTAGCATTTTTTCAGCTTATTAATCAAACAGTTATGCTTACTTATGACAGCTCATCAGCACTTGAAAAAAATTAAATCAAACAGCATCATTCATCAGTTTATCAATCATAAGTCATAAGTCATCAGTCATAAATTATCAGTCATAAATAATAAGTTATTAGCACATATCAATAAGCTAAATCAAATGGGCCCTAAGTATTAGAAACTTCCTACTTTTGAACTTTGCAATTAGAGTAAGTATTAGAAACTTCCTACTTTTAAGTAGTAATTATTAGTGGGGTAGAGAATATTTAATTATTAGTTGATGTGATTACGATAATAAGAGTGTTTCATTGATAAAAAAAATTATATTAAAATATTTTCATTTGAGCCTTTGTAATTTTAAGTGAGATAACTAAAATGATAATTTTTGTAATTTAAAATGGGACGGAGAGAGTATATATATATATATATATATATTCTATTTTCATGGTGGTTTTCACTAATAATTATGCACTCCATTTGACCCATTCTAAAATATAAAGTCAAATTGGGAAAAATTTCGCTCAAACCCATTAAAACTAGAACGGATTAAATATATAATTTTTAATTTTGCTTTAACGCAAAGAGTTGGTCTTACAAAAAATGTGTTTTTTTCTAAGCTTAAAAAACTCATTTTTATACTGGCACTTAATAACACTAACACTGACACTTTTTTTATACTTGCACTTTGTTACACTAACACTGTCACTTTTTTACACTGACACTCTATATACATGCACTGACACTTTTTTACACTGGCACTTTGTTACACTAACAGTACTGACACTTTGTTACACTAACGCTGGCACTTAATATACATGCACTGGCACTTTTTTACACTAACACTAGCACTTTGTTACACTAACGCTAACACTTTTTACACTGGCACTTGATATGCATGCACTGGCACTTTGTTACAATGACACTTTGTTACACTAACACTGGCACTTTTTTACACTAGCACTTTGTTACACTAACACTGATACTTGTTTACACTAACACTGGCATAGCTGGGGAAACAAAACACGTTTTTCTAATTTTAAGGAAAAACGCGATTTTTGTAAGATTTTGGCTAACGCAAATGATGTCACTTACCGAAATATCAAAAATGTTGGTAATTATTTGTTTTTCTCAAAAAAAAGGAAGTCTTCTAATTATAAAAATTATTAAGTTAAAATTAGTGAACCTCTTAAATCGCCAACCAATGAAAAAGAGAAAAGAATGACAACCGAAAAAGGAAGGAGAGGAAGTTACGAAGTAATAAGTAAACCTCATTAAATCGTGATGAAAATGAAAATAAATTGTTAAAATGTTTGAATAATCAAATAGCACTATTATAATAAAATGGAGGTAGTTGTTTGTTGGTGCATTTATCAAAAACTACTTTTGAATGATGAATATTACAATAAAAATCACACAAGTTGGACATTACAAAAAACTCATTAAATATTACAAAAAAACTCCTTAATTATTAAAAAACTCTTTTTTATTATATTTTTTTAAGTTACATTTATTAGTTGTTTATAATTGATAAATGCATTTATCAATTGTTTATAACTGATAAATTTATTTATCAATTTTTTAAAGAGATTTGTGCTTGTTATTTAGTCACCTTATGAATGTTTGGAATCCATATTAGGCAAGCAAACATTGCTTTTGTTAATTCCATTTTAAGACAACTATAAACTACGGATACTTATACCATTGTATATCGTCAGTTTGATCATTCAGCGAAACCTATTACAGGTCATCCGCCTCAGCATCGAAATTGTATGACAAAGTAAAAGACAAAACGGTGTTAAATAACTGATCATCAGTTATTTAACTGATTAATGCATTATTAGTTCAGTAATAAATACAAAATTTTTGTACATTCAAAAAATAAAATTTTAAAAAGTAGTTTTTTGTAAATCATAACTTACATGTTTTTTTGTAAATTGCATCTTTTTGACACAGTTTTTAATAAAAACTATTGTTTGTCTTGGGCCTAGATTACATGCATCACATTGATAGCCACAAGTGATTCAATGGTTATGCACCAATGACAATGTCAGCCCTAATAACTCAAAACCGTTGGATCACATGCGATACACAATAATACTCCCTTCGTCCCAAAATGTTTGTCCCATTTGACTTTTTTGTTGAACTTTGACCACAAATATATGACAATTTAATTATGTTCATGAAATTCTAAAAATTCATATTGATTCACCGTTAATATTATTATCAACAACAACTTTTAGAATTTTATGAACATGATTAATCTCTCATAAATTTGTGGTCAAAGTTCAACAAAAAAAATAATCAAATGAGACAAACATTTGAGGCGGAGGAAGTATAAAAAAGTGGTATATGTGATCTCGACTCATTTGTTTTGTCTGTTACATCAACAAGAGCGAAAAAAAATGATTTTACCCGTACGAAATTCTTCTTGTCGCTAGATAGTTAAAGGGCAATGGCCCCAATCCAGCGCTTTATAAATTATAAGTACAGTATGTGATTGGGGGATACTCCCTCCGTCCATTTACATGGTTCACACTTTCTATTTTGGGCGTCCATTTACATGATTCACACTTTGTTTTTTTACCTAAAATGGAAAAGAATCTTTACTATTCCCTCCACTCATTCTCTCTCCTACATTATTTTAATACTCACAATACCATTATAATTTACTATTCCCTCCACTCATTCTCTCTCCTATTTTATTTTCACACTCACAACACTTTCAATATAATATTTCCTTCTTAATTTACGTGAAAACAGTCACTGGGAACCATGTAAATGGACGGAGGGAGTATATATATATAGGTCAAAATGCATTTTAGTGTTGAAAGTTATCATTAGAATTTTACTTAGGGTCCTAAACTATAATACATTCCATATGAAGTCTACAACTAATATTTTGGTGCATATAAGGTCCTCAACCTATTGTGAAGTTTAATATTTAACGAAACTCAACATTGCCCCTTATCTTTTCACAAGCTCAAGGGCACAAACGTCTTTAATCATCAACTAATTCTAAGAATTAGTTGATGATTAAATTAACTTAAAATTATTGTTTAAAATACCTTCATGTTAACAACTAAAAAAAGTAAGAAAATCATCTTGGGACGGAGGGAGTACATGTTTGCTGGGTTTTCCATGAACATTTAGGGTTCCTAATTACAGTTGGGAAATGAAAGAACTCAAATGTTATAACAAGCTGAAAGTAGATAAAAGATTGGAATGGCATATGTAGATTACCATAAGCACATTCAAGGCTATAAATACAATGATTATACTCATTTCATATTGTAAAATATAATAATAAGCCTATATTTTGATAGATTTTTTACAACAGATGCAGATGCTCAAAAAGAACCTCTATATTTTACACTTATAGCATGTTTTACGCTCGGATCTCCTTGAAATACTGCATGGGGAACGTTCATATAAACTTCTCGATCATTAACCATCTTCGGAAGGATTAATTCCCTTTGGGAAAATCATCATCCCGTGCTTATATGGGATGAACAGAAAGAGGCCTGCCACTTTCTTGGCTTTGACCTACAATTTTTTTTTCCGATTCATGTACAGTATATAAAAAGGGTCTTCTTCACTTGGCTTCTTCTACCATTTCCTAGCCACAACAAAACTGTATGTTGCCCACATTTGTATGTGAGAATCTGTGTTCGAGGTATTAAAACGGTTGTCACTTTGACCAAAACCCTAAAATATGTAATGTTGTGAGCAGCAAAAAACCCAAGAACCAGAACTGCTTCGGTTGAGGACTTCTTGTGGAAGCTGCAAAGACACAAAAGATTTTGTCAACTAGATATCAGTAACAAAGTACGCTAGTTAGATCCGCAGTTTATGGGCCATCCGCCACAACATACACTTAATGGAACAATAAACACCGATAGTATTATCATATTTGGGTGTACTACATGCCTGCTCATCCAGCCAGCACTCTTAAGCCAATTCTAGACACCCAAACTACTTGCATAAAATCATTTTCCAACTAAAATGTTTAATCAAAAAAGGGCCCTATCCATGAATTTTTCGTATTTTCAACTTCACAATATGCATTGTAGCTCGCTGATGTGGTAGCATGAAATTTGCATGCATTGCACAATTTGTTAGGAATGGAAGAAAACATATGAATCAGAAATCCTTCACAAGACGACAAAAAAATAATAGTAATACTAATAATTCTAATAATACCAACAATAATAATAATAAAATAAAGTAATAATAAAAATAACAATGGCAAAGATGATCATTATATCCGGTTCAAAGAATTCATGTATGATGGTCAAATCTTTTTATGGATGAAATGAAATATTCATAAATTCACTTCATTCTAAGAATTATTCTGATTTTGCAGACAAACAAACACTTTATAAGGTTCATAATTGAAACAAGACTTTTTGAACTAAATGCTTAGAAAGAAACTTTGACTCTTAAGCAATGATATAGAGAGAATACACAAAATGGCAATCATAACTTACAAGATGAGGATGGTAAGGCTGAAGGTGAGGCAACTGGTGGAGGCACTGGACCCTTCCCATTGCCCTCGTCTTGGATTGGACGAGATCCATAGGATACTGATGGTAATGGAGAAAGACTTGGCGACATTTCTGATCTTGAACCAGTGGGCGATGGAATAGGAGTAGAGGCATGAGGAGGCAAAGCGGGAGACTTTTTATTATCGGGAGGCACTGGTGAGGGGCTTGGAGAAGTTTCCGAACCACAATGTGGATCAGGGCTAGGAGGCTGAGAATCGACTCTTGAAGGTGCTGGAGAATTTGAGATGGGAGGCAATGAGTGGTGCAACATATTGTCCGGGCTTGGTGCTGGAGCTGGTAAATAAGACGGAGATATAACTGGGGACGGAGAAATAGAGGGACCAGCATAATCATTTTGCTCAGGGGATGGAGCAGGAGATGGAGTAGGCGAGGTTGCGTGCAATGTACTGTTCAGATAGGAAGACAAAATGATTTCTTTCACCTTCCCAAAAACAGTATTATTGAGGCCAAGATTCTTTGCAGGAGGAGACCCTGTAATCGTCTGGGCCAATTGCTTCAATCTTTGAGGAACAAGGACCCTTAGATCTGATAAAACGGATGCCTGGACTGTCACTGGGGAATCTTTTGAAGAGCCATATTTGTTTGTCATCTGCACATATACATGCCTGGACGGAGAAATAGAGGGACTACCATTTTTCCTAGCGGTCAAACCGCCATCGGACTTCGCCTCCGTGGAAGAGGCATTGCCGGAGGGATTTGGAGAGAGGGTGAAAGGGAAAGGTGTGGTTCATGGGGGTGGGTCCAACAGCCACAAATATTGGGCCACCCATCGATTGGGTGTTTCGTGAACCACTGTGGGTTCGGGTCAATGTGGGAGTCTTTGACTAGTGATAGTCAAATAGTGCTATTGCCACACCTTGGGGATCAAATATTAAACGCTAGGGTACTAGCTGGGGAGCTAAAGGTTGGTGTGGAAGTAGAGAGAGATGAAAAGGGCCAATTTTCAAAAGAGGGTGTGTGTAAGGCTATCAAATGTGTAATGGACAAAGATAGTGAGGTGGGTGTCTTAATCAAGAATAATCTTGCAAATTGGAAAGAAAAACTAGTGAGCCCTGGCTTCATGAGTGGTTACACATGCACACTAAGCACCCTAAGCACCCCTTCCTGCTTTAGCATGTTGTACATTATATGAGATTTAGATAACTTTTACATTGGCTATGTAATTTGTATACATCTTTTCTTTAATGACCGATGTTATACACATGCACACTAAGCACCCCTTCATGCTTTAGCATGTTGTACATTATAATAGATTAAAACATGAAGAGAGGTGCGGATGGTAGTAATGTGGTAGGTCTGTGTAACATTTCCCGCTTTAATCCTTTTGTATTTTGCGTAATTCTAAAAATTGGTTGTTTCTTGAATTGTTGGCCCAAGAATTTAGTTGCCGAAAGAACCATTGCTTTCGAGTATCCATCATATTCTGTAATTTTTAATAATCGAGATTTGATTGCACTTTTCTTATTTTTTTTTATATATAAATTACCATGATAAACTGGGTTTTCGACAAACTGGATTTTCGACGTGACAATATATTATCTAATTTAGTTTGATTATCTATCTCGCAAATGAGAAATGTGATTAAATCCCGATTATTAAAAGCTTAACAGTGGAAGTGGTTCCATTTGCATCTAAATTGACCTAAGAAGTAGATGGAACCGATGAGCGTAAAGAATCTGCTTCTAGGAACAAATTGATTTTTGGAAAAAATAATACTCCCTCCCTCAGTCCCACCTCAATTGGTTCATGGGTAAATTTCGTAAAATCTAGGGAGAAACGCGTTTCTCCATAAGTTATGGAGAAACGGGTTACGGGTATCCAGAAGCTATTGAAAGGATATCCAGAAACTTTTTGTATTGGCCATGACCTTGTCCATGGTTACTTCTGGATATCAGTCTCAAAGGTTCTGGATATCCAGAACCCTTTGAAAGGATATCCAGAAGCTTATGAAAGTGATATCCAGAAACCTTCAAAATGATATCCAGAAACTTTCAAAATGTTTCTGGATATTCATTTGATGGTTTCTGGATATACATTTGAAGGTTTCTGGATATCCAGAAACCTTCAATAAGCATTTTCTGGTATTGGCCTTGGATTTGGCTTCAAATATGTTTCTGGATATTCATTTGATGGTTTCTGGATATACATTTGAAGGTTTCTGGATATCCAGAAACCTTCAATAAGCAATTTGTGGTCTTGGCCTTGGATTTGGCTTCAAATATGTTTCTGGATATCCGCCCAAAGGCTTCTGGATATCCGTTCCAAAGCTTCTGGATATCCAGAACCCTTTGAGACTGATATCCAGAAATTTTCTTCTGGTTATCAAACCTATAGTTTCTGGCTATTAAAAACGCGTTTCTCCATAGTTATGGAGAAACGCGTTTCTCAGCAGACCTACTCGGTAAATTTAATGATTCTAAAAAAAAAAAAAAAGTGGGTAGAAATTAAAGAAGAGAGAATGTAAAAGTTAAATGTGTGGTAGGGAATAGGAGAAAGAATGTAAAAGTTAAAAATATTTAATAGGAGAGAGAATGAGTGGGAGGAATAGTAAGTTAATGATTGATTTTTTGTACATATTTTAAAATTATAAGGGTATAATGAATGGTTTTTTTATAAATATATAAATATTATGAGGGTATTAATATCCGAAACACTGTTCACTTTTTTTCATTTATAAAATGGCTCAACTGAAATGGAACGTCCCAAAAAGAAAAAGTGGATCAATTGAATTGAGGTGGGACGGAGGAGGTAGTAGTTAGATAGAGTATTCGAACACTAGGGCTGTAAACGAGCCGAGCCGAGCCGAGCCGAGCTTTTGATGTTTCGAGCTCGAGCTCGTTAACTTTTAAACGAGCTCGAGCTTTTCTCGAGCTCGAGCTCGAGCCCAGAATTCCTGTTCGAGCTTGGCTCGAATCAAGTTTCGAGCTTTTCGCGAGCCAGTTCGCGAGCTTTTCGCGAGCTGCTCGAACTCGAGTATTAACGAGCCGAGCTCGAGCTTCGACTTATTTTTTGAAAAAAATCTGAAATCAAACGAGCTTTATCGAGCCCTAATTCGAGTTGTAATCGAACTCGAGCCTAAACGAGCTTATATATATACATATATACTAAAATTCATTCGAGCTTTTAACGAGCCGAGCCCGAGTCGAGCTCAAACGAGTCGATCTCGAATAAAGCTCGTCGAACATACGAGTCGAATACGAGACTGTAAGTGCTCCAATTTGAGTTGTTAGCATTTTCGTTAGAAAATTAACGAAAGTCCTAACATCCCTAACATTTTTAACAATTCCTAACATTTCTAACCAAGCAAGGGTAGATTAGGGATTTCTATTTAAAGTTAAACCAAGAAAAGAATCTCACAAAAGCAAAAGAAAGGTCAAAAACCCGAAATGGAAGCTGCTGGAACAAAAACTGGTTGCTTAATTTGAAAAATATTCTTCCTGTCCAAAGCCTGGAGCAGCATTTAATGCACCAGGCACGCCTTCAAGACGATCCGCGCGGACGAGATTGAAATTCCCAGAGGCCTATAAATTGAACCCCTCAGTCTCAGAAAAAGAGGCCACAACTTCATTCACAGCAACACCTTGGCGAAAATCTTGTAGAAAACAGTGGAAATTCCCTTGAATTGCCACCATTTTCTCAATCATTTTCCCAAATCACACTCACTAAATACTCTCAAATTCAAGCCTCAAACACTCTTAAATTCAAGCCTCAAACTCAAAAAATCAAGAGAAGATTGGTAAACCCTCCTTCTTCTTACCCTAAACTCTCTCATCCATGCATGCATCTCATACTTTGAAGATGTAACTTGTTTTTCCCTTGCCCTAGATCCAAGAGGATCACCATGGAAGTTCATCTCCATGGATGATCCTCTACAAGGATCAACATTTCTTTCAAAATTGTTTTTACTTCTTACAAACATATTTTCAAAACCCTAAAAACCATTTTCATACATAAAATCTTGATTTCAAAGTTAAATCTCCCCTTCCCAAGCAAATGAAGTGCTTTAAGTCCTAATGTACCCTAAGGATGGCTTGATATAGTAGATCACCACTAAAATGTCTAGTGACTACTAATCAAAGCCTAAGGAAATGGGTACAAGCATGGATGTAAAACCCCTTTTAAATCATATTTTCCTTCAAGAGAATGTTGCTGTCCAGTAGCCTTTCTCTAAGACCTCTGTCCATGGTCTAATTTTTTTGACACAGAAGAACTTGGAATTGGGTGTTGACTACAAAATAATTTTTGTAGCCAACATTCATAGATTTCCAGACATATTTTTATTATATTTTTTTCGTGAGTAAAACTCTCTTTTTCAAATTATTTCCCAAAGGTCAGTTCAACAGTTTCTGGAAATCCAGATTTCATATCTGAGATTTCCAGAAGGTTTTGGTCCATCAAATCATCTCCAAATGGAAAATACGTTTGTAGATATCTTATTTAAGGTGTTTTGAACAACTTTCATTCTCTGACTTTCCCCAGATTCTGAATTTTTAAAGCTCTTAAATCCGTTTTAAAATCAAGTGTCCACTGCCTTTTTCATTCAGGCAGAATTGGTTTCCAACTTCAAAAAATCTTTTGAGTACCAAAACTCAACCCAAAAATCATACCAAAAATCATGGGACTTGTTTAATGTCTTATAAAGAGTTCCCAATTTTTAGTTTTCTCTGTTTAAAGTTATTTTGGCCAAATAAACACACACCCACACCCACACTCACAAATGGTTTTTAAGCTTGGAAGACTCGTTTTTACGAGGCATTCCGGGTGAACACTAACGTTCTTCCCGGCGTGTAACGTGACCTCCGAACCCAAATCTCTAATCTCGGGCATTTTTCAAAGTTTTGTCCCTTAAAACAAAAATGGTGTGGCGACTCCGTGTTTTCGATTGATTTTCAAAGAAGAGAAAAATCCAATCTTTCAAAAAATGGCAACATCGTTACAGTGGCGACTCCGCTGGGGACGAACTAAGTTTTATCTTTTCAAAAAAAAAGAAAAGCTTTTGAGGGTCAAGCTTCCGTCCCGGCATTTGAAATCATTTGTTGTGTGTGTGTGTTGATTTTTCACTTTTTCGTGTTATTTTGGTCGCCTCGGAAAAGTCAAAATTTTGACTATCGGACCCGTTGACTTGAATTTTAAATTATGTTCTTATGTGTTCATTTATTTTCAAAAAAAAAGATTTAAAAAAAAAAGATTTCCAAAAAAAAAAAGCTTTAAAAAAAAAGGGTTTCAAAAAAAAAATCATTTTGTGCATGCATCATACTTTTTAAGACACATGCGAAAATTTCTATTTTACTCAGAAAAAGAAGATAGACTGCTTGCACACTACGCGCACTTGGCCTTACACTGCACACTACTTCCCTAACCCGGGGAAATCCCTGTAGCGGCCCGTTTGGTCTTATTACGCCTCTCGGTGCAAGCGCGGGACTACCCAAACATCCCATGGAGCCTCGTGTCGACCATGCACTTGTCCGTGACACACTTTGTCCGAGACCCGGTTGGTTTTTAGTCTGGTCTGTGTCATGCCCTGTCTGTGTATAGACCTTTCCTTTCAAGCCTTAGTCGGCCTACCACGTCAACATCTTTCGGGACCCTAATCAGTCGAAGTCCTGCCGGTTTTCCGTCGCGGGCTTTGACCAGATATTGACTGGCGCCTTGACTTTGACTCGATCGGCACAAATTATACATCGACTCCCAAAGATGACACCGAGTCATCAAGAATTAACGATTATTCCATGCCTAATTACGCCTAATTGACGACGAGTCAAGATCAATTGTGGACATTTATCATCCGAATCATGCCGACTTTTTGTCGAGCCCTGGACATGATCTTGACTTTGACGCGCCTTGTCCGTAATTTACATCGAATGCTCGTTAAAACTCGATTACCCGCCGACTTTTAGGATCGTTTTCTTTCGGTCGGTGGGACCCGCTTGCCCTATAGGACCTCGCCCGGGCCGTCCGCCCTGGGAAGTCGAAATACAGGTGGAATACGAGGGGCTTATAGACGTAGTGATGGGGCCCACTGATCCAGGATCCAGAGTAGTTTGCGAAAAAGAAGAGCAATCTTTTCCAACCGATTAGGTTAATAAAATACGTTTTAAAGTAAACTAGAACAAATAATCGCATGTCGCATGAGCCCAAAGCCCAAACACCTACCCTCCTTCATTCCTGCACATCCGAACCCTCGTGCCTTTTCCCCGCAGCCTCCTCACAAAGCTTGGTTTCGGCGCCGGTCACCGTTTGATCAGCTGGGAAGAGTCAAGCGCATCGTCGCCTTCACCGTTTGTTCCGACTCCGGTTTCGTAATGTCTCGCATCACTCGGTAACGATGGGGACAACACCACTCCGCCTCCCGGGACTCCTCAAACAGAACAAAGAATGGAATCGCTAGCCGAATGTATGAGATTGCGACAGAAGCACAGATTAATAGCCTTATGGAGGCCATCAAAAGCCATGGTTTGGCCGCCAGCCTCAATCCCGATGGCACCTTCACCGTGGAAGAAGAAGAGGATGCCAATCCCACTCTCGCCGCCCGATTACCCAGTGATGCCACCACCCACCTCCTATGGTACCACTACCGTAACCCATGCTCCTCGATCTTCGGGTCACCCAGCTCCCCCTGCCGACTATCGGATCCATGCAACCCGACGGACAGCCGCTCCGCTTCCTCCTGGGACAAAGCCGCATTTTAATGTCTTCTCATGGTTGGGGATAACTCGGAATGCCACAAGAAATTGGGATCCCGCCTCGCCTTGGAACCGATCACCCGACCTTCACAAGAACAGCTGGAATGCCGCCACAGTCTGGTTCGGGGCCACAATCAGGAGCCCCTCCTCAGAATGATACTAGCTCAGTTGCTCCTCACACACCTTTCACAAATCCATTTCTCACTCAAGGTTCGATGGGTTACCAAACCTCCATCCCGGTTTCATCGAATCACCAGACCGCAGCATTCCCCCGGTTATACACCATCGCCCTGCATGTGCCCATGCAATTCAACAATCGTGACAGCAGCTCGCACCTAAGCCTACTTACGGGTCTCACTCCGAAATCCAAGCTACCCAGCCTACATCAGATCGCTCCACCCACTTTGCCGCTTGAAAATCAACAACAGCCGCAAGGTTCTATCCCTTCGCCTGTGCTCCTACTCACACTCCCTGTAATTTGGGCCAAGGACATGTTTTCACCTACGTCCCCGGATCGGCCGTTCCTCCACCCGCCACCACCGGGTAGCTCCTCTCTAGCTCGGGCCGCCGGTTTAAATGCCATGGTTCCACCACAAGACCCTCATCCGGCTTGGTTCATGGAACAACATAAGGAAATGAAAGCGCAGATTGCCGAATTGACCGCTAAGAAATCTCGCTTCCGGCCTACGGATCCTGACTCCATTGTTCCCCGCCTCACAAATTCGTGATGCCCAATCTGGACCTCTTTGATGGTACCGCATGCCCGAAAACTCATCTCGGATACGTATACCTTGGCAATGAAGGCCAAAGGGTGCACCAATCGCCAGCTTGGCCGACTATTTCAGTCTCTCTTTGAAATCCAGTGCTCTAAAATGGTTCTTCCGCCTAAAACCCAAGGCCAGGGCTACATGGGACCAAATCACTGGTGCCTTCACAAAAAAGTATAAAGCTAACTTGGAATGGGAAACAAATAGAGTTGACTGCAGACAACAAAGGCAGTCCCGACGAGAATGTTGGGGATTTCTACAAGCGGTGGAATCTCGAAACTCAGTGAGATGGCCATCCCTCCTTCCGAAGAGGAACAATCGGACATCTTTCGCCATGCTCGAAACCACATCTCGAGAGCCTCCTCGCCACTTCCCGTACTCGTACTTACGGGCCATGGTTAACTCCGCAGCCTAAGTTTGAAAAGGCTTACAATCAACAAATGGCCGCCGCACTCCGCCTACGTATATCGGGCTCCTCCTTCCAACACCGCCCCGCTCCCGCTAAAGGCAAAGAGGTGATTAATTACGCGGACAGAATGTAATAACACAACTCCTTTTGCTCCCAGAAAACCAGCTGAATCCAGGCCACGGGTCATAAACCTCGAAAGCTTCGGAATGCCTCTGAACGACATCTTTAGGGGACTAGTGAAAGAAGGCTTGCTGCGGCCTTTGGAGAATTTCCAACCCAGGAATCCGAATGCTCCCGTGGATACTTCAAAGTATTGCGCTTTTCATCAAGCCCATGGACATCTAACAGACAACTGCTTTACTCTGAAAAAAGGCGATCCAAGGCTTGATAGAGCAAGGAAAGTTGGAAGGCCCCGAGGGACCTAATACAGTCAAAAATCCTCTTCCGAAGAACCATAATCAGGTGAATATGATTGAATGCGGAGAACCTTCGCATGCCCAGGAAGATGCTGATGAAGGTCCCCAAATACCCATGGCCAACCTTGTCGAGGATCCTCAATTCGGATTCCTCCTCAACCTTGAGGATGATGAACAAGTCAGTCCACCTTGGTCTCATGTCAGAGATTTCTTGCAAGAATATGAGGCTCGCTATTTCTCGGATGAAGGGAAAGCTGATACTAAAGAACTGGGGCTGTTCCGGTCAAAACATGAGAAAACCATTTACACAAGATGGTTAGAACAATCGAGAAGGATCGAGCAAGAAAGCTTCAGGTGGGCGCTTGTATCGGGGCTTATCAAAGAAAGAGGCCGAAGAGCATCTCGGAGCTAGTACACTTCCGCAAGTTGGTTTTGGGAGAGGCCGAATATGATCCCGAGAACAAATAAGAATCAGAGGAGGAGGATTCCTTCTATATCCTGCCTGGGGTCAAATACGTGCCACCCCCTCTCACTCTTCCCCCGCAGTTTCTGGGAGGAGAAGCTGAGTCGCAATTACCACTTCCGGGAATGGGGGCATATGACAATTTCTGCGGTTGCACGCACCCATATTCCCCTAACGGGTTTGATCGGCGTTCCCTCTCAGCCAAAATTCCAGCTGTATGGGAAGATGATTCCGATGACAAAGAATGACGATGATGATGACGAGAGCGAAGAGTCAATCGAGGCCCATCCGAATCAATCTGGAACAATCAGCCGGAAATGATGCCATGGGAGCCAGACACAATGGTTGGTTGTCAGCAAGTGACGATGAAGAACCACCAGAAAATGCAAGTCAGATGCCAATAGGGACGGGCCCCCAAGAACTGCACCTCGTAAGATGCGCCTGTGGTCAGTGTCCAGATACTTCAGATGATGAAGAGAAGCAAAGCTCACAGACAGATCCATACATATCCAAGGTTCTAGAGCACAATGTTCCTTATAAGGACCTAACGGGTGAATGGAGAAGGTTCATCGAAGCTTTAGTCGAAAAGGGAGGTTTCCAACGACCAGAAGACGATGAATTCGTAAATGTCATCGGATCTTTTTCTTCCTTCCCTAAAACAGACGGTGTCACAACTATAAGGGTCACGACCGAGCCGCTCGAGCACAGCGAGTGTATGGAGTCACTGAAAAGGGTTATTGATTTAAATGTCTCCCCAGTCGCCTTCATACCCATGGATCCACATGACGCCTTTCTAATCGCTCCGGTACCCGACAGTGGACCTCGGGTACTCCTCATTTGGACCCGCATCTATCGAGCTGCTACATCGAACTATGAGGGGGAACGTTGCCTATCCTTTACTTGTGGTTGCCCTACTTGCAAGGGTGAAAGAAAGAAGATGTATGATGAGATGGAGGCAGATAGCCATAAGATCGAAGAAACTTCGGAAGACGAATATGAAACTGAGGACATGAAGGCCATGAAGTTTCCTGGGGCTGAGCACGTGGATGTCTTAGAGTTCAACACCGCCTACCATGCTTGGGGAAAGGATTTTCAGCACCCGATCCAGCCGATAGTTGAAGATCTGTTAGAAAGAGGGAAACTGACTCCCATCCTTCCCAACGAGAAAATAACCATGGTCAGATCAAATCCGCCCCAAAACAAAGTAACAATCCTTGTCAGAGTCACCCAAGAAGAGGTCACCTTCCCTGAATGTATTTCAGCTCTCAGAGAAGTCCTGGAAACCGGCATGATACCGGATGCACCTCCCACACAAAGTGCTATAATCATCTCCAACTCTGAGTATTACGTAAAGGAACCAGAGCGGCCGCACTATACCGAGATGAAATCGAAAAACCGCCAAGCCCCGAAAATAGCAATTCCCGTTGTATGATAACTATGGGCAAGGCAAAGCTAAGGCAAATCGGAGGACGCCCTAGCTCGTGGCCATCCAGGGGACAACAACACAACCCCGGTTCAAAAGCTCGTGACATGGGAAGCGCTTTAAAAGCCGCCCAGAAGGAGCCAATACAGCTCAAGCTCGCCTCACCGTTGCTAGACTCCGTCGTAACCAATGGGCCGATAGCCAAAAAGGCTCCCCGTCGACCTTGGCAGATTGAAGAAATCTAGTCAAGAAGCGATGATGAGGAAGTCAACCCGTTGACCCGATCCGGCAAATCTACCAAGGGAACCCCAAGACAGATAAGAAGGCGTAGATCAAGCACCAAAGGAAGATCGCCTCCCCTACGCCCAAGACAAACCAAGCTCCCGACCTCGAGAAAGAGGATCCCGTGCTCACCCAGCTTGAAGCAAACACAGCCAACATCTCTCTATGGTCCCTACTCACCTCGCCTTATCCCCATAAGCTAAAGCCGGAAGAAAGCCCGGCTCGCACTCCGGTGCCTATCGATGCTACTCCCGATGACGTAGTGCAATTAATTGGGAGCATCCACTACGGGAACATAATCACTTTCACGGACCTTGATCTCCTCAATTCGGGGCCGATCATAACGAGCCTCTCTTCATCACACCAATTGATGAACGACGCTCCTCGGGTCCCGGTCGACAATGGGTCCTAATGAATATCCTTCCGGCAAAGATCATGAGTTTGCTCAACATCAAGTCCACGTACTTGAAGCCTTCCTCCCTCACGCCAAAGCTTACGACTCGACATCTCGAGCAGCCCTGGAGTTGCTACTTTGGACCTCTCGGTTTGGCAAGAAATTGATACCTGTGGAATTCCGTGTTATCGATATTCCGATCACTTTTAATGCCTTATCGGGAAGACCTTGGCCGCATCAGTCAAGGGGGTTGCTTCGAGTCTCCACCAAAGGTGTGAAATTGTCTCGGATGGGGATTTGACAACCATTTACGGGGATCTAGTCACCTTAGAGGGCACGGATACAGTGTGGAATACCTATTCTCGAAATCAAACATGATGAGGAAGGCCTCATGCTAACAAGCTTCACGGCCGAGCCTCCTAAGGCCCAAGTTTGCAACATAGATCCGACAATCACTGGGATAAAATCCCTCCTGGTCCCGAAAATGATGAGGAAGATGAGCTATCTACCCGGCCTCGGTCTAGGGAAGCACCAACAAGGAACTCAGAAACTCATCGAGGTGAAAGGACAGAAAACTCGCCACGGCCTGGGATACGAGGCCACCTCGGTGGACACCGCTAAAGAAAGAGAATTTGCTCTACAAAGGAAAGAAGCTGCCACAGGAAGGGCCCCGTCAACGGCCCTAAATCCCTCCCTTTCACCCTAATTTGGCCGACTACTTTGTAAAGGGTCCCACACAACCGGTAATGTCACAGCCAAAGAGCCCACTCCTACAGTAAGGGTGGTCAAGCTACAGGATAGCCTCAACAAGTTCAGGGGAGCCAAAGCTAACCCGGTCCGTAGAGTGTTTCTGGACCTACCCAAGATACCCGGGGCTACCACTACCATGAAGAGTGAGTATACTTTCAGAGGCGTGCCCAACCTGGTAAAGCAGTTCGAGAAGCTTACTACCACAATTCCTACTGCCCAGGAAGGCCCAAAGCCTGAGTTTGAGCTGACATTGCCGAAAGCCAAAGCCGCGGAAGTCTTTTCAGATGATTGGGATGGTCCGATTATGCAGCAGTTATTCGGGGAAGAAGTTCGATGCCGGACCCGATTGATCTCAAGATACCAAAGAGATGGTAGCAATGATTGAGAAAGGAGAACAGAAACAGCACAATTCCCGAGTCATGAGGCCTCTGACAGCAATGCCACTGAAGAATTGGGAAACTCTCTCAGGCCCGTCCGCGACCAAAGAGGAAATGATCACCAAGCTTGCATTGGTCCCCCGAGTCCCTCATTGTCTAGTTCGAGTCGCTAGAGTCGTCCGATGGCCTTACGCCTAAAAACTGCGAAGTTGTAGCCAATGCTGTATTTCCTTTCGTTCCTAATGAAATGACGAACCTTTCTGAGTATCCCTTGATTGCCACTTTAACTAATGATAAATTAACTAATAATTTAAAAAAAAAAAAGACATTTAATAATGATTCATTATATAAAGAAGCAGACACATTAAATAAACAAAAAAAGAAGAGAACAAAAATCTTTAAGCAGGTTGTTAGGAAAGAGGAAAATCGAGCCCAAGCTGTCGAAGAGATTTTGACAAGTATGAATTTGGTAACTGCGAAAGAGCCTAAAGAGAAGCAGATTGGTAGTTTCTTCGAAAGAACTGAAAAGGATGCCCTACAAAATCCTACAAAATCCTCAACTCAAAGAAAGTGGCCCTCTTCATCAAAGAGAACATCATATGCAGATACGGGTTGTCGGCCGAAATCATCTCAGATAATGGATCCCACTTTGAAGGGGAATGCGACAGGCTAGCGTAAGTTCGTAATAACCCGTCACAAGTCATCTCCTTATAGGCCCCAAACCAACGGAGCCGTTGAAGCAGCAAACAAGACTTTGGAAAACATCATCCGGAAAATGGCTGTCCGAGGCAGAGATTGGCCCGACAAACTTCACCTTGCTCTCTGGGGCTACAGAACATCCGTCAGAACGGCAACCGGGGAAACACCATTTGCTCTCACCTACGGAATGGAAGCCGTACTCCCAATCGAGCTAGAAATCCCCTCACTCCGAGTGCTATTGGAAAGTCAAATCAACGAGGTCGAATGGCTTCAGAGTCGTCATGATGAATTGGCTCTACTAGATGAACGCCGATTGAAGGCCATGGAACATATCCGAGCCTACCAAGGGAGAATGGCCAGAGCCTTCGACAAGAAAGTAAAGCATCGGGAGATCAGGGAAGGTGATCTCGTGTTGAAAGAGAAACCCCCTGTCCGCATCAACCCGCTTGGCAAATGGGAGCCTGTCTGGGTCGGGCCATATGTCGTCCAGAAGATCTTCTCCGGAGGGGCCATGCAACTTGCAGACCTCGACGGAAATCCCTTTGTACACCCGGTGAATGGTGACAAGCTGCGCAGATACTACGCATAAAACACTAAGTCAAATCCAAACAAAAAAAAAAAACAACAAAAAAAAAGAGTGCTAAAAGAGTAATACCCAACTAGGTTGAAAACCCGAAAAGGGCGGCCTAGGTAAGAGATAGGGTTGCACTAAACAAAAAACAAAAAAACAAAAAAAAAGAGTGCTAAAAGAGTAATACCCAACTAGGTTGAAAACCCGAAAAGGGCGACTTAGGTAAAAAACAGGGTTGCACCAAAAAAAAACAAAAAAATTAACCAGGTCGAACTACGGAGACCTGAGCCCTTTTGTCCGAAGGGAACGTAGGCAGCCGGAAACGGTTCGGTCTAAAATACAAATAAAAGACATACTTTGTCAGACCATGAAAGCGTCTCGAAAAACCCTAAAGCAATTCACATATTCATTACAGTTAAAAGCTCTTTGATGAGTCTAAGCTTGGTTCATTCCTACAACTGGCAACCTGCTAAAAGAAACTAAGATACATAATCAAACTAATGTGTCTGCTACAACAAGAAAGGGATACTCGGAAACCTTGAGGTCACTCTAAACCGCTGCATACGGCATCCCTCTCTTCTTCCCCTTCGGGTCTTCTTCCTCTCGAACAGAAAATGTCGGCCTTCCTCCTACCAAGCTCGGTGTAGGAACAGGATCTATCAAACCAGCCTCTGTCAGGGCCTTAGTAGCCCTAGCGTCATCTCTCATCTCTTGTAGCCGAGCTGGTAACATAGGAGTCCTCCTCTCTTGTCTCTTGACATAAGCTTCATAGTCGGTCACAACATCTCCGCTCCTGTCATGAGGGTTGGGCCTCGCCTCGGCCCTCCTCCTCTCCGAAACTGTCAGGTCCTCCGCACCAAAGAATGGCCTCACGCCGTCTCAAAATAGCCATCCGAGTCTCCCCAAATGCCTCTCGTACCAATCCAAGTACCAAGTGGTCGAAACACAGTCTCTGACGTTCGAGGATAACCCGAGGAGGAAAGACGTCATACCTCCATGCTCGGGAAAGAAATGAAAACACCGAAGGATCATCCATAGAAGCGTAAGCCACCACCCTAGTGGCTATATCATCAAAGTCCTCCAAAGGAACTCCGCTCCAAGCCAAACCTGTCTCGTAACTGCAGCCGGAATGTAAAAGCCGGACTCGAGAAAGTCCCGAAAACATAACCACGTGAGACCCATCCTGAAGTACTCTCCGAGTCTCCACCCGCCAATGAGGCACCGACCATCTGATATCTTCAGTCTGGCGACCAGCCATCCAACGCTCCCACGAGCCCTGATCATCAAAATCCACAGTAACCCCTCTCCTGGCAAATGTCCAAGGCTTGATCATATCCGAAGTTTCTCGAAGAACCCCCAGGCGCTCCATCAGCCACAGAGTCAAGAGAAACGGGCTGCCCCCGTGCATGTACCGCCTCCCAGTAGCTAACCTGTCAAGAGCATGAAAAGTCTCCCCTGTGATCAAAGGCGCAACATCTCTGCCCAAGCGACAGTGAACAACTACATCCAGCAGAGCCCGATGACAAATCCCAAAAGAGTAGACCATAAACAAGGTCCCAAACATGCAGAGGGCAAAAGCGTCCCAATAGGCATCATCAATCAAGCCTAAGCCCCTAAATCTATCAGGAAGACCGGAAATATCAAAATGATCAGAACTACGGATCATACCTTGTGCTTCCTCTGGGGAAATATGAAGAAGGTTGCACAACCTATCAACGAAAGAAGCTCCTCCGGGCAAAGGAACCGCAATCTCTTCCACCTCCGGGCCACCAAGCAAAGCCCGAAATTCTTCAATGGTCGGAACCACTTCATTGTAAGAAAGGCAAAAGACATGCCTTCTAGTATCCCAAAATGAGGAAGAAGCTCTCAAGAGATCATAGTCCGGAACCAATTCTTTGAGAGACCACAAGCACTTTATCTTGTATCTTTCTTCAAAGAATGATCTTCTCTCATGCATAATCTCCCTACACCACTCCTTGAACTTTTCAAAGAACAACATTTGACTTTCTTTGGAAAATTTTGGAGAATTTTTGGGATTTTCCATGGTTTTTCTCTTCTCTCCCGAAAATTCCAGTGAGTTTGAACTGGAGAAGATGAAGTTTCAATGACATTTATGGTCCAAACCAGATCCAACCACCGAAATAAATGAAATCTGTCAGATGCAGAGCCCATCCGCGCGGATCAGAATGACATCACCAGAAAAAAATCTGCAGCAGCTTAAACTGCTGCACCACGGAGGAATATTTCATCCCAGCCGCTCGAAACCTGTGCAAAACCTGCCCAAACAGTTCATATACCAAACACTCACACCCTTGCCAAAAAACCGGGCTCATGCAACATTGCATTCATAATAGATAAAAAAAATGATAGAAATCCTAGATCATTACATTCCAAAAAAAAGTGTGCTTAAAAAAAAAATCTGTATCTGTCAAAAAAAAATATAGGTACAATCTCAAAAATCAGTCTCAGAAGATCATCAGTCAGAATCCTCGGTGGCTGGCGCTTTCCCCCGATCCCTCTTGCGGCTCGGGCCCGCATCCTCAGCAGTCACGAATATCTCGGGCACAGAATCATCGTCCTCATCGCCAGAGGAAGGCTCGCCTGGACCAACCGGCACGCCCTGATACGGCAAACCAAGATCCGCGAAGAAGTCGTATCCAAACGAGAATGCGTCGGATCCCTGGACATGCGAAGAAGACCCACCGTGGTGCCGTACATGTCCCCGTCCATGCGAATCCCCTAGGATGACGTGGGTCCGAAGGCGCACCACGCTGGGATCTATGAGAGGAGAAAGAGGAGTCTCTAAGAAGGCTCTGAGGGAATAGGGAAGTCTCCCGCTCATATGTGTGCCGGCTGTGCCCGTCTCGCTCTACCCTGAGCAGCCCCACAAGTAACCATCTTCCCGAGGAACCTCTTGGCCCCGATCACCTGCTTCGTCAGCTTCTCCACGACCACCCCCGGGAACTGCACGGAAACAAAGGCGTCAGAAATAATTGAGGCGAAAAATGATGATAGGAAAGAAAATAAAAGACAGAAGCAAAAAAAAAAAGAAAAAAGATAGAGAAAGCCATACCTTCGTATCCGGACGAGACCGGAAAGCTTGTGGAACCCGATCGGGATAGGATCTCGTACTTCGCCCGACCCCATCCTGGACGTACGAAAAGTCCGATCGAGGATACCGCACAACCCCCAACCCCTCTCTCTCAAGAACCTGAGGCATCCTCAACCTCCACAAGATAAATCGCGAGTACTCCTCGATCGCCACGAACCTCGAGAAGTGCTGGCCACCTCGATAATTATCCCAGGTCTCCAAGTTTTCACTCGGATGCATCATGTCAGCAGGAGGCTCCACCGAAGCGATCGGAGGCGCACCCACGCCATGTTGGCATGTCACTCTCTCCCCTAGATAATACTCGTCGCAGGTTAAGCCCCTCAAGATCCTCCGCTCCACGGTCCATCTCTCGGTACCCTTCAGCTGCTCCACGTCGAAGCGGTCCCAGGGGTAAAATATGATCCCCTCATCTGTCTCACCTCGTCAAAGGCAGGCAATCCGAGTACTTGAGGGTCGTGCGCCCCTAGAACCTATCTTCTCCCGGCATACTTGGACCAGAAAGCATGGCCGGATACGCCCGCTGTACTCCGCTGGCTGCCGCCACATCGTGACGTGAAAGAACTCTAGAGCCCATACCTGCGAAAGGAAAAGGTCAAATCAATTAAGTGCGAAAAAGAATACGTGCTTAAAGAAAAGAGAGAAAGCAAAAAGAAAGCTTGTACCTCCAGAGGAAACTCAAAGCATGTGAAAGAACTCACAGCCTTCCGGCTGTATCTGTCTAGAGCGAAGTAAAGCTCCGCTAGCCCGGCCTCCCCCCAAGACACCTCTCCGGCTCTCTCCACGTCCGTCAGAGTCCTCAACAAGGCAAAAACAGCCGTCCCCTCGGCATGTCCAAATAGCGTGCTCGAAAAAGCAAACCATAAAAAGGCCCTAGCAATCTGCTCAGCGCCTATCCTCTCATCCCCAGCCTCATAGCTCCCAATGCTCTCCACGATCTTCCCGTGGACCACAGCGTACTCCATCCCCATCCCCTTTTTAGGAATGGGGGAAAACCCTAGAAGATCCTGCAGCTCCTGATCGCTGTAGCCGTCCCGCCACTCAATGCTGCGTCCCTTAAAGGACAGACCCGTGATCGCAGCATAATCAGAAGGCGTAACCGTAGCCTCGCCCCAGAAGAAATGGAATGTGTGGGTCACGTCCCACCAGTGTTGTGCCAAAGCGAAAAGCAGACCCTTACTCTTAGGGAACTTAACCAACCCCCTCAAGCACTCGATGAACTCGTACAATCCGGTCTCAATGACGATCTGTCTAGGACTCATCATCGCTCCTCTGCCCAAAACCGGAAGCCGGTCCCACAAGTAAATCACAGACTCCACCGATCCCCGAGTCTTCATCTTGTTCAGCTGCTGCGTCACAAAGCGATCTCCGCCCTGCAAAAAAAAAAAAAAACACAAACAAAAATGTCAAAAATTTGCATTTGCATTTAAAAGCGCACACATGCATCATAAACATAAAGCTTTGAAGAAAATCGGGCAGCATAACGGCATACAATGAACCTAGCCCCGTTTTTTTCTCGCACAAAGGAAAAGAGTTTTCAGCAAATACCATTCATTCATTCATACATGAAGAAAGCATGTCAATAATAGCGAGTCAAGGAAGGAAAAACTCCGTCTCATTTTTGCATAAAAAGTGCACATAAACGACTTTCCACATTCACGGGGAGTCAACGGAAGCAAGAATCCGTCCCACTTTTCAAAAAAAAAATCCTATTTTTACAAAAATAGCATGCATACATATCATTCATGGAGACATCACCTCATTGCAAAAAAAATCCTACATACAAAAAAAAGTCCGTCCCGGATTCGGGAAAATTTTCATCATCCCACATTTCAAAATGGCAAAATGCCCATTCTCTTCTCCAAACAAAATGCACATTTGGATTACCCATATACTCATTGCAACATGCAAACCATCAAAGTCCAATTTCAATGTCAAGAACACAATTTTCGGATTTTTAAATGCAATTTTCAGATCTTAAAAAAAAATGGCAAAATGCCAATTCTTTTTCCAAACAAAGTGCATATTTGGGTTACCCATATACTCATTACAACATGCAAAGTCAAAATTCAAAGCCAAGAACATCAAATTTTCGGATATTAAAAAAAAAAATCACCAAAAAATCAATTTCAAACAAAGATCAACAAAGGAAACGAAGAGATTCGAAGTATACCGTGCGAAGACTCGGATCAGTGGCCCAATGTTGCCACGCATCGGGGTATGGCTCCTCCGCAATCGATTGCGAAAGTGAGTAATGCCTCCTCATTCGAACGAGTTCTAATCGCCTCTCCGCGACCGGGCCGCGTCCTTGGCCTTGAATAGCAACTCTCCCGTGTTCCATTGCTTGAAAATCGAAGAAAAATGGAAGAATTTTGAAGCTTTTTGAGCCAAAAATGGCTTCTTCTCGACTTTTTCTCCTTCTCTCTCGTAAAATGCAGAAAACTGGTAAGGAAGAAAGAGGAGGGCGGCGGCCCTCATTTAAACCCATCTGGGATTCAACCCAATCCGCGCGGACCAAATTGAAGGGTCAAAAAGACCGTTTTGCCCTTTAAAATTCCAGGACTCTGCAGTTTAGTCCCAAACTTAACAAAGTTAACCAAAGTTAACCCCCTTTCAAAGGAACCTTCCCGGCAGTAAAACGTAAGTCCGATTTCTCCGAGAAAGATAACGGAATCCCGTTTCTTTCATCAATTTCATCAAACGGCAGTAAAACGTAAGTCCGATTTCTCCGAGAAAGATAACGGAATCCCGTTTCTTTCATCAATTTCATCAAACGGCAGTAAAACGTAAGTACGATTTCTCCGAGAAAGATAACGGAATCCCGTTTCTTTCATCATTATCATCAACGGCAATAAAATGTAAGTCCGATTTCTCCGAGAAAGATAACGGAATCCCGTTTCTTTCATCATTATCATCAACGGCAATAAAACGTAAGTCCAATTTCTCCGAGAAAGATAACGGAATCCCGTTTCTTTCATCATTATCATCAACGGCAATAAAACGTAAGTCCGATTTCTTCGAGAAAGATAACGGAATTCCGTTTCTTTCATCAATCTCATCAACGGCAGTAAAACGTAAGTCCGATTTCTCCGACAAAGGCTAACAAAATCTCCAACGAAAGCCAACAAAATCCCGAGCAGCTTTCGAACTACGTAAGGGCTTGATTCCCCCTAGGGATACGTAGGTAGCCTATCATTAGGTCCAGCCACTCGACCAGCACGGTCATCCTTTCCCTCGGCAGCAGATGTAAGACCAATCCCTTCAAACGAAGTCCACCAAAGGACCATCTATCCCAAAACATCAAGGGAAAACATCATCTTCAAGGTTCGAGGCACCTAAAATGACATCATCATTAAGGTTCGAGGCACCTAAAATGCCATCATCATCAAGGTTCGAGGCACCTAAAACGCCATCATCATCAAGGTTCGAGGCACCTAAAATGCCATCCTCAAGGTTCGAGGCACCTAAAATGCCATCATCATCAAGGTTCGAGGCACCTAAAACGCCATCATCATCAAGGTTCGAGGCACCTAAAACGCCATCCTCAAGGTTCGAGGCACCTAAAACGCCATCCTCAAGGTTCGAGGCACCTAAAATGCCATCATCTTCAAGGTTCGAGGCACCTAAAATGCCATCATTACCAGGTTGACGCCTCAAAACAGTCACTCTAGGGTCGACATCGAAAGACCCGAACTACGACTGGCTTGATTCCTCTTAAGGATACGTAGGAAGCCTATCACTGGGTTCAGCCATCAGACCAAAAATGGTCATTCTATCCCCAGCAGAGCGGATATACAACTTCAGCCATCAGACCAAAAATGGTCATCTCTTATCCCCAGCAGAGTTTCTTTCAGCAAACGACTGCAGAACTCGCTCGCCAGGTCGACATCCTAAAACAGCCACTCTAGGGTCGACGACTGGAGATAGTTGAAAGACCCGAACTACGGCCAGCTTGATTCCCATTCGGAATATGTAGGTAGCCTATCGCTAGGTTCAGACACTCGATCACTTGATCATCCTGTCAAATATGGAGCCTTACTCTTATCGACGACCCCGCTTCCTTCGAAAGCGCCGTCGCCGAGGGGCTACTGTAAGTGCTCCAATTTGAGTTGTTAGCATTTTCATTAGAAAATTAACAAAAGTCCTAACATCCCTAACATTTTTAACAATTCCTAACATTTCTAACCAAGCAAGGGTAGATTAGGGATTGCTATTTAAAGTTAAACCAAGAAAAGAATCTCACAAAAGCAAAAGAAAGGTCAAAAACCCGAAATGGAAGTTGCTGGAACAAAAACTGGTTGCTTAATTTGAAAAATATTCTTCCTGTCCAAAGCCTGGAGCAGCATTTAATGCACCAGGCACGCCTTCAAGACGATCCGCGCGGACGAGATTGAAATTCCCAGAGGCCTATAAATTGAACCCCTCAGTCTCAGAAAAAGGGGCCACAACTTCATTCACAGCAACACCTTGGCGAAAATCTTGTAGAAAACAGTGGGAATTTCCTTGAATTGCCACCATTTTCTCAATCATTTTCTCAAATCACACTCACTAAATACTCTCAAATTCAAGCCTCAAACACTCTTAAATTCAAGCCTCAAACTCAAAAAATCAAGAGAAGATTGGTAAACCCTCCTTCTTCTTACCCTAAACTCTCTCATCCATGCATGCATCTCATACTTTGAAGATGTAACTTGTTTTCCCCTTGCTCTAGATCCAAGAGAATCACCATGAAAGTTCATCTCCATGGATGATCCTCTACAAGGATCAACATTTCTTTCAAAATTGTTTTTACTTCTTACAAACATATTTTCAAAACCCTAAAAACCATTTTCATACATAAAATCTTGATTTCAAAGTTAAATCTCCCCTTCCCAAGCAAATGAAGTGCTTTAAGTCCTAATGTACCCTAAGGATGGCTTGATATAGTAGATCACCACTAAAATGTCTAGTGACTATTAATCAAAGCCTAAGAAAATGGGGACAAGCATGGATGCAAAACCCCTTTTAAATCATATTTTCCTTCAAGAGAATGTTGCTGTCCAGTAGCCTTTCTTTAAGACCTCTGTCCATGGTCTAATTTTTTGGACACAGAAGAACTTGGAATTGGGTGTTGACTACAAAATACTTTTTGTAGCCAACATCCAGAGATTTTCAGACATATTTTTATTATATTTTTTCGTGAGTAAAACTCCCTTTTTCAAATTATTTACCAAAGGTCAGTTCAACAGTTTCTGGAAATCCAGATTTCATATCTGATATTTCCAGAAGGTTTTGGTCCATCAAATCATCTCCAAATGGAAAATCCTTTTGCAAAGATCTTATTTAAGGTGTTTTGAACAACTTTTATTCTATGACTTTCCCCAGATTCTGAATTTGTAAAGCTCTTAAATCCGTTTTAAAATCAAGTGTCCACTGCCTTTTTCATTCTGGCAGAATTGGTTTCCAACTTCAAGAAATCTTTTGAGTACCAAAACTCATCCCAAAAATCATGGGACTTGTTTAATGTCTTATAAAGAGTTCTCAATTTTTAGTTTTCTCAGTTTAAAGTTATTTTGGCCAAAAAAACACACACCCACACACACACTCACAAATGGTTTTTAAGCTTGGAAGACTCGTTTTTACGAGGCATTCCGGGTGAACACTAACGTTCTTCCCGGCGTGTAACGTGACCTCCGAACCCAAATCTCTAATCTCGGGCATTTTTCAAAGTTTTGGCCCTTAAAACAAAAATGGCGTGGCGACTCCGTGTTTTTCGATTGATTTTCAAAGAAGAGAAAAATCCAATATTTCGAAAAATGGCAACATCGTTACAGAGCCGAGCTCAAAAAAATGACGAGCTTAAAAATCGGTTTGAGCTCGAGCTCGAGTTTAACTCGAGCCCACTCAAACTCGAGCTTTTTTCGAGCCAAGCCCGAACCGAGCTCAAACAGGCTCGCGACGTGTAACAGCCCTATCGAACACCATAGCTGTCAAATTAATAATGGACAAGAAGAAAACATTACATAAAAGGGTAGGGACAGCCCATACACAAAGAATCATCACATCACATGGGTAGTTTGCTGTCATCATTCATTCCCTTCCAACTATACACTCAAAATTAAATTTCCCCTGTTTTCCCTACTTATAATATGGTCAATTTATTTGGGGAAAAATGTTTTTTGAAAATTATTTTTTTCACTTTTTTAAGTAAAATAATTTACGGATTTTTTCTATGTAAAACATTTTTCGAAAATTGATAACACCTTCACATACACACAGAGTGTTGGACTTTTGGTATGGCTTCTCAAGAACTTAACAGAAAAACTGACGGAGAAAGAAACGGAGATTGAAAACAAATGAAATTAAGTCGAGTCTTGTATTAAATAGAATCTCCGTAAGAAGTTATTGCCCCGCACAGGTGCTTACGGTTTCAATGGCAATCTTCTAGTAAGAAGAAACGACTTTTAAGTATATGATGGGAGCACTCCAAATCAAATAATCTAACGAACAACACAATGTTTGCAACTTTGGACTTGAAGGATTTGATGCAACAATATGCCAATGATTTGGATAAGTTTATCTATCTTACTAGAGGGTAGGAAGGCTAAAAGTACTGTATATATGAATTGAAATTCGGAGGGGAAGTATATAAGGAGAGTCAAAGGGTTTTGTGGCTTTTCCCTTGAAAAGTCACAACTTTTCGGGTATAACAGCATTTGCACGGCCGTGTCCAATGAAATGCACGGCCGTGCAAGTTAATATGCACGGTCGAGTTCAAGGCTCAGCACGGCCGAGTGGCAAGGCATGGTGCACGGCCGTGTCATAGACACTTGCACGGCCGTGCAGAAGCTTCTTCAGCCTGCTCGTCAGCCCTTTAGCCACAACAAGTCCAAACCCATTTTGGGACCAACCCAAATCATATTTTGACCCAATATTTAACTCTCGTTAAGTTACAAATCATTTGTCATTAATTTCTCATTCACCCGGAAATGTTTTTTTTTTGAGACATTAAATGAGTTATATAATCTACAACAAATGTAGATTACCATTTGTAACTAGTTTCGTTAACAAATAACGAACTTTCGTTAGAAACCTAGGTCAACATTAAGTTAAACTTAACTTTCCGTTACCCATTTCCAACAATCCCCCACATGAATGACAATTAATGCATGAATGCAATTTCGTCCAAAGTTCCGGCGAACTATTATTACATCGGGATAGATAGCTTGTGGCCTTGAATCCTCCCTAGTGAAATATTATCGGATATACTAGCCATTTGATAGCGAGTCGCTTTGAACCAGTGACTGTCGGATGTATACCAAGACAATAATACTCACATAATAATAGCTCTAACAATTGTTGTTCTCACGTTTTGTCCATTTCGGCCCTGGACCGTATCTCATTCATAAGCGTTCATTTAGAGGCGGCCTAATTACCTCTCGCTTATATAGGTGATTTTCACTATAAGGAGTATCATGCACTACTCCACCCGTAGGTATAGAAATCATTAAAAGTTTTCTCAACTTATCCTTACCACTGCTGCATGTGCTTGTACTTGGATGTTCAGGGAATGAGTATTCAACATCTCCAGGTTAATAAACCGAGTTATTGTTTCCAAGTAACTCTACTAGAACTTATAACTTGGTTGTCTCATTGAACCAAGGGCCTGGGATCTCCATTTCTCAAGGTTGAGTGTCCGCTATAAGTCCTTTCGTTGTGGGTTTTAAACCCATTCCCCTTAACAGTTTATACAGTTGATCTCGATTTATACCTTTGGTAAACGGATCCGCTAAGTTATCACATGACTTTACATAATCAATAGTGATAACGGCATTCTTGATCAACTGTCTAATGGTATTGTGTCTACGACGAATATGTCTAGACTTGCCATTGTACATACTATTCTGTGCCCTTCCAATTGCTGATTGACTGTCACAATGTATTAGTGCAAAGAGTAGGTTTGCTCCAACAAGGAATATCCTCCAGGAAGTTCTTAAGCCATTCGCTTCTTCCCCGGCTTTATCTAAAGCGATAAAACTCGGAGACTCCATCGTGGATCCGGCTATACATGTCTGTTTGGAGGATTTTCATGACACTGCTCCTCCACCTATTGTGAATATATATCCACTCGTGGACTTAGAGTCTTTCGTGTCCGATATCCAATTGGCATCACAGTATCCTTCTAATACTGCTGGATATTTCTTGTAAAGTATCCCATGGTTTAATGTATACCTTAAATATCTTAGTACTCTCATTAGTGCTTTCCAATGAACAGTACTAGGATTACTTGTGAACCTACTTAGTTTGCTCACTGAATATGCAATGTCTAGACGTGTACAATTCGTTAAGTACATCAGACTACCAATTATTCTTGCATATTCCAGTTGAGAAACTGGTTCCCCTTTGTTCTTGACTAAATGTAGAGCCAAGTCTACCGGTGTCTTAGCCGGAGGGTCATCAAAGACATTGAATTTTCGAAGAACATTCTCTAGGTAATGGGATTGTGAAAGAACTAATCCTTCAGATGTTCTAGAGATCTTTATCCCTAATATTACATCAGCTAATCCCATGTCTTTCATGTCAAAGTTCTTCTTTAGCACGTGGGGTCTTAGCCTGATGGTTAGGATTCATGGCTTCCAACCTGGAGGTCATGGGTTCGATTCCCCCACCAGTGGTTAGAGGGAATGACATTGCCCTCCCCAGCATAGCTAGGCGCCTCTGTGAAGTGCATCAAGGGGGTGCAGTGAAATGTGTTGATCCCTTTTTAAAAAGAGAAAAAAGAAAAAAAAAAAAAAAAAGTTCTTCTTTAACATGCCTTTGGTATTCATGATCAAATCATGACTACTTCCCATTATGAGCATATCGTCTACATAAAGACAAACGATAACGAATGATTCGGATGTTCCTTTAATGTAGACACATTTGTCACATTCGTTAATCTTGAATCCATTCGATAACATGGTTCTATCGAACTTCTCATTCCATTGTTTAGGTGCTTGTTTCAGTCCATACAAGGACTTTACGAGTTTACACACCTTTCTTTCTTTACCAGGAACTGCGAACCCTTCGGGTTGTTCCATGTAAATTTCTTCATCAAGTTCTCCATTTAGGAAAGCAGTCTTCACATCCATTTGGTGTATCTCAAGATTATGCACTGCTGCAATAGCTATGAGAACACGAATAGATGTGATCCTTGTGACAGGGGAGTATGTGTCGAAGAAATCATATCCCTCTTTCTGTCTAAAGCCTTTGGCAACTAGACTAACTTTGTACTTATCGACTGATCCATCCGCCTTATACTTCCTTTTAAGGATCCATTTGCAACCTAATGGTTTGCAACCTGGAGGGAGATCAACTAATTCCCAAGTATTGTTGAGCATTATGGATTCTATTTCACTGTTAATAGCCTCTTTCCAGAACGAACTATCCGGACCGGATAAAGCTTCTTTAACAGTTGCTGGTTCATTTTCTATAGGGGTGTAAGTGGTTTAGCTCAAACCGCGGTTTGAGACCGAACCGAGCTAAACCGTGGGGTTTAGCTCGGTTTTTTTATTTAAGTGGTTTAGCTCGGTTTATAAAAATTACAAACCACGTGGTTCGGTTTAGCTTGCGGTTTGAGGGTGCCGAGCCAAACCGAGCTAAACCGAACCGCCAAACCGAGCTATGGAACCGAACCGCCAAACCGAGCTATGAAACCGAGCTATGGAACCTAGCTATGGTCCCAGCTCTTGTAGGCGGCTATAAACCCAACTATATTTTGATAAACCGAACCGAGCTATGTGCCTAAACTGCCGAGCTATGTGCCTAAACTGCCGTATGCTTCCCATTTATTTCACTATGTTATAAACCCATTTCAACAGTGTCATCTTAAGAAAACACTACGCATGAACATTTCTTCTTGGTTGTCCAAGAAAGACACAAACACATAAATACTTATCTTATTTTCCTTTAATTAAGCAGAATTTTCCTTTCCTAAACATCTTCATATATTATTATTTTTTTAAAATTTCTTCAAGCATGGAGTGCCTATATGTGTGCTTTCAAAACAATGGAGATCCCTGTTCCTTTGTCCTTTGATATCTTTTGGTAAGTAAGTAACTAAATCGCGATTTATATTAGTTACTTACTGTTTTATATTGATTATTCATAAAATCAAAATTATTAAATCGCGGTTTAGACCGAGCTAAACCGAACCTTGGCGGTTTAGCTTAGCTCGGTTTGAATTTTTTTGTGGTTTAGCTCGGTTTGGAATTTCTCCAAACCGATACTAGCGGTTTAGCTCTAAAATTTCTCCAAACTGAGCTAAACCGAACCGTTTACACCCCTAGTTTTTTAACATGTAAGATAGAAAATCAGGACCAAAAGACTTTTCCACTCTTGCCCTTTTGCTACGTCTCGGTTCTTCATCTTCTATTTGAGAAGGACCGGTTGTAAACTCATGTGTTCTCTTATTAGAACCTATATCTTTCCTGTCCTTAGCCGGAAAGATGTTTTCAAAGAATATCGCATTCCTTGATTCTATAGTAGTTCCTACATGCATATCAAGAATGTCTGATTTGTGCACTATAAAACGATAGGCACTACTATTATTGGCATATCCAATAAAAACACAGTCAATGGTCTTTGGACCAATTTTGACTTGTTTCGGCTTAGGTACTTCAACCTTGGCCAAACACCCCCACACTTTAAGGTATTTATAACATGGTCTACGATTATGCCATAATTTGTAGGGCGTTTTATCAATACCTTTCTTGGGTATTTTATTAAGAACATAATTAGAAGTGAGTATGGCTTCCCCCCCCCCCACAAGTTGTCGGGTAAGCCTGAACTTATCAAAAGCGCATTCATCATTTCCTTGAGAGTACGGTTTTTGCGTTCAGCAACTCCGTTAGATTGAGGGGTATATGGAGCCGTCGTTTGATGAATTATGCCGGATTCCCAACATAGTCCTTCAAACGGTGCTTCATATTCTCCACCTCTATCGCTTCTAATTTTCTTAATCTTCAAGTTAAGTTGATTTTCAACTTCTTTCTTATAAGTCTCAAAAGCCACTAAGGCTTCATCCTTACTTCTTAAGAGATAGACATAACAAAATTTTGTGCAATCATCTATAAATGTAATGAAATACTTTTTACCTCCTCGAGTTTGCACAAGTTTTAAATCACATATATCGGTGTGAATTAATTCAAGAGGAGTTGAGTTTCTTTCTATTGCATTAAATGGCGACTTCGTCATTTTTGCCTCAACACAAACTTCGCACCTATTAGTCGAGTCGGATTTAGTCATTTGGATTAAATCTTGTCTCGCTAATTTCTTAATGGTGTCGAGGTTTACATGTCCTAATCTATCATGCCATAAATTAGAACTTTCCGACAAGTAAACATAAGAAGCAGAATTTTTATTCATCGCACCTCGGCGGATCACGTTCATTACATTCATCTTGAAAAGGACCTCCTCCAGGTACCCCTTTCCAAGAAATAAACCATTCTTGGTTAATACAAATTTGTCGAATTCAAATACTAGTCTAAAACCGGCCTTACTAAGCAAAGCGCCGGACACCAAATTTTTACGGATGTCTGGAACATGCAGCACATCCAACAAGGTTACTTCTTTTCCGGAAGTCATCTTCAATATCACGTTTCCAATGCCTTGAACATCGGAGGTCGCAGAATTTCCCATGTAGAGCTTTCTTCCGGAGATGGGAGTATAGGAAGAGAAACTTTCCTTATTACCACAAATGTGGCGGGTAGCACCGGTATCTATCCACCAAGCTTTTGGATTCTCATCCAAGTTTGCAACGTTAGCCTCAAAGATCATCGCTGCAAAATCTAGGTCCATGTGGTCAACATTATTCGCCTCTTGCTTCGGAAGACGACAGTCCTTTGCTAAGTGGCCCGGTTTGCCACAATTATAGCAAGACCCCTTGAACTTCTTAGAGCCCTTTTTCTTTCCTTTCTTAGCATTCCCAGCATTTCCGGAATGCTTTCTCTTTGTGCCACTTGTGCTAGCCTCGGCGAGATTGACCTTAGCCTCCATCTTGCCCTTAGCAACCTTGGCCTCGTTGATTCTATTGTTCTCTTCAATTTGAAGACGAACAACAATGTCTTCCAAGGACATCTCCTTGCGTTTATGCTTGAGATAGTTCTTGAAATCCTTCCACGAAGGCGGCAACTTTTCAATGATAGAGGCCACGTTAAATGGATCATTCATGATCATCCCCTCGGCATCAAGCCCATGTATAATGATTTGGAATTCATCCACTTGAGTTGTTACCGATTTGGAATCGATCATCATGAAGTCAAGATACTTACCGACGACAAATTTCTTTGACCCGGCGTCTTCGATCTTGTACTTCCTTTCCAAGGTGTCCCACAACGCCTTGGCTAACTCGACGTTACTATACACATTGTATAGTGCATCGTCAAGTCCATTTAGGATGTAATTCTTACACAAAAAATTACCGTGAGCCCAAGCCTCCTTGGCCATTTGCCTTTGAGGGTCGGGATCACCATTTGCCACCGCCGGAGGATCTTCCTTTAAGAAGCGGTGCAAGCTTAGGGTGGTCAAGTAGAATAGCATTTTCTGTTGCCATCTCTTGAAATCCACACCAGTGAACTTCGGGGTTTCTCACCATGACCCGGGTGATGCGGTGTATGAGCGGGTGCAACATTGTTGAACGTAGCGTCACCTTGAGAAGGAGGCGTTACATTCCCTTGACTGGATGTGATGGTGTCTTTCTCGGTTGCCATCTCTTGAAGGTCTTGAAGAAGCGTAAAATAACTTCTTACGATTGTTGGACTTTTGGTATGGCTTCTCAAGAACTTAACAGAAAAACTGACGGAGAAAGAAACGAAGATTGAAAACAAATGAAATTAAGTCGAGTTTTGTATTAAATACAATCTCCGTAAGAAGTTATTGCCCTGCACAGGTGCTTACGGTTTCAATGGCAATCTTCTACTAAGATGAAACGACTTTTAAGTATATGATAGGAGCACTCCAAATCAAATACTCTAACGAACAACACAATGTTTGCAACTTTGGACTTGAAGGATTTGATGCAACAATATGCCAATGATTTGGATAAGTTTATCTATCTTACTAGAGGGTAGGAAGGCTAAAAGTACTGTATATATGAATTGAAATTCGGAGGGGAAGTATATAAGGAGAGTCAAAGGGTTTTGTGGCTTTTCCCTTGAAAAGTAACAACTTTTCGGGTATAACAGCATTTGCACGGCCGTGTCCAATGAACTGCACGGTCGTGCAAGTTAATATGCACGGTCGAGTTCAAGGCTCAGCACGATCGAGTGACAAGGCATGATGCACGGCCGTGTCATAGACACTTGCACGGCCGTGCAGAAGCTTCTTCAGCCTGCTCGTCAGCCCTTTAGCCACAACAAGTCCAAACCCATTTTGGGACCAACCCAAATCATATTTTGACCCAATATTTAACTCTCGTTAAGTTACAAATCATTTGTCATTAATTTCTCATTCACCCGGAAATGGCTTTTTTTTTTAGACATTAAATGAGTTATATAATCTACAACAAATGTAGATTACCATTTGTAACTAGTTTCGTTAACAAATAACGAACTTTCGTTAGAAACATAGGTCAACGTTAAGTTAAACTTAACTTTCCGTTACCTATTTCCAACACAGAGACCCCCACGTTACCCACCCCACATCAATCACCCCTATCCCATCCCCATCACCACCCCCTGCCACCCAACCCAATCCCACCCCCTCCCCCCTGTTGAGTCAAAAAAATATATTTTAAATTTATTTTTAATAACTCATCCCCCAATTCACTCTACACCCCACCTCCTTGAGTTAAAAAAAAAAATTAATCATTTTAAATTTATTTTTAACAACTCCTCCCCCACTCCATTCCACTCACCACCCCCTGCCATCCTTACCCCCCACCCCCCGTTGGGTAAAAAAAATTAATCATTTTTCGAAAAACAGTTTGCAGTTAAATTAAAAAAAAAAAAAAATTTACCCGACGGGGTGAGGGGCAGGGTGGCAGGGGGCGATCAGTGGATTGGGGGAGGGGTTGTTAAAAATAAATTTAAAATGATTAATTTTTTTTTTACTCGATCGGGGTGGCGGGGGTGATGAGTGAATTGGGAGGAGTTGTTAAAAATAAATTTAAAATGATTAATTTTTTTTATTAGACGGGGGGGTGAGTGAATTGGGAAGGAGTTGTTAAAAAAAAATTAATGATTAATTTTTTTTTTTTACTCTACGGGGGTGGGGGTGGGGATGGGTGGGTAGGGTGGTAGTGGTGAGTAGGGTGGGGATGGTAGTGGAGATTGGGGTGGGTAAATTTGTAGTCAAATTAATCGAACATTTTTCGGAAAACATTTTCCTTACCAAACAGTCGAACATGTTTATTGCATTTTTCGAAAAATATTTTCATTTTTCGAAAAACATTTTGCAGGAAATCATTTTCCGAAAAATGTTTTACGCTAAACAAACAGAGCCTTAGGTTCCGTTTGTATGCCCGTAAAATGTTTTTCGGAAAACGTTTTTCCTATTTTTTTGTGTTTGGTAAGCACCGGAAAGTGGGAAAAATGTTTTCCGAAAAATGTTTTTCCCCTTTTTCACCGTAAAATGACTTACGAATTTTTCCTAAGTAAAACATTTTTCAAAAAATGGTAACACTCTCACACACCTAACTTTTCATACACCCCCCACGTTACCCATCTCACTCACCACCACCACCCACTGTCCCCCCACCCCACTCACCACCACAACTCACCACCATCACCTCACACCCCCCCCACCCCCTCGGGTCAAAAAAAAAATTAATCATTTAAAATTTATTTTTAACAACTCCTCACCCCACTTCACTCACCACCACCACACATGTCCCCCACCCCACCCCCGTCGGGTCAAAAAAAAATTAATCATTTAAAATTGATTTTTAACAAATCCCCACCCCTGCCCCCCGTCGGGTAAAAAAATTTATTATTTAAAATTTATTATTAACAACTCCCCACTCCACTACACTCACCACCACCACCCCCGCCCCCCTCACCCACTCCACTCACCACCACCACCACTGCCCCCCCCCTTCAAATTATCTCAGATTGTGTTTTTATTGAAATATATTTTCATTAAACACATAAAAAAAAATTCGAAAAACATTTTTAGTTGATAAGAGAGTATGAGAGAGAAAGTGAGATATAAAATAATAAATGAGTAATGTTGTGAATATAATAAACGGGTCTCATTATTTATTACTCCGTTCAATTCAAAATAGATTTCGTTTTGTTACCCCAATATTGAAACTTGTTACATTTCATTAATTATACCCATTGTGTGAGGTAATGTATGAGAGAGAAACAAATTATAAGGGTATCTTTGATATTTTAGTGAGTAAAGTTGTTGTATTAATTGCATTTTTGAAGAATTTTGCAAACCTCCAAAACGATATTTATTTTGAATCAGATAGAATAAGGCCCTGTTTAATTTGACTTATGAGGTAGTGTTTATGACTTATGACTCTCCATAAGTCATTTTTGAATCGTTTGATTTTATTTTGGGTAAAATAAGTCATAAGTCATGTAAAAGCCTAACACAATTCCCCTTATAAGTCATATGCATTAAGCCAAGCGCTTAAGTCAAGTGCTGAATCAAAAAACACGTATGAATAATAATAATAATAATAATAATAATAATAATAATAATAATAATAATAATAATAATAATAATAATAATAATAATAATAATAATAATAATAATAATAATAATAATAATAATAATAATAATAAAATAATAAAATAATATTAATAATAATAGTAATAAAATAAATAAATAAAAAATAAATAAAAAATAATAAAAAATAATAAAAAATAATAAAAAATAATAAAAAATAATAAAAAATAATAAAAAATAATAAAAATAAATAATAAAAATAAATAATAAAAATAAAAATGAAAATGAAAATAATAAAATAATAATAATAATAATAATAATAATAGTAAAAATAATAGTACTAATAAAATAAGAAAATAAAAATAAGAAAAATAATAAAAAATTAATAATAATAATAATTCTAATAATAAAAAGTCAAAATCTAGGGAGAAACGCGTTTCTCCATAAGTTATGGAGAAACGGGTCCCGACTTGTCGCGCGACAATGAACTGGATATTCAGAACCTTATGAAAGTGATATCCAGAAACCTTCAAATGAATATCCAGAAACCTTCAAAATGTTTCTGGATATTCATTTGATGGTTTCTGGATATACATTTGAAGGTTTCTGGATATCCGTAAACCTTCAATAGCAATTTCTCGGATATGCCCTAACACATTTCTCGATACGCACCTAACAGCTTCGGATACGCACCTAACGCTTCTCGGATATACATTTCACATACTTTCTCGGATACGCACCTAACAGCTGGATATCAAACCCAAAGCTTCTGGATATCCAGAAGCTTTTGGTCTTGGCCTTGAGTTTTTTTTTTCTGGATATCAAATGCAAAGCTTCTGGCTATTAAAAACACGTTTCTCCATAGTTATGGAGAAACACGTTTCTCAGCAGACCTACTCTAATAAAAAAATAATAATAAATAATAATAATAATAATTATTATTATTATTATTATTATTATTTTAGGCTTTATAATTTTATTAGCATTTTTTCAGCTTATTAATCAAACAGTCATACTTACTTATGACAGCTCATCAGCACTTCAAAAAAATTAAATCAAACAGCATCATTCATTAGTTTATCAGTCATAAGTCATCAGTCATAAGTTATCAGTCATAAATAATAAGTTATTACTCCCTCTGTCCCAATTTAAGGTTCTTACTTTTCTTTTTAGTCTGTCCCAAATTAAGGTTCTTACTTTACTTCTTTTCATAAATGGCAAGTATTTTATCACTATTCCCTCCACTCATTCTCTCTTCTACATTATTTTAATACTCACAACACCATTTTAATTTACTATTCCCTCCACTCATTCTCTCTCCTATTTTATTTTCACACTCACAACACTTTCAATATAATATTTTCTCCTTAATCTCCGTGCAATGTCAAACTCAGAACCTTAAAGCGGAACGGAGGGAGTAACACATATCAATAAGCTAAATCAAATGGGCCCTAAGTATTAGAAACTTCCTACTTTTGAACTTTGCAATTAGAGTAAGTATTAGAAACTTCCTACTTTTAAGTAGTAATTATTAGTGGGGTAGAGAATAGTTAATTATTAGTTGATGTGATTACTATAATAAGAGTGTTTAATTGATAAAAAAAAAATTATATTAAAATATTTTCATTTGAGCCTTTGTAATTTTAAGTGAGATAACTAAAATGATATTTTTTGTAATTTAAAATGGGACGGAGAGAGTATATATATATATTGTATATTCATGGTAGTTTTCACTAATAATTATGCACTCCATTTGACCCATTCTAAAATATAAAGTCAAATTGGGAAAAATTTCGCTCAAACCCATTAAAACTAGAATGGATTAAATATATAATTTTTAATTTTGCTTTAATGCAAAGAGTTGGTCTTACAAAAAATGCATTTTTTTTTTAAGTTTAGAAAAAATTATTTTTACACTGGCACTTAATAACACTAACACTGACACTTTTTTTATACTTGCACTTTGTTACACTAACACTGTCACTTTTTTACACTGGCACTTAATAAACATGCACTGACACTTTTTTATACTGGCACTTTGTTACACTAACAGTACTGGCACTTTGTTACACTAGCACTGCCACTTAATATACATGCACTGGCACTTTTTTACACTAACACTAGCACTTTGTTACACTAACGCTGGCACTTTTTACACTGGCACTTGATATACATGCACTGGCACTTTGTTACAATGACACTTTGTTACAATGACACTTTGTTACACTAACACTGGCACTTTTTTACATTGATACTTTGTTACACTAACACTGATACTTGTTTACACTTGCACTTTTTACACTAACACTGGCATAGCGGGGGAAACAAAACTCGTTTTTCTAATTTTAAGAAAAAACGCATTTTTTGTAAGATTTTGGCTAACGCAAATGATGTCACTTACCAAATTATATCAAAAATTTTCGTAATTATTTGTTTTTCTCAAAAAAAAAAAAAAAAAAAAAAAAAGAAGAAGAAGAAGTCTAATTAAAAAATTATTAAGTTAAAATTAGTGAACCTCTTAAATCGCCAACCAATGAAAAAGAGAAAAGAATGACAACCGAAAAAGGAAGGAGAGGAAGTTACGAAGTAATAAGTAAACCTCATTAAATTGTGAGGAAAATGAAAATAAATTGTTAAAATGTTTGAATAATCAAATAGCACTATTATAATAAAATGGAGGTAGTTGTTTGTTGGTGCATTTATCAAAAACTACTTTTGAATGATGAATATTACAATAAAAATCACACAAGTTGGACATTACAAAAAACTCATTAAATATTACAAAAAAACTCCTTAATTATTAAAAAAACTCTTTTTTATTATTTTTTTTAAGTTACATTTATTAGTTGTTTATAATTGTAAATGCATTTATCGATTGTTTATAACTGATAAATTTATTTATCAATTTTTTAAAGAGGTTTGTGCTTGTTATTTAGTCACCTTTTGAATGTTTGGAATCCATATTAGGCAAGAAGACATTGCTTTTGTTAATTCCATTTTAAGACAACTATAAACTACGAATACTTATACCATTGTATATCGTCAGTTTGATCATTCAGCGAAACTTATTACAGGTCATCCGCCTCGGCGTCGAAATGGTATGACAAAGTAAAAGACAAAACGGTGTTAAACAACTGATCATCAGTTATTTAACTGATTAATGCATTATTAGTTCAGTAATAAATACAAAATTTTTGTACATTCAAAAAATAAAATTTTAAAAAGTAATTTTTTGTAAATCATAACTTACATATTTTTTTGTAAATTGCATCTTTTTGACACAGTTACCCACCCCACATCAACCACTTCTATCCCATCCCCATCACCACCCTCTGCCACCCAACCCAACCCCACCCCCTCCCCCCTGTTGAGTCAAAAAAATATATTTTAAATTTATTTCTAATAACTCATCCCCCAATTCACTCATCACCCCACCTCCTTGAGTTAAAAAAAAAATAAAAAAAATAATTATTTTAAATTTATTTTTAACAACTCCTCCCCCATTCCATTCCACTCACCACCCCCTGCCATCCTTACCCCCCCCCCCCCCCCGTTGGGTAAAAAAAATTAATAATTTTTCGAAAAACAGTTTACAGTTAAATTAAAAAAAAAAAAAAAATTTACCCGACGGGGTGAGGGCGTGGCGGCGGGCGATCGTGGATTGGGAGGGGTTGTTAAAAATAAATTTAAAATGATTAATTGTTTTTTTACTCGATCGGGGGGTTGGGGGGTGGCGGGGGGTGATGAGTAGATTGGGGGATGAGTTGTTAAAAATAAATTTAAAATGATTAATTTTTTTTATTAGACGGGGGGGGGGGGTGGGGAGTGAGTGAGTGAATTGGAGAAGGAGTTGTTAAAAAAAATTAATGATTAATTATTTTTTTTTACTCTACGGGGGTGGGGGTGGGGATGGGTGGGTAGGGGTGGTAGTGGTGAGTAGGGTGGGGATGGTAGTGGAGATTGGGGGATATATATATAGGTCAAAATGCATTTAAGTGTTGAAAGTTATCATTAGAATTTTACTTAGGGTCCTAAACTCTAATACATTCCATATGAAGTCTACAACTAATATTTTGGTGCATATAAGGTCCTCAACCTATTGTGAAGTTTAATATTTAACGAAACTCAACATTGCCCCTTATCTTTTTCACAAGCTCAAGGGCACAAACGTCTTTAATCATCAACTAATTCTAAGAATTAGTTGATGATTAAATTAACTTAAAATTATTGTTTAAAATACCTTCATGTTAACAACTAAAAAAAGTAAGAAAATCATCTTGGGACGGAGGGAGTACATGTTTGCTGGGTTTTCCATGAACATTTAGGGTTCCTAATTACAGTTGGGAAATGAAAGAACTCAAATGTTATAACAAGCTGAAAGTAGATAAAAGATTGGAATGGCATATGTAGATTACCATAAGCACATTCAAGGCTATAAATACAATGATTATACTCATTTCATATTGTAAAATATAATAATAAGCCTATATTTTGATAGATTTTTTACAATGTATGCGAGATGCTCAAAAAGAACCTCTATATTTTACACTTATAGCATGTTTTACGCTCGGATCTCCTTGAAATACCGCATGGGAACGTTCATATAAACTTGTGTATCAGTAACCATCTTAGGAAGTAGTAATTCCCTTTGGGAAAACCATCCCATCCTATGCTCTTATACGGTGGGATGTTAAAGAGTGTAGAACGAACGAACAGAAAGAGGCCTGCCACCTTTTTGGCTTTGACCTGCAACTTTTTTCCGATTCATGTACAGATATATAAAAGGGTCTTCTTCACTTGGCTTCTTCTACCATTTCCTAGCCACAACAAAGCTGTATGTTGCCCACATTTGTATGTGAGAATCTGTGTTCGAGGTATTAAAACGGTTGTCACTTTGACCAAAACCCTAAAATATGTAATGTTGTGAGCAAAGAAAAACCCAAGAACCGTAACTGCTTTGCTGAGGACTTCTTGTGGAAGGCTGCAAAGACACAAAAGATTTTGTCAACTAGATATCAGTAACAAAGTACGCTAGTTAGATCCGCAGTTTATGGGCCATCCGCCACAACATACACTTAATGGAACAATAAACACCGATAGTATTATCATATTTGGGTGTACTACATGCCTGCTCATCCAGCCAGCACTCTTAAGCCAATTCTAGACACCCAAACTACTTGCATAAAATCATTTTCCAACTAAAATGTTTAATCAAAAAAGGGCCCTATCCATGAATTTTTCGTATTTTCAACTTCACAATATGCATTGTAGCTCGCTGATGTGGTAGCATGAAATTCGCATGCATTGCACAATTTGTTAGGAATGGAAGAAAACATATTGTTAGGACCTAACTTTGATCAATGTCTTAGTTAGTTGGTTTTGATAAAGGAATATATATATAGAACAGGGTTTATATCAAAAGATGTAATCTGTCATAATTCTTCACTTTGATAGCTATGAGTCTGACAGTTATGATTCTCCCTTATACAATGTTTACAATCAATCAAAAACATGAATCATAGTCACTCTCTAAGTCATCAAGATCATCAAGTGCATCTCAGTCCTTATTAGAGATCCTCTCTGATAGCTAAGCCTTGCCATGATCTGACAAACTATGACTTCGCCCTCGTACGCCCATCTCCCTGCCTCACACCATGTTACCACAAACTCAACCAAGTTAGATCCCGCATCTTCACAGCTATCAAGTCCATCAATGAAGACCAATGAAGACCACTGAAGACCTTCTAGAAGTTCTCGCTCAAGCTCACAGCTCAAAGCCAGCTCATGAAGACCTGCATGTGGACAAGTGGGACAAAGACCAGTCAAAGCTCATTAATGTAGCTGCAACAGTCATATTCCAACTGCTACATTGAAGGGTATAAATAGAGGAGTTCTTCCCCTAACAAAACCACTGGAAAAATACTCATTTTCCCAGTCAAAAACCCTTTCCACACATCCACACACACCTCCTGTAATCCACACACACACACACCAATCCTCACCTTTAAAACCCTGTTCCAAACCAAAACCTTCACCCCTAAACCTCTTCACCAACAACAAACAACCCCAGTGTGTTAATTCACAAACCCCAAAAACCTAAGACTGTACTTTAGGTGTAGAATCAGTTTGTAATCACTCAAGACTGTACTTTGAGTGTATTAGTTATTTTGTAAAATCTTGAGACTGTACTTCAAGTTGTAAAAACACTTAAGACTGTACTTTAAGTGTATCCCTAGTTGACTGTACTAATTAGGAAGAGGAAGTTCAAGGAACTTGCCTGAATCAATCATTTGTAATTTTTGTTGATTAAAGATTATAATAAAATTGATCTCACTTGTCAAGTTTGACAGTGGGGGTGGATGTAGGAGGAGTGAACTCTGAACCACTTTAAATTCTCTGTGTTATTACATTTTTGCAATCACATTCACACACTTGCATTATTTCTTTGTGTTTGTTGTCCTACCATTATTTCAAATCTCTCTTATTCCGCTGCACAATTCAACTATCATCTGACAGCTAAGCCAATACCATAGCTGTCTGATCATCTGCATATTAACAAAGGGCCTTTCAATTGGTATCAGAGCCTGTCTTCACACTCAAAAGTCTAACAACTTGTGAAGGATTCTCTTCAAACCCACCATGCCTCAACCAAGAAGAAATAATGAGAAAGACATCCCACACATTGATGACTGTGGATCCTTTGAGATCTATGCATCAAAGATAAAAACTTATCTTGATGCAAACAGCATTTGGAACTGGTATGTTCTAGAAAATGAAGTATCATACCCAACTCAAATATGTACTGATGGAGGACCAAGTAAGATCAAATCCTTAAACTTGGTCTCAAGCCGAAAAGCAATTGGTAAGTGCAAACTTGAAAGTCAAGAACATTCTTCAAAAGAGTGTAAATGACTCTCTAGCCCAAGAAATTGCTAAGGAACCAAATGCCGTAACAAAGCATGGGCTCTTATTCAAACCAAGTTCACTAAACACTCCAGTGTTAGGACACAAAACTTGGACAACTTGCTTAGGCAATTAGACAATTTCAAGTTCTACCCCGGAGAAAAGGTGAGTGCTCGCCACCCAAGGTTTGAGAACCTTGTTAGATCAATTACTGATCATGGAAAAACCTTTGAACAACAAGATCTCTGTCTCAAGATTTACTCAAATCTCCCTCAAGAATATGAGAAGGTAGCATTACCTATTAGAGAAGGATCTGAATGGAGCACCATGACAGTTGAGCAATATTTTGAAAGCTTGAAGCTTATGAACTGGAAGGTATGATAAAAATTCCATCGAGTCCCCTCCATTTCACAAACCTTAGCTTTAACTCGCACAAGAAACTCGTCAACAAGCCAATCACTCACCATGACATTGAGACCATTGTCAACAATGCTCTTCAAAAGATAAACATCGGCTCCAAATCTCGTGAAACGAGATCTCCCAAGAAGACATTCCAAGCCTCATTTCCATGGCCGTCGAAATGCCATGAAATTTCAAAAGAAATCTTTTGACAAAAAATTCAATCCCTCCACCTCTAATGCTCAACAAGACGGCTACAAGAAGACAATTGATTGCTTCAATTGTGGAAAGCAAGGACATTACTCATCCGATTGCCCTGAACCAAGGAAACCTAGGGACAATCGTACCCTAAGAAGATGACCTACTCAAAAGAGATCATTCACAGCTCTAAGTGCAACCGCTTCAATTGCTCCAAAAATAAACATGACAAAAACAAAGAGCAAGTCATGATTGCCGACTCATCAAAATTCAGTGATGAAGAGTATATGTCAAGTGATGACTCTGAAATTGAAGGAGAAGAAGCCATGATATGCCTTATGGTGAAGATGATGAAGAATCTCGACAATGAGGAAGAGATGGAAGCACTTGTCAGCCGATGAACTAAAAGAGGTACATGATTTTAACTCTTTAAATATTGATGGTTTTAAACAATTAGTTTGCACTCTTTTAATTCAAACCAAAAAACAAAAAACTAGCTTTGCTTCACTGGTCAATGAGAACCTTTTCCAATCCTCAACCATTGACAACCTCACAAAAACCATTTCTGAGCTTGAAAAAGCATGCCAAGGGCTAAGAGATCAATGCATCATGCTTGAAAAACAAAACATGGATCTGACAGCTGAGACATCTAATAATCATGAAAATTGTCAAAAACTCAGTAATCTTGAAAAAGAAAATGATGCTCTTAAAAAGAAAATAGATTCATGGAACATGTCAAGCAAAGCATTATCTCTTTTCACCTACACCCAAAGGCGTCCCAGTGACAAAACAGGGATTGGTGCTGATGATCCTACACAAAAGGTGTACACTCCTCCCACTGGTGAAAGGGCCATTGAAAAAATGGTTCTAGAAAACCTAAGCTCTGGCAGCTATCAAACTCAAACCTATCCCATTCAAACCAAAGGAAAAGAAAAGGAAATCTTGGGTGGCCCTAGTCAATCAAAGGAAGGACCAAATAAAATTCAAGGAAGCAAGTATATTTGGGTTCAAAAAGGGGCCAATATAAAGGAAGAAGTCAAGCTGCAAAAAGGTGCTAGTCAGTCAAGCCCTGTCAGACAGCCAAGGGTTGACAGACAGCCAAGGCATGACAGACAGCCAAATTCCTCCAAACAACAAAGAACCCCAAGGCAACAAAGATTCTACAACAAGCATAGATACACCAAAAAACAAAAACCTCAATGGCAATATTCAAATGGAAGAAGCCATGCACATCAAAATGACTCTCCAAGGTCATCCCATTCAAATAATTTTCAGTTTCAACCCCAATACAGCAACCCAAACCACTACTTCAATCCTTCCCAATCCACTGTCCTTACACCTTACATGATGCAAATCATGTCATATTACCATACCCTAAACCAGTTCTTCAATAAGGGATCAATGAACAATGCTAGGGCTCCAAAGAAAAACTAATCCTTTGGACCCAAAAGAATAAAAAGGGTACCATAAATCTTATTTTTTGTTTTGCAGGTATCCAGGAAAGGTCTCTGGTATTTAGATAGTGGTTGTAGTAGACATATGACCTTCAATAAAGACTGGTTGCAACAATATTCCCCTAAAAATGGTCCAAATGTAACCTTTGGTGACAATTCCCAAGCTAAGGTCAAAGGATCAGGAAATCTTGTTACAAAAGATATCATTCTTACAAATGTATCCTATGTAGAGGGTCTCAAACACAATTTGATCAGCATTAGTCAAATCTGTGACAAGGGATATCATGTTGTTTGTACTAAAGACAAATGCACTGTTAAAGATAAAAACAATAAAGTCATCCTAACTGGATCAAGAAAAGGAAATCTCTATTGCTTAAACTTAGAGATTGTGGAAACTTCAAATGCTCACTGCCTTCTGTCTTTCAATCAATCTGATATGTCATGGCTATGGCACAAGAGATTGGCTCACCTCAATCACAAAACCATTTCCAAGCTTGCAAATTCCAATCTTGTCAGAGGTCTACCAAAGATCCCATTCAAAAAGGATAAACTTTGCAAAGCATGCCAATGTGGGAAGCAAAAGAAATCTTCATTCAAACCCAAGACCAAGTTGGACACCTCAAGACCTATTGAACTGCTTCATATGGATCTTTTTGGACCCATAAGAACTAGATCTTTAGGAGGAAAAAGATACTCCCTAGTTGTTGTTGATGATTTCACAAGATTCACTTGGATCATTCTTCTTGAATCCAAAAGTGACACCCTTAGCTGTCTGATAAAGCTATTCAATAAAATTCAAAATCAAAAAGGGACATCCATCATCAAGATCAGATCTGACCATGGGAAGGAATTTGAGAACACTGGAGTAGAAGAATATTGTGATTCAAAAGGCATAGATCACAATTTTTCAGCCCCAAGAACTCCACAGCAAAATGGTGTTGCAGAAAGGAAGAACAGAACAATCTGTGAGGCAGCAAGAACAATGCTGTCAGAACATAATCTCCCAAAATATTTTTGGGGTGAAGCTGTTACTACTGCTGTGTATGTTCAAAACAAAACCCTGATCAACAAATTTCACAAGAAGACTCCATATGAATTATGGAACAACAAAGTCCCTACCATTTCCTACTTTCACAGCTTTGGAAGTAGATGCTTCATTCACAACAATGGCAAGAACAATTTGGACAAATTTGACTCCAAAAGTGATGAAGGAATTTTTCTTGGATACTCTAACACAAGCAAAGCTTATAGAGTGTACAACAAAAGAAGACTTGTTGTGGAAGAATCTATTCATGTTGACTTTGATGAAAACAATGATCAAAGTATAACTGAATTATGTGATTTTGATGAAGGTTTGGGAAACCTAGATAATCTCCCTGAATCATCCCCCATTCTTGATTCAACTATTCTCAGTCATGAACAAGATTCATCAAACCTTCCATACATGGTTCCAAGAAATTCATCCGACGGCCATCCTATGCCAGACAGCCATGAACCATCCCACTCTCATCAACAACCAATCCAGCCAACAAAGTCAACAGCAATCTCTCCCACTTTCAATCCAATGGATGAGGAAGAAAATATTCAAATAAATAGTCATCCCTTGACTGATCTTCCTCAAAATCCTCCCTTAGCTGACAGCCAACCCTTAGCTGACAGCCATCCCAATTCCTCATCTAATCCATCTTCTAACCTCCTTCCATCTTCATCCAATAATCCTCCTTCTCCTCCCAAAACCAATGATGAAACCACCATTACCCATATCATTCCACCCAATAAAGATCTTTACATCAGCCTTCAAATTGATAAAACCCCAGTTCCAGACAACATTCCTTTTCTCATGAGTGCATTCATATCCCAAGTGGAACCAAAGAAGATAAATGAAGCACTCCAAGATGCTGACTGGATTGAAGCCATGGAAGAAGAACTAGAGCAGTTTGAAAGAAACAAAGTATGGCAGCTTGTTCCTAAACCAAGAAATCAAACTGTTATTGGAACAAGATGGTTTTTTAGAAACAAGATGAATGAAGAAGGTGTTGTAATTAGAAACAAAGCCAGACTGGTTGCCCAAGGATACAGACAAGAGGAAGGCATTGACTATGATGAGACCTTTGCACCTGTTGCAAGACTTGAAGCTATAAGGCTATTTCTTGCCTATGCTTCATTCAAAAAGATGAAAGTATTTCAGATGGATGTCAAGAGTGCATTTCTAAATGGAGTTTTAAATGAAAAAGTGTTTGTATCTCAACCCCCTGGTTTTGAGCATCCAAAATTCCCTGATCATGTATTCAAACTGAACAAAGCATTGTATGGGCTTAAACAAGCACCAAGAGCTTGGTATGACACCCTATCTAGATATCTTCTTGGAAAAGGATTCACCAAAGGACATATTGATAACACCTTGTTTATCAAAAAATATGGAGATGATCAGTTGCTCATCCAAGTCTATGTTGATGACATAATCTTTGGCTCATCAAATGAGAACTTGTGCACTTGAATTTGGAGATATCATGAAGGATCAGGTTTGAAATGAGCATGATTGGTGAGCTCACCTTCTTCTTAGGCCTTCAAGTCAAGCAAATGAAGGAAGGAATCTTCATCAACCAAGCCAAATACTCATGGGATATGATCAAAAAGTTTGACATGCAAACTGCATCCCCTGCTAAAACTCCCTTGTCAACCACAACCAAACTTCATGCTGATCAAGATGGTCATAGTGTAAATCCAACACTTTACAGAAGCTACATAGGATCTCTCCTATATCCGAGACAGCTTCAAGACCAGGACATTATGTTTAGTGTATGTCTATGTGCTAGGTTTCAAGCTAATCCCAAAGAATCTCATCTCTCACTGTCAAGAGAATCTTGAGATATATCAAAGGAACCCCTGATTTTGGCTTGTGGTATCCCACCGAATCCCCATTCTCCCTAGTTGGATTCACTGACTCGACTATGCAGGGTGCAATCTAGACAGAAAATCCACTAGTGGTGGATGCCGGTTTGTTGGATCAAGGATTATCTCATGGTCAAGCAAAAAAGCAAACCTCGGTTGCAACCTCAACCGCCGAGGCCGAGTACATTGTTGCAGGCTTGTGTTGTTCACAAATTCTCTACCTTAAAAGTCAACTTCAAGACTTTGGAATTGAATTATCCAACATTCCCATCTTACGTGACAACTCAAGTACCATTGCTATGACAGAAAATCCTGTCCAACATTCAAAAACCAAGCACATTGAAGTCGGGCATCATTTCATCGTAGATCATGTTGAAAAAGGGAATATCAACCTTGCAAAAGTTTGCACCGAGAACAATGTCTACGATATTCTCACAAAAGCCATGGATGAAAAAAGATTTGAACTATTAAGAGCCATGCTTGGAATGATTAATATGCCAAAATAAAAGGGGTGTTCTTCTTAAACAAAAGAGGATTACAAACGAGTAATGCTATCACAATGTTGCACGATAGCTATTACCTCATACACATTCCTAACAAGCCATCCACTGACAGCTATCAATCCAAAAGCCTTAAAAACCAAAAACAACAAAAACTTACAACAAAAACATACAAACAACCCATCAAATTCTTCTCTCTCATCTCAACTCACCCAACAAAAACTTCTTCCAAACCAAACAATCCTCAGATCCACTCTCTTCTCCTCAAACCTTCTCCTCTCGCCGTCGGACATTCTTTGGAAATGTCACAGTCTCCCAGAACCCTCCTCCAGGCACTCATTCCTTCATTTCTAGCCTCTGAGTTGATTGCAAGGTTTGTTGGTACCTCTGCAACCACACTGGGTGCCTCTCCAAGAAAGGATCAATGGAAGTGACTGAATATTGGAGAGAAGGACTTGCCCTTCTAGGCCACCACTCTTCAACTGGATCATATGGCTGAAGCAATCCCTCCATTGGAGTAACAAAGCTAAATTCTCCTGAAAAAGAACCATTCCCTGTAATTGCAAATGGTTGACCAACACTTGACTCCCCTCTCTCCACAGTAGGTACTCTTGCGAAATTTGAAGCAACCTATAACCTGGTTGAACAGGTATGAGATGGTTGAAGAAGGAGATATATGCACTCCTGCAAAGTTATCTCCTCTACCTTCCAACAAACCAACTTCTGGAGAGAGAGAATCCTGCTCACAGGTGTATAAAGCTTATCTTGCTCAACCTTCTTCCCGACGGCTAAGCCTCTCTCCTTAGCCATGCGAACTCGTCTGCTTTACCAACTCCCCCAATGTGTATACCCTTTCTACCTTACTCCTTCCCTTACTTGACTCTCCTTGATCAACTTTGATTGTCTTCCCAAAAAGTCTTATTCCTTCTCCCTCTTTACTGTCAATCTTTTCCCTGACAGCTACCTCCTTCATCTCTATGTCTTCATCAACCCTCACTCTCTTTTTCTTACCCTTATCATTCACTCTCTCTGAACTTTCAACAATATTGAAAGTCTCTCTATCTATCTCCATCTCATCACTCATCAAATCATCCTCACCATTTTTCCCAAAGACCAATTGTTTTGCTGTTTGAGCCATAACCTTTGGATTAAACTTTGAAGAAAATCTTCCCATTTTTGTTTGTAAATCAATCTGAATAATTTTCCTCTGAAGTTTTCATTGTTTTATAGGCAAATTTTCACCTAGCTATCTCAGACAGCCATCATCATTCAAACTAGCTTAACTGTCAGAGATTTCTTTCAACAGCTAGGTTAAAGCAAACTTTAAGTGATTTGATCGTGTTAATTGCTCACAATTGTCACTTCCTTCGCCGCCTCTTCCACTGCAAATCTCCTTGAAAAAGAGAATGTTCTTCTTGTGTTTTGTGGGAATTAATGTCTCAACATGGGGAAGGGTAAAAACCACTGTTCATATGAACAGTTACTTAACTTTGAAACCCCCAATGCTCATTAAAACCCACGTTCCACTCATCATTTATCTCTCTCTCTCTTCCGTAATCACCAAAATTCCTATTTCCTTAACCCTCAGTTTAAATTTCTTCTCTTTCCCTCTCCAATCTATCATCGTATTTCTCCAACCCTAATTCTTTTTCAAGCATCAATGGCAGACCCAAAAGCAATGTACCCAGATGCTCATGGTTACTTCATCAAACCCAACTTCTATGACTCTGAAGTTGGAATCCTCATCAAAGAACTTCTTGAGGTAAATGAATTACTTGATTTTATGGGAGCTAAACCCCCAATTTATGAAGAACTGTGCAGAGAAATTTATTTGGTAGGAAGAAGAAACAATGAAGATAATTCAATAACTGCCACCATAGAAAATGTAGAGATAACTATCACTCAAGAAATGGTTAGTGATGTTTATGGAATCCCAAATAAAGAAGATGCTGTGAAAAATATATGGGATAGAGGATCAGAAAGATTAAAGACAGTATATGAAAAATTTCTTGGTGTTAAAATCACTGACTTCAAAGTTGTTCAAGACAAAGCTATGGTGAAAAACAAAGATGATATCTTCAAGTCAACACTGATGGATGTGGTCAACAAAGCTATTGATGGCAAGCAATCCTCATTTGACCAAATGGGATCAAATGAGTGGAAGCAGATGCTCAGCCTAATGACCAAGGATACAAATTGGTGCATTGTCCTTCTCCACAATTTCCAACTTGCAGTCTCATCCTCTACTCTCAAATTCAAGAAGCAAGGTGGAAGGATGAACAACTTCAGATTCATGAGTGGAATTCTTGAAGTTCTAATTCCAAAGCTCAAACCTGCTCTATCCAAGAAATGGCTGAAGACAGTGAAGCTGTCAGAAACAAGATGTTTCAATGAAAGAACCTTTTCATTGAAACAAAAGAAGGGAATTGTTATGAAGGCTGGAGATATGAGCCTTGAAAGTTTCAAAGAAGCCCAAGAAAAGATGCTTGAAGAAACAAGAATAAAGGTTGATCATTGGAAAGAGTTGATAGCTTTGGCTACAAGTAGGAGAATAAAAAGAGGAGTAAAGACCAATGTCAAGAAAACTGGAGTGCTAAAAAGGACTGTGGTATCTCCTAGCAAAAAGAGCAAAAGGAAGGATGATCTGATAGCTGACAGTGAAGGAACCATCTCTGACAGCCATGCTAAGAATGTTGAAGAAAGAGGTGCTGTTGATAGCCATGAGGTTGACACTATGGATCAAGATGATGCTGGTGATGCTAACATAGATCCTCAAGAGCTTCAGGCAGCTCTTGCCCTATCCAAAACCCTTCACAAAGGAAAGCAACCTCAGACAGCTATCCCCTCCAGTCAGACAGCTACCAGATCAAAGGTACAATCCTCCTTAACCATTCCTTCTAAATCATTACCAAAGAAAAGAAAACTTGAAAAGAAAGCCCCCAAATCAAAGAAAACCAAAATATCTACCCCTTCCATTTCCCCAAAATCCACTTCTGTCAGTCCAAGAGTGGATAAGTCATCCACACCCAGCTCAGGTCATCAGTCAGCCATTGAAGCTATCCTCAATCTCAAAGAACCATTAGATAAGCAACCTTTAAGGGGGAACATTGATGAGAATATCCCCTCTACCCAACCTCAACAGTTAGCTAAAATCCTGAGAGCAATTGAGGCTATTGAGTTGGATGGAAACCCTGACACTGAAAAGGCTGTTCTTTTGTATCTTAAGGATATTCTAAGTGAGGAAGAATCAGTAGTGGCCCTAGATGAACTCAGACTTAGGTTAATGAAGAAAAGAAGTGGACCAGGTGAGTCATCTAGAAACCCCAAGGTGACAGCTATGAATGTAGATAGCCATACCTTCCCTTCCATTCCTGAGACTGAACCTGTAAATGATCCTGCCCCAACTGTTGAAATTGAAAGGGGGAATATTGATAATACTTCTAAGGTCATTCAAAATCTCAAGAAGGTTGGAGTTGAAATTAATCCCATTCTTGTCTCAAAAGGAGAATCAATTGTGAATGCTTGCAAAGGCCTTGTGCTTGATGGAACTCAAGAAAATGAGGAAGCTATGATAGCTATCCTTGAGAAAAGGTTGGCCAAAAGTGAAGTAAGGGCAGCCTTGAATCTCCTTAAATCTCAATTCACTTCCAGCTCTCTTAATCAAAGTCTTGGCCAAACCTCTGAGTCAATCCCAACTGTTTCAACCCAACCCTCTGCACCTTCCAAGCCAACTTCTCCAATTCCTGAAAATGAACCTTTTGAAGCCTCTCCACAAAGTCCAATACTGGCTGGACAAGGTCAAGACATATCTGACAGTGATCCCATTCCTAACAGTCCTCACAGTCCTCCAAGTCATTCTATTCCTCCAAATCCAAATCAATCCTTCCTTCCCAAAAGGGAACCTTGGATGCTTAGCTGTGGCATTGATTTCTCTATGTCTTCCATCAAAGCAGCAAGGACAAGGTTACCCCATGTAACTCACATCCCAGAAATAGCAAATCCCTTCACCTATCCAAAATTCTGGGAACTGTCAAGAAATGGTTTGATTGTGGTAGCAAGAAACCTTGCAGGGTTAGTTTTCTTTGCCTATGAAAAATGGCAACTGTCAAGAACCTCATCCACCTCCAACTTTGTTCATCAAATCCCATCCTTCCCAAAGTTCATCACTCCCAATACTCTTCTTGATTGGGAAGTTCTTTTCGATCAACTCATCTCTCCATCACTCAATTCATGCTTGTATATGCCAAAGGGTTTAGTCTTCACCCCGTGCATTGACCTTGTAAAAACACTTTTCCTTTCACTGTTTTAACAAAAGTGTGCCATTATGCTTTTATTAAGCAAAACTGTCAACATCTTTTCCCCAACTCTTAATCCAGGAATTGAGCCCTACCTTTCACCCTTCATCACTGTAGATCCTATTAACTTCACCTCACCCAATGAAAACTCTCATTTCAAAAACTTGGTCTCTATTCACGAGATCAAAGAATTCGATCTTCCATTGCTGTCACCAAAGCAGAGCGAAGCGTTATTGATCTTTCCTCGGACTCGACGGCGATGATGATGATAGTGATAATGATGCTCCCTCAAGCCCTGATCAAGACTCTCCAACAATATTTCCATCCCCTACAGTTTCCAACCCTCCTCAGCTATTCACTCATTCCTTCACTAATGCTCAAGTTTCAGTTCAGTCACAACCAGATCAATCCAGTGTGCCCTTGAAGAACAAGAAAACCAGGAACAAGAAGAAACATTTGTGGGGCACAATGAGAATCAGAAATGATCAAATGCCCCTTAAAAGATCTCAACTGAAGTCAAAGGAAGACAAATACTTCAAGTATGATGAAAGGATGTCCTGGGAATGGAACAATGAGTTCTTCTACAGAGGAGTTGAGCCTGAAATGAGAAGAGAGCTAGAGGATGAAAGAAATCAGATTCTATCAGCCAGGCAAGAAAGAGATGAATTCTATGATCAATTGGCTGATGAATAATTGTATTTGTTATGGAACAATTTTTTTTGGTTAAAAACAATATGTTCTGTTTGCCTCAATTTGTATGACAGTATTTTGTGAACTCTTCTCATCCTGAGATTAATTCCAAGTCTTCAATATCATTTTGATTACCTCTGACTGATATGATTCCTTGGATTACTTCTTTTATCATTTCTCTTATCAACTGTGAAAACATGTTATAAATAAATCTTCCTTTACCAAAAAGGGGGAAATTGTTAGGACCTAACTTTGATCAATGTCTTAGTTAGTTGGTTTTGATAAAGGAATATATATATAGAACAGGGTTTATATCAAAAGATGTAATCTGTCATAATTCTTCACTTTGATAGCTATGAGTCTGACAGTTATGATTCTCCCTTATACAATGTTTACAATCAATCAAAAACATGAATCATAGTCACTCTCTAAGTCATCAAGATCATCAAGTGCATCTCAGTCCTTATTAGAGATCCTCTCTGATAGCTAAGCCTTGCCATGATCTGACAGCTATGACTTCAGTCCTCAGACAGCCATCTCCCTGCCTCACACCATGTTACCACAAACTCAACCAAGTTAGATCCTGCATCTTCACAGCTATCAAGTCCATCAATGAAGACCAATGAAGACCACTGAAGACCTTCTAGAAGTTCTCAGTTCAAGCTCACAGCTCAAAGCCAGCTCATGAAGACCTGCATGTGGACAAGTGGGACAAAGACCAGTCAAAGCTCATTAATGTAGCTGCAACAGTCATATTCCAACGGCTACATTGAAGGGTATAAATAGAGGAGTTCTTCCCCTAACAAAACCACTGGAAAAATACTCATTTTCCCAGTCAAAAACCCTTTCCACACATCCACACACACCTCCTGTAATCTACACACACACACACCAATCCTCACCTTTAAAACCCTGTTCCAAACCAAAACCTTCACCCCTAAACCTCTTCACCAACAACAAACAACCCCAGTGTGTTAATTCACAAACCCCAAAAACCTAAGACTGTACTTTAGGTGTAGAATCAGTTTGTAATCACTCAAGACTGTACTTTGAGTGTATTAGTTATTTTGTAAAATCTTGAGACTGTACTTCAAGTTGTAAAAACACTTAAGACTGTACTTTAAGTGTATCCCTAGTTGACTGTACTAATTAGGAAGAGGAAGTTCAAGGAACTTGCCTTAATCAATCATTTGTAATTTTTGTTGATTAAAGATTATAATAAAATTGATCTCACTTGTCAAGTTTGACAGTGGGGGTGGATGTAGGAGGAGTGAACTCTGAACCACTTTAAATTCTCTGTGTTATTACATTTTTGCAATCACATTCACACACTTGCATTATTTCTTTGTGTTTGTTGTCCTACCATTATTTCAAATCTCTCTTATTCCGCTGCACAATTCAACTATCATCTCATCTGACAGCTAAGCCAATACCATAGCTGTCTGATCATCTGCATATTAACAAAGGGCCTTTCACATATGAATCAGAAATCCTTCACAAGACGACAAAAAAATAATAGTAATACTAATAATTCTAATAATACCAACAATAATAATAATAAAATAAAGTAATAATAAAAATAACAATGGCAAAGATGATCATTATATCCGGTTCAAAGAATTCATGTATGATGGTCAAATCTTTTTATGGATGAAATGAAATATTCATAAATTCACTTCATTCTAAGAATTATTCTGATTTTGCAGACAAACAAACACTTTATAAGGTTCATAATTGAAACAAGACTTTTTGAACTAAATGCTTAGAAAGAAACTTTGACTCTTAAGCAATGATATAGAGAGAATACACAAAATGGCAATCATAACTTACAAGATGAGGATGGTAAGGCTGAAGGTGAGGCAACTGGTGGAGGCACTGGACCCTTCCCATTGCCCTCGTCTTGGATTGGACGAGATCCATAGGATACTGATGGTAATGGAGAAAGACTTGGCGACATTTCTGATCTTGAACCAGTGGGCGATGGAATAGGAGTAGAGGCATGAGGAGGCAAAGCGGGAGACTTTTTATTATCGGGAGGCACTGGTGAGGGGCTTGGAGAAGTTTCCGAACCACAATGTGGATCAGGGCTAGGAGGCTGAGAATCGACTCTTGAAGGTGCTGGAGAATTTGAGATGGGAGGCAATGAGTGGTGCAACATATTGTCCGGGCTTGGTGCTGGAGCTGGTAAATAAGACGGAGATATAACTGGGGACGGAGAAATAGAGGGACCAGCATAATCATTTTGCTCAGGGGATGGAGCAGGAGATGGAGTAGGCGAGGTTGCGTGCAATGTACTGTTCCGATAGGAAGACAAAATGATTTCTTTCACCTTCCCAAAAACAGTATTATTGAGGCCAAGATTCTTTGCAAGAGGAGACCCTGTAATCATCTGGGCCAATTGCTTCAATCTTTGAGGAACAAGGACCCTTAGATCTGATAAAACGGATGCCTGGACCGTCACTGGGGAATCTTTTGAAGAGCCATATTTGTTTGTCATCTGCACATATACATGCCTGGACGGAGAAATAGAGGGACTACCATTTTTCCTAGCGGTCAAACCGCCATCGGGCTTCGCCTCCGTGGAAGAGGCATTGCCGGAGGGATTTGGAGAGAGGGTGAAAGGGAAAGGTGTGGTTCATGGGGGTGGGTCCAACAGCCACAAATATTGGGCCACCCATCGATTGGGTGTTTCGTGAACCACTGTGGGTTCGGGTCAATGTGGGAGTCTTTGACTAGTGATAGTCAAATAGTGCTATTGCCACACCTTGGCGATCAAATATTAAACGCTAGGGTACTAGCTGGGGAGCTAAAGGTTGGTGTGGAAGTAGAGAGAGATGAAAAGGGCCAATTTTCAAAAGAGGGTGTGTGTAAGGCTATCAAATGTGTAATGGACAAAGATAGTGAGGTGGGTGTCTTAATCAAGAATAATCATGCAAATTGGAAAGAAAAACTAGTGAGCCCTGGCTTCATGAGTGGTTACATGGATAGGTTTGTTCAACAATTGTATGAGATTTAGATAACTTTTACATTGGCTATGTAATTTGTGTACATCTTTTCTTCAATGACCGATGTTATACATGCACACTAAGCACCCCTTCATGCTTTAGCATGTTTTACATTATAATAGATTAAAACATGAAGAGAGGTGTGGACGGTAGTAATGTGGTAGGTCTGTGTAACATTTCCCGCTTTAATCCTTTTGTATTTTGCGTAATTCTAAAAATTGGTTGTTTCTTGAATTGTTGGCCCAAGAATCTAGTTGCCGAAAGAACCATTGCTTTCGAGTATCCATCATATTCTGTTATTTTTAATAATCGAGATTTGATTACACTTTTCTTATTTTTTTTTTATATATAAATTACCATGATAAACTGGATTTTCGACGTGTCAATATATTATCTAATTTAGTTTGATTATCTATCTCGCAAATGAGAAATGTGATTAAATCCCGATTATTAAAAGCTTAACAGTGGAAGCGGTTCCATTTGCATCTAAATTGACCTAAGAAGTAGATGGAACCGATGAGTGTAAAGAATCTGCTTCTAGGAACAAATTGATTTTTGGAAAAAATAATACTCCCTCGGTCCCATCTCAATTGGTTCATGGGTAAATTTAACGGTTCTAAAAAAAATGAATAAAGTGGGTAAAAATTAGAGAAGAGAGAATGTAAAAGTTAAATGTGTGGTAGGGAATAGGAGAAAGAATGTAAAAGTTAAAAATATTTAATAGGAGAGAGAATGAGTGGGAGGAATAGTAAGTTAATGATTGATTTTTTGTAAATATGTTAAAATTATAAGGGTATAATGAATGGTTTTTTTATAAATATATACTCCCTCCGTCCCGCTAATATTAGCACACTTTCCTTTTGGGGCGTCCCGCTAATATCCGCACACTCCCAAAAAGGAAACTTTATATTAATAAAATATTCACCCAACCCCACTCATTCTCTCTCCTACATTATTTTAATACTCACAACACCATTATAATTTATTACACCCTCCACTCATTCTCTCTCCACTCATTCTTTTACACTCACAATATTTTATTAAAATATCATATTTCTTAATTCCCGCGCAAACAGTGTTTGTGCTAATATTAGCGGGACGGAGGGAGTAAATATTATGAGGGTATTAATATTCGAAACAATGTTCACTTTTTTCCATTTATAAAATGACTCAATTGAAATGAAACGTTCCAAAAAAAAAAGTGAATCAATTGAATTGAGGTGGGACGGAGGAGGTAGTAGTTAGATAGAGTATTCGAACACCCTTAACATAGCTGTCAAATTAATAATGGACAAGAAGAAAACATTACATATTTAAGGGTAGGGACAATCCATAAACAAAGAATCATCATATATCACATGGGTATAGTTTGCTGTCATCATTCATTCCCTTCCAACTATACATTCAAAATTAAATCTCCCCTGTTTTCCCTACTTATAATATGGTCAATTTATTTGGGGAAAAATGTTTTTTGAAAATTATTTTTTTCACTTTTTTAAATAAAATAATTTACGAATTTTTTCTATGTAAAATATTTTTCGAAAATTGATAACAACTTCACATACATACAGAGACCCCCACGTTACCCACCTCACATCAACCACTCCTATCCCATCCCCATCACCACCCCCTGCCACCCAACCCAACCCCACCCCTCCCCCTGTTGAGTCAAAAAAAAAATTAATTTATTTTTAATAACTCATCCCCCCAATTCACTCATCACCTCACCTCCTTGAGTTAAAAAAAAAAGATAAAAAAATTAATCATTTTAAATTTTTTTTTAACAACTCCTCCCCCATTCCATTCCACTCACCACCCCCTGCCATCCTTACCCCCCCCCACCCCCCGTTGGGTAAAAAAAAAATTAATAATTTTTCGAAAAACAGTTTGCAGTTAAATTAAAAAAAAAAATTTACCCGACGGGGTGAGTGGCAGGGGGCGATCAGTGGATTGGGGGAGGGGTTGTTAAAAATAAATTTAAAATGATTAATTGTTTTTTTTACTCGATCGGGGGGGTGGGGTGGCGGGGGGTGATGAGTAGATTGGGGGAGGAGTTGTTAAAAATAAATTTAAAATGATTAATTTTTTTTATTAGACGGGGGATGGGGGTGAGTGAATTGGAGAAGGAGTTGTTAAAAAAAATAATGATTAATTATTTTTTTTTACTCTACGGGGGTGGGGTGGGGATGGGTGGGTAGGGGTGGTAGTGGTGAGTAGGGTGGGGATGGTAGTGGAGATTGGGGTGGGTAAATTTGTAGTCAACTCAATCGAACATTTTTCAGAAAACATTTTTCTTACCAAACAGTCGAACATGTTTATTTCATTTTCCGAAAAATATTTTCATTTTTCGAAAAACATTTTGCAGGAAATCATTTTCCGAAAAATGTTTTACGCTAAACAAACAGAGCCTTAGGTTCCGTTTGTATGCCCGTAAAATATTTTTCGGAAAACATTTTTCCTATTTTTCTGTGTTTGTAAGCACCGAAAAGTGGGAAAAATGTTTTTCCCCTTTTTCACCGTAAAATGACTTACGAATTTTTTCTAAGTGAAACATTTTTCGAAAAATGGTAACACTCTCACACACCTAACTTTTCATACACCCTCCCACGTTACCCATCCCACTCACCACCACCACCCACTGTCCCCCCACCCCACTCACCGCCACAACTCACCACCACCACCTCACACACCCCCCCCACCCCCTCGGGTCAAAAAAAAATTAATCATTTAAAATTTACTTTTAACAACTCCCCACCCCACTTCACTCACCACCACCACACATGTCCCCCACCCCCACCCCACCCCCGTCGGATAAAAAAAAAATTAATCATTTAAAATTGATTTTTAACAACTCCCCACCCATGCCTCCCGTCGGGTAAAAAAAAATTATTATTTAAAATTTATTATTAACAACTCTCCACTCCACTACACTCACCACCACCACCCCTGCCCCCCTCACCCACTCCCCTCACCACCACCACCACTGCCCCCCCCCCTTCAAATTATCTCAGATTGTGTTTTTATTGAAATATATTTTCATTAAACACATAAAAAAAATTCGAAAAACATTTTTAGTTGATAAGAGAGTATGAGAGAGAAAGTGAGATATAAAATAATAAATGAGTAATGTTGTGAGTATAATAAACGGGTCTCATTATTTATTACTCCGTTCAATTCAAAATATATTTCGTTTTGTTACCCCAATATTGAAACTTGTTACATTTCATTAATTATACCCATTGTGTGAGGTAATGTATGAGAGAGAAACAAATTATAAGGATATCTTTGATATTTTAGTTAGTAAAGTTGTTGTATTAATTATATTTTTGAAGAATTTTGCAAACCTCTAAAACGATATTTATTTTGAATCAGATAGAGTAAGGCCCTGTTTGATTTGACTTACGAGGGAGTGTTTATGACTTATGACTCTCTATAAGTCATTTTTGAACCGTTTGATTTCATTTTGGGTAAAATAAGTCATAAGTTATGTACAAGCCTATCACAATTTTCCTTATAAGTCATAAGCATTAAGCCAAGTGCTTAAGTCAAGTGCTTAAGTCAAGTGCTGAATCAAAAAACACGTATGAATAATAATAATAATAATAATAATAATAATAATAATAATAATAATAATAATAATAATAATAATAATAATAATAATAATAATAATAATAATAATAATAATAATAATAATAATAATAATAATAATAATAATAATAATTAAAAAAATAATAAAATAATAGTAATATTAATAGTAATAAAATAAATAAATAATAAATAAAAAATAATAATAAAAAATAAAAAATTAAAATAAAAAATTAAAATAAAATAAAAAATTAAAAAAATAATAAAAAATAATAATAAAAAATAATAAAATAAAAATAAAAATAATAAAATAATAATAATAATAATAATAATAATAATAATAATAATAATAATAATAATAATAATAATAATAATAATAATAATAATAATAATAATAATGATAATAATAGTAATAATAAAAATAAGAAAATAAAAATAAGAAAAATAATAAAAATTAATAATAATAATAATAGTAATAATAATAATAATAATAATAAAATAATAAATAATAATAATAAAAATAATAAAATTATTATTATTATTATTATTATTATTATTATTATTATTATTATTATTATTATTTTAGGCTTTATAATTTTATTAGCATTTTTTCAGCTTATTAATCAAACAACCATACTTACTTATGACAGTTCATCAGCACTTCAAAAAAATTAAATCAAACAGCATCATTCATTAGTTTATCAATCATAAGTCATCAGTCATAAGTTATCAGTTATAAATAATAAGTTATTAGCACATATCAATAAGCTAAATCAAATGGACCCTAAGTATTAGAAACTTCCTACTTTTGAACTTTGCAATTAGAGTAAGTATTAGAAACTTCCTACTTTTAAGTAGTAATTATTAGTGGGGTAGAGAATAGTTAATTATTAGTTGATGTGATTACGATAATAAGAGTGTTTCATTGATAAAAAAAAAAATTATATTAAAATATTTTCATTTGAGCCTTTGTAATTTTAAGTGAGGATAACTAAAATGATAATTTTTGTAATTTAAAATGGGACGTAGAGAGTATATATATATATATATAGATAGTAAAACTTATTACAGGTCATCCGCCTCGGCGTCGAAATGGTATGACAAAGTAAAAGACAAAACGGTGTTAAACAACTGATCATCAGTTATTTAACTGATTAATGCATTATTAGTTCAGTAATAAATACAAAATTTTTGTACATTCAAAAAATAAAATTTTAAAAAGTAATTTTTTGTAAATCATAACTTACATATTTTTTTGTAAATTGCATCTTTTTGACACAGTTACCCACCCCACATCAACCACTTCTATCCCATCCCCATCACCACCCTCTGCCACCCAACCCAACCCCACCCCCTCCCCCCTGTTGAGTCAAAAAAATATATTTTAAATTTATTTCTAATAACTCATCCCCCAATTCACTCATCACCCCACCTCCTTGAGTTAAAAATAAAAAAATAATTATTTTAAATTTATTTTTAACAACTCCTCCCCCATTCCATTCCACTCACCACCCTGCCATCCTTACCCCCCCCCACCCCCCGTTGGGTAAAAAAAATTAATAATTTTTCGAAAAACAGTTTACAGTTAAATTAAAAAAAAAAAAAAAATTTACCCGACGGGGTGAGGGGCAGGGTGGCAGGGGCGATCAGTGGATTGGGAGGGGTTGTTAAAAATAAATTTAAAATGATTAATTTTTTTTTTTTACTCGATCGGGGGGGGGGGGGGGGTGGCGGGGGGTGATGAGTAGATTGGGGGATGAGTTGTTAAAAATAAATTTAAAATGATTAATTTTTTTTATTAGACGGGGGGTGGGGGGTGAGTGAGTGAATTGGAGAAGGAGTTGTTAAAAAAATTAATGATTAATTATTTTTTTACTCTACGGGGGTGGGGGTGGGGATGGGTGGGTAGGGGTGGTAGTGGTGAGTAGGGTGGGGATGGTAGTGGAGATTGGGGGATATATATATAGGTCAAAATGCATTTAAGTGTTGAAAGTTATCATTAGAATTTTACTTAGGGTCCTAAACTCTAATACATTTCATATGAAGTCTACAACTAATATTTTGGTGCATATAAGGTCCTCAACCTATTGTGAAGTTTAATATTTAACGAAACTCAACATTGCCCCTTATCTTTTCACAAGCTCAAGGGCACAAACGTCTTTAATCATCAACTAATTCTAAGAATTAGTTGATGATTAAATTAACTTAAAATTATTGTTTAAAATACCTTCATGTTAACAACTAAAAAAAGTAAGAAAATCATCTTGGGACGGAGGGAGTACATGTTTCTTTGGGTTTTCCATGAACATTTAGGGTTCCTAATTACAGCTTGGGAAATGAAAGAACTCAAATGTTATAACAAGCTGAAAGTAGATAAAAGATTGGAATGGCATATGTAGATTACCATAAGCACATTCAAGGCTATAAATACAATGATTATACTCATTTCATATTGTAAAATATAATAATAAGCCTATATTTTGATAGATTTTTTACAAATGTATGCAGATGCTCAAAAAGAACCTCTATATTTTACACTTATAGCATGTTTTACGCTCGGATCTCCTTGAAATACCGCATGGGGAACGTTCATATAAACTTCTCGATCATTAACCATCTTAGGAAGTAGTAATTCCCTTTGGGAAAATCATCATCCCGTGCTTATATGGGATGAATGAAAGAGGCCTGCCACCTTTTTGGCTTTGACCTGCAACTTTGTTTCCGATTCATGTACAGTATATAAAAAGGGTCTTCTTCACTTGGCTTCTTCTACCATTTCCTAGCCACAACAAAACCGTATGTTGCCCACATTTGTATGTGAGAATCTCGTGTTCGAGGTATTAAAACGGTTGTCACTTTGACCAAAACCCTAAAATATGTAATGTTGTGAGCAAAGAAAAACCCAAGAACCGAATCAGTTTGGCTGAGGACTTCTTGTGGAAGCTGCAAAGACACAAAAGATTTTGTCAACTAGATATCAGTAACAAAGTACGCTAGTTAGATCCGCAGTTTATGGGCCATCCGCCACAACATACACTTAATGGAACAATAAACACCGATAGTATTATCATATTTGGGTGTACTACATGCCCGCTCATCCAAACAAAGACTCTTAAGCCAATTCTAGACACCCAAACTACTTGCATAAAATCATTTTCCAACTAAAATGTTTAATCAAAAAAGGGCCCTATCCATGAATTTTTCGTATTTTCAACTTCACAATATGCATTGTAGCTCGCTGATGTGGTAGCATGAAATTCGCATGCATTGCACAATTTGTTAGGAATGGAAGAAAACATATTGTTAGGACCTAACTTTGATCAATGTCTTAGTTAGTTGGTTTTGATAAAGGAATATATATATAGAACAGGGTTTATATCAAAAGATGTAATCTGTCATAATTCTTCACTTTGATAGCTATGAGTCTGACAGTTATGATTCTCCCTTATACAATGTTTACAATCAATCAAAAACATGAATCATAGTCACTCTCTAAGTCATCAAGATCATCAAGTGCATCTCGCCCTTATTAGAGATCCTCTCTCGATAGCTAAGCCTTGCCATGATCTCGACAGCCATGACTTCACCCCTCGATGCCCATCTCCCCGCTCACACCATGTTACCACAAACTCAACCAAGTTAGATCCCGCATCTTCACAGCCTATCAAGTCCATCAATGAAGACCAATGAAGACCACCGAAGACCTTCTAGAAGTTCTCTGCTCAAGCTCACAGCCTCAAAGCCGCCTCATGAAGACCCGCATGTGGACAAGTGGGACAAAGACCGCCAAAGCTCATTAATGTAGCCGCAACAGTCATATTCCAACGGCTACATTGAAGGGTATAAATAGAGGAGTTCTTCCCTAACAAAACCACCGGAAAAATACTCATTTTCCCACCAAAAACCCTTTCCACACATCCACACACACCTCCCGTAATCCACACACACACACACCAATCCTCACCTTTAAAACCCCGTTCCAAACCAAAACCTTCACCCCTAAACCTCTTCACCAACAACAAACAACCCCAAAGGTGTTAATTCACAAACCCCAAAACCTAAGACCGTACTTTAGGTGTAGAATCGTTTGTAATCACTCAAGACCGTACTTTGAGTGTATTAGTTATTTTGTAAAATCTTGAGACCGTACTTCAAGTTGTAAAAACACTTAAGACTCGTACTTTAAGTGTATCCCTAGTTGATCGTACTAATTAGGAAGAGGAAGTTCAAGGAACTTGCCCGAATCAATCATTTGTAATTTTTGTTGATTAAAGATTATAATAAAATTGATCTCACTTGTCAAGTTTGACAGGGGGTGGATGTAGGAGGAGTGAACTCGAACCACTTTAAATTCTCTCGTGTTATTACATTTTTGCAATCACATTCACACACTTGCATTATTTCTTTGTGTTTGTTGTCCTACCATTATTTCAAATCTCTCTTATTCCGCCGCACAATTCAACTATCATCCGACGCCTAAGCCAATACCATAGCCGTCTCGATCATCTCGCATATTAACAAAGTGGCCTTTCAATTGGTATCGAGCTTGTCTTCACACTCAAAAGTCTAACAACTTGTGAAGGATTCTCTTCAAACCCACCATGCCTCAACCAAGAAGAAATAATGAGAAAGACATCCCACACATTGATGACTCGTGGATCCTTTGAGATCTATGCATCAAAGATAAAAACTTATCTTGATGCAAACAAAGATTTGGAACCGGTATGTTCTAGAAAATGAAGTATCATACCCAACTCAAATATGTACCGATGGAGGACCAAGTAAGATCAAATCCCCGTAAACTTGGTCTCAAGCCGAAAAGCAATTGGTAAGTGCAAACTTGAAAGTCAAGAACATTCTTCAAAAGAGTGTAAATGACTCTCTAGCCCAAGAAATTGCTAAGGAACCAAATGCCGTAACAAAGATGGGCTCTTATTCAAACCAAGTTCACTAAACACTCCAGTGTTAGGACACAAAACTTGTACAACTTGCTTAGGCAATTAGACAATTTCAAGTTCTACCCTGGAGAAAAGGTGAGTGCCGCCACCCAAGGTTTGAGAACCTTGTTAGATCAATTACCGATCATGGAAAAACCTTTGAACAACAAGATCTCGTCCTCAAGATTTACTCAAATCTCCCTCAAGAATATGAGAAGGTAGCATTACCTATTAGAGAAGGATCTCGAATGGAGCACCATGACAGCTTGAGCAATATTTTGGAAAGCTTGAAGCTTATGAACCGGAAGGTATGATAAAAATTCCATCACCCTCCATTTCACAAACCTTAGCTTTAATCGCACAAGAAACCGTCAACAAGCCAATCACTCACCATGACATTGAGACCATTGTCAACAATGCTCTTCAAAAGATAAACATCGCTCCAAATCACAAGAAACAGATCTCCCAAGAAGACATTCCAAGCCTCATTTCCATGGCCGTCGAAATGCCATGAAATTTCAAAAGAAATCTTTTGACAAAAATTCAATCCCTCCACCTCTAATGCTCAACAAGACATTTACAAGAAGACAATTGATTGCTTCAATTGTGGAAAGCAAGGACATTACTCATCTCGATTGCCCCGAACCAAGGAAACCTAGTGGACAATCGACGCCTAAGAAGATGACCTACTCAAAAGAGATCATTCACATTTCTAAGTGCAACCGCTTCAATTGCTCCAAAAATAAACATGACAAAAACAAAGAGCAAGTCATGATTGCCGACTCATCAAAATTCAATGATGAAGAGTATATGTCAAGTGATGACTCAAATTGAAGGAGAAGAAGCCATGATATGCCTTATGGTCGAAGATGATGAAGAATCGACAATGAGGAAGAGATGGAAGCACTTGCCGCCGCCGATGAACTAAAAGAGGTACATGATTTTAACTCTTTAAATATTGATGGTTTTAAACAATTAGTTTGCACTCTTTTAATTCAAACCAAAAACAAAAAACTAGCTTTGCTTCACCGGTCAATGAGAACCTTTTCCAATCCTCAACCATTGACAACCTCACAAAAACCATTTCGAGCTTGAAAAAGCATGCCAAGGGCTAAGAGATCAATGCATCATGCTTGAAAAACAAAACATGGATCTCGATGTACCGAGACATCTAATAATCATGAAAATTGTCAAAAACTCAAGAATCTTGAAAAAGAAAATGATGCTCTTAAAAAGAAAATAGATTCATGGAACATGTCAAGCAAAGCATTATCTCTTTTCACCTACACCCAAAGGCGTCCCAATGACAAAACAGGATTGGTGCCGATGATCCTACACAAAAGGTGTACACTCCTCCCACCGGTGAAAGGGCCATTGAAAAAATGGTTCTAGAAAACCTAAGCTCGGCAGCTATCAAACTCAAACCTATCCCATTCAAACCAAAGGAAAAGAAAAGGAAATCTTGGGTGGCCCTAGTCAATCAAAGGAAGGACCAAATAAAATTCAAGGAAGCAAGTATATTTGGGTTCAAAAAGGGGCCAATATAAAGGAAGAAGTCAAGCCGCAAAAGGTGCTAGTTAGTCACCAAGCCCCGTCAGACATAAGGGTCGACAGACCAAGGCATGACAGATGCCCAAATTCCTCCAAACAACAAAGAACCCCAAGGCAACAAAGATTCTACAACAAGCATAGATACACCAAAAAACAAAACCTCAATGGCAATATTCAAATGGAAGAAGCCACGCACATCAAAATGACTCTCCAAGGTCATCCCATTCAAATAATTTTCAGCTTCAACCCCAATACAAAGAACCCAAACCACTACTTCAATCCTTCCCAATCCTCTGTCCTTACACCTTACATGATGCAAATCATGTCATATTACCATACCCTAAACCAGCTTCTTCAATAAGGGATCAATGAACAATGCTAGGGCTCCAAAGAAAACTAATCCTTTGGACCCAAAAGAATAAAAAGGGTACCATAAATCTTATTTTTTGTTTTGCGTGTATCCAGGAAAGGTCTCGGTATTTAGATAGTGGTTGTAGTAGACATATGACCTTCAATAAAGACTCGGTTGCAACAATATTCCCTAAAAATGGTCCAAATGTAACCTTTGGTGACAATTCCCAAGCTAAGGTCAAAGGATCAGGAAATCTTGTTACAAAAGATATCATTCTTACAAATGTATCCTATGTAGAGGGTCTCACACACAATTTGATCAAAGATTAGTCAAATGTGACAAGGGATATCATGTTGTTTGTACTAAAGACAAATGCACCGTTAAAGATAAAAACAATAAAGTCATCCTAACTCGGATCAAGAAAAGGAAATCTCTATTGCTTAAACTTAGAGATTGTGGAAACTTCAAATGCTCACTGCCTTCTATCTTTCAATCAATCTGATATGTCATGGCTATGGCACAAGAGATTGGCTCACCTCAATCACAAAACCATTTCCAAGCTTGCAAATTCCAATCTTGTCGAGGTCTACCAAAGATCCCATTCAAAAGGATAAACTTTGCAAAGCATGCCAATGTGGGAAGCAAAAGAAATCTTCATTCAAACCCAAGACCAAGTTGGACACCTCAAGACCTATTGAATTGCTTCATATGGATCTTTTTGGACCCATAAGAACTAGATCTTTAGGAGGAAAAAGATACTCCCTAGTTGTTGTTGATGATTTCACAAGATTCACTTGGATCATTCTTCTTGAATCCAAAAGTGACACCCTTAGCCGTCCTGATAAAGCTATTCAATAAAATTCAAAATCAAAAAGGGACATCCATCATCAAGATCGATCTCGACTACGGGAAGGAATTTGAGAACACCGGAGTAGAAGAATATTGTGATTCAAAAGGCATAGATCACAATTTTTCAGCCCCAAGAACTCCACAAAGAAAATGGTGTTGCAGAAAGGAAGAACAGAACAATCTGTGAGGCAAAGAAGAACAATGCCGTCATAACATAATCTCCCAAAATATTTTTGGGGTGAAGTCACATTACCGCTGTATGTTCAAAACAAAACCCCGATCAACAAATTTCACAAGAAGACTCCATATGAATTATGGAACAACAAAGTCCCTACCATTTCCTACTTTCACAAACTTTGGAAGTAGATGCTTCATTCACAACAATGGCAAGAACAATTTGGACAAATTTGACTCCAAAAGTGATGAAGGAATTTTTCTTGGATACTCTAACACAAGCAAAGCTTATAGAGTGTACAACAAAAGAAGACTTGTTGTGGAAGAATCTATTCATGTTGACTTTGATGAAAACAATGATCAAAGTATAACCGAATTATGTGATTTTGATGAAGGTTTGGGAAACCTAGATAATCTCCCCGAATCATCCCCCATTCTTGATTCAACTATTCTCGCCATGAACAAGATTCATCAAACCTTCCATACATGGTTCCAAGAAATTCATCTCGACAGCCCATCCTACGCTGCATACCCATGAACCATCCCACTCTCATCAACAACCAATCCACCCAACAAAGTCAACAAAGAATCTCTCCCACTTTCAATCCAATGGATGAGGAAGAAAATATTCAAATAAATAGTCATCCTCGATCGATCTTCCTCAAAATCCTCCCTTAGCCGACAACAACCCTTACCGACAAACCCAACCCTTAGCCGACAGCCCATCCCAATTCCTCATCTAATCCATCTTCTAACCTCCTTCCATCTTCATCCAATAATCCTCCTTCTCCTCCCAAAACCAATGATGAAACCACCATTACCCATATCATTCCACCCAATAAAGATCTTTACATCGCCTTCAAATTGATAAAACCCCAGCCTGCATAACATTCCTTTTCTCATGAGTGCATTCATATCCCAAGTGGAACCAAAGAAGATAAATGAAGCACTCCAAGATGCCGACCGGATTGAAGCCATGGAAGAAGAACTAGAGCAGCTTTGAAAGAAACAGTATGGCAACTTGTTCCTAAACCAAGAAATCAAACTGTTATTGGAACAAGATGGGTTTTTAGAAACAAGATGAATGAAGAAGGTGTTGTAATTAGAAACAAAGCCAGACTGGTTGCCCAAGGATACAGACAAGAAGAAGGCATTGACTATGATGAGACCTTTGCACCTGTTGCAAGACTTGAAGCTATAAGGCTATTTCTTGCCTATGCTTCATTCAAAAAGATGAAAGTATTTCAGATGGATGTCAAGAGTGCATTTTTAAATGGAGTTTTAAATGAAACAGTGTTTGTATCTCAACCCCCTGGTTTTGAGCATCCAAAATTCCCCGATCATGTATTCAAACCGAACAAAGCATCAGTATGGGCTTAAACAAGCACCAAGAGCTTGGTATGACACCCTATCTAGATATCTTCTTGGAAAAGGATTCACCAAAGGACATATTGATAACACCTTGTTTATCAAAAAATATGGAGATGATCGCTTGCTCATCCAAGTCTATGTTGATGACATAATCTTTGGCTCATCAAATGAGAACTTGTGCACCGAATTTGGAGATATCATGAAGGATCGCTTGAAATGAGCATGATTGGTGAGCTCACCTTCTTCTTAGGCCTTCAAGTCAAGCAAATGAAGGAAGGAATCTTCATCAACCAAGCCAAATACTCAAGGGATATGATCAAAAAGTTTGACATGCAAACTGCATCCCCTGCTAAAACTCCCTTGTCAACCACAACCAAACTTCATGCTGATCAAGATGGTCATAGTGTAAATCCAACACTTTACGTAAGCTACATAGGATCTCTCCTATATCTCGATGCCTTCAAGACCAGACATTATGTTTAGTGTATGTCTATGTGCTAGGTTTCAAGCTAATCCCAAAGAATCTCATCTCTCACCGTCAAGAGAATCTTGAGATATATCAAAGGAACCCCGATTTTGGCTTGTGGTATCCCACCGAATCCCCATTCTCCCTAGTTGGATTCACCGACTCGACTATGCAGGTGCAATCTAGACAGAAAATCCACTAGTGGTGGATGCCGCTTGTTGGATCAAGGATTATCTCATGGTCAAGCAAAAAGCAAACCTCGCTGCAACCTCAACCGCCGAGGCCGAGTACATTGTTGCAGCTTGTGTTGTTCACAAATTCTCTACCTTAAAAGTCAACTTCAAGACTTTGGAATTGAATTATCCAACATTCCCATCTTCTCGTGACAACTCAAGTACCATTGCTATGACGTAAAATCCCGTCCAACATTCAAAACCAAGCACATTGAAGTCGTGCATCATTTCATCGTAGATCATGTTGAAAAAGGGAATATCAACCTTGCAAAAGTTTGCACCGAGAACAATGTCTCGATATTCTCACAAAAGCCATGGATGAAAAAAGATTTGAACTATTAAGAGCCATGCTTGGAATGATTAATATGCCAAAATAAAAGGGGTGTTCTTCTTAAACAAAAGAGGATTACAAACAGAGTAATGCTATCACAATGTTGCTCGATAGCTATTACCTCATACACATTCCTAACAAGCCATCCACCGACGCCTATCAATCCAAAAGCCTTAAAAACCAAAAACAACAAAAACTTACAACAAAAATATACAAACAACCCATCAAATTCTTCTCTCTCATCTCAACTCACCCAACAAAAACTTCTTCCAAAACCAAACAATCCTCGCATCCACTCTCTTCTCCTCAAACCTTCTCCTCTCGCCGTCGACATTCTTTGGAAATGTCACGCCTCCCTGCACCCTCCTCCAAAGCACTCATTCCTTCATTTCTAGCCTCCCGAGTTGATTGCAAGGTTTGTTGGTACCTCTCGCAACCACACCGGGTGCCTCTCCAAGAAAGGATCAATGGAAGTGACTCGAATATTGAGAGAAGGACTTGCCCTTCTAGGCCACCACTCTTCAACTCGGATCATATGGTCAAGCAATCCCTCCATTGGAGTAACAAAGCTAAATTCTCCCGAAAAAGAACCATTCCCCGTGATTGCAAAATGGTTGACCAACACTTGACTCCACTCTCTCCACAAAAGAGGTACTCTCAGTGGTCAAGCAACCTATAACCCGGTTGAACAGTATGAGATGGTTGAAGAAGGAGATATATGCACTCCCGCAAAGTTATCTCCTCTACCTTCCAACAAACCAACTCGGAGAGAGAGAATCCCCGCTCACAGTGTATAAAGCTTATCTTGCTCAATCCTTCTTCCCGACGCCTAAGCCTCTCTCCTTAGCCGTCCGAACTCCGTCCCGCTTTACCAACTCCCCCAATGTGTATACCCTTTCTACCTTACTCCTTCCCTTACTTGACTCTCCTTGATCAACTTTGATTGTCTTCCCAAAAAGTCTTATTCCTTCTCCCTCTTTACCGTCAATCTTTTCCCCGATGCCTACCTCCTTCATCTCTATGTCTTCATCAACCCTCACTCTCTTTTTCTTACCCTTATCATTCACTCTCTCCGAACTTTCAACAATATTGAAAGTCTCTCTATCTATCTCCATCTCATCACTCATCAAATCATCCTCACCATTTTTCCCAAAGACCAATTGTTTTGTCAGTTTGAGCCATAACCTTGATTAAACTTTGAAGAAAATCTTCCCATTTTTGTTTGTAAATCAATCAATAATTTTCCTCGAAGTTTTCATTGTTTTATAGGCAAATTTTCACCTAGCTATCTCGCATACCATCATCATTCAAACTAGCTTAACCGTCGAGATTTCTTTCAACACTAGGTTAAAGCAAACTTTAAGTGATTTGATCGTGTTAATTGCTCACAATTGTCACTTCCTTCGCCGCCTCTTCCACCGCAAATCTCCTTGAAAAAGAGAATGTTCTTCTTGTGTTTTGTGGGAATTAATGTCTCAACATGGGGAAGGGTAAAACCACTGTTCATATGAACAGCTACTTAACTTTGAAACCCCCAATGCTCATTAAAACCCACGTTCCACTCATCATTTATCTCTCTCTCTCTCCGTAATCACCAAAATTCCTATTTCCTTAACCCTCGCCTTAAATTTCTTCTCTTTCCCTCTCCAATCTATCATCGTATTTCTCCAACCCTAATTCTTTTTCAAGCATCAATGGCACTCCAAAAGCAATGTACCTGCATGCTCATGGTTACTTCATCAAACCCAACTTCTATGACTCAAGTTGGAATCCTCATCAAAGAACTTCTTGAGGTAAATGAATTACTTGATTTTATGGGAGCTAAACCCCCAATTTATGAAGAATCGTGCAGAGAAATTTATTTGGTAGGAAGAAGAAACAATGAAGATAATTCAATAATCGCCACCATAGAAAATGTAGAGATAACTATCACTCAAGAAATGGTTAGTGATGTTTATGGAATCCCAAATAAAGAAGATGTCATGAAAAATATATGGGATAGAGGATCGTAAAGATTAAAGACAAGATATGAAAAATTTCTTGGTGTTAAAATCATCGACTTCAAAGTTGTTCAAGACAAAGCTATGGTGAAAAACAAAGATGATATCTTCAAGTCAACACTGATGGATGTGGTCAACAAAGCCATTGATGGCAAGCAATCCTCATTTGACCAAATGGGATCAAATGAGTGGAAGCAGATGCTCAGCCTAATGACCAAGGATACAAATTGGTGCATTGTCCTTCTCCACAATTTCCAACTTGCGCCTCATCCTCTACTCTCAAATTCAAGAAGCAAGGTGGAAGGATGAACAACTTCGTATTCATGAGTGGAATTCTTGAAGTTCTAATTCCAAAGCTCAAACCTCGCTCTATCCAAGAAATGGTCAAGACAAATGAAGCCGCTGAAACAAGATGTTTCAATGAAAGAACCTTTTCATTGAAACAAAAGAAGGGAATTGTTATGAAGGCTGGAGATATGAGCCTTGAAAGTTTCAAAGAAGCCCAAGAAAAGATGCTTGAAGAAACAAGAATAAAGGTTGATCATTGGAAAGAGTTGATAGCTTTGGCTACAAGTAGGAGAATAAAAAGAGGAGTAAAGACCAATGTCAAGAAAACTGGAGTGCTAAAAAGGACTGTGGTATCTCCTAGCAAAAAGAGCAAAAGGAAGGATGATCTGATAGCCGACAGCCAAGGAACCATCTCTCGACACCATGCTAAGAATGTTGAAGAAAGAGGTGCCGTTGATAGCCATGAGGTTGACACTATGGATCAAGATGATGCCGGTGATGCTAACATAGATCCTCAAGAGCTTCAGCAGCTCTTGCCCTATCCAAAACCCTTCACAAAGGAAAGCAACCTCGCACAGCCTATCCTCCAAATGACAGCCTACCGCATCAAAGGTACAATCCTCCTTAACCATTCCTTCTAAATCATTACCAAAGAAAAGAAAACTTGAAAAGAAAGCCCCCAAATCAAAGAAAACCAAAATATCTACCCTTCCATTTCCCCAAAATCCACTTCGTCACCCAAGAGCCGATAAGTCATCTACACCCACCAGTCATCAATCACCATCAAGCTATCCTCAATCTCAAAGAACCATTAGATAAGCAACCTTTAAGGGGGAACATTGATGAGAATATCCCCTCTACCCAACCTCAACAGCTAGCTAAAATCCCGAGAGCAATTGAGGCTATTGAGTTGATGGAAACCCCGACACCGAAAAGGCCGTTCTTTTGTATCTTAAGGATATTCTAAGTGAGGAAGAATCAAGAGTGGCCCTAGATGAACTCGTACTTAGGTTAATGAAGAAAAGAAGTGGACCAGGTGAGTCATCTAGAAACCCCAAGGTGACAAACTATGAATGTAGATAGCCATACCTTCCCTTCCATTCCCGAGACCGAACTCCGTAAATGATCCCGCCCCAACCGTTGAAATTGAAAGGGGGAATATTGATAATACTTCTAAGGTCATTCAAAATCTCAAGAAGGTTGGAGTTGAAATTAATCCCATTCTTGTCTCAAAAGGAGAATCAATTGTGAATGCTTGCAAAGGCCTTGTGCTTGATGGAACTCAAGAAAATGAGGAAGCTATGATAGCTATCCTTGAGAAAAGGTTGGCCAAAAGTGAAGTAAGGGCAAATTGAATCTCCTTAAATCTCAATTCACTTCCAAATTCTCTTAATCAAAGTCTTGGCCAAACCTCTCGAGTCAATCCCAACCGTTTCAACCCAACCCTCTCGCACCTTCCAAGCCAACTTCTCCAATTCCCGAAAATGAACCTTTTGAAGCCTCTCCACAAAGTCCAATACCGGGCCGGACAAGGTCAAGACATATCCGATGCTGATCCCATTCCTAACAAATTCCTCACAGCCTCCAAGTCATTCTATTCCTCCAAATCCAAATCAATCCTTCCTTCCCAAAAGTGGAACCTCGGATGCTTAGCCGTGGCATTGATTTCTCTATGTCTTCCATCAAAGCAAAGCAAGGACAAGGTTACCCCATGTAACTCACATCCCGTAAATAGCAAATCCCTTCACCTATCCAAAATTTCGGGAACCGTCAAGAAATGGTTTGATTGTGGTAGCAAGAAACCTCGCAGGTTAGTTTTCTTTGCCTATGAAAATGGCAACCGTCAAGAACCTCATCCACCTCCAACTTTGTTCATCAAATCCCATCATTCCCAAAGTTCATCACTCCCAATACTCTTCTTGATTGGGAAGTTCTTTTCACCAACTCATCTCTCCATCACTCAATTCATGCTTGTATATGCCAAAGGGTTTAGTCTTCACCCCGTGCATTGACCTTGCAAAAACACTTTTCCTTTCACTGTTTGAACAAAAGTGTGCCATTATGCTTTTATTAAGCAAAACCGTCCAACATCTTTTCCCCAACTCTTAATCCAGAATTGAGCCCTACCTTTCACCCTTCATCACCGTAGATCCTATTAACTTCACCTCACCCAATGAAAACTCTCATTTCAAAAACTTGGTCTCTATTCCCGAGATCAAAGAATTCAGATCTTCCATTGCCGTCACCAAAGCAGAGCGTAACCGTTATTGATCTTTCCTCGCACTCGACAAATGATGATGATGATAGTGATAATGATGCTCCTCAAGCCCCGATCAAGACTCTCCAACAATATTTCCATCCCCTACAGCTTCCAACCCTCCTCGCCTATTCACTCATTCCTTCACTAATGCTCAAGTTTCGGTCGCCACAACCAGTATCAATCCAAAGGTGCTCCTTGAAGAACAAGAAAACCAGAACAAGAAGAAACATTTGTGGGGCACAATGAGAATCGAAATGATCAAATGCCCCTTAAAAGATCTCAATCAAGTCAAAGGAAGACAAATACTTCAAGTATGATGAAAGGATGTCCTGGGAATGGAACAATGAGTTCTTCTACAGAGGAGTTGAGCCTCGAAATGAGAAGAGAGCTAGAGGATGAAAGAAATCGCATTCTATCACCTGTGCAAGAAAGAGATGAATTCTATGATCAATTGGGCCGATGAATAATCAGATTTGTTATGGAACAATTTTTTTGGTTAAAAACAATATGTTCTCGTTTGCCTCAATTTGTATGACAAGATTTTGTGAACTCTTCTCATCCCGAGATTAATTCCAAGTCTTCAATATCATTTTGATTACCTCTGATCGATATGATTCCTCGGATTACTTCTTTTATCATTTCTCTTATCAATCGTGAAAACATGTTATAAATAAATCTTCCTTTACCAAAAAGGGGGAAATTGTTAGGACCTAACTTTGATCAATGTCTTAGTTAGTTGGTTTTGATAAAGGAATATATATATAGAACAGTGGTTTATATCAAAAGATGTAATCTGTCATAATTCTTCACTTTGATAGCTATGAGTCCGATGCTTATGATTCTCCCTTATACAATGTTTACAATCAATCAAAAACATGAATCATAGTCACTCTCTAAGTCATCAAGATCATCAAGTGCATCTCAGTCCTTATTAGAGATCCTCTCTCGATAGCTAAGCCTTGCCATGATCTCGACAGCCTATGACTTCGCCCTCGACACCCATCTCCCCGCCTCACACCATGTTACCACAAACTCAACCAAGTTAGATCCCGCATCTTCACAGCCTATCAAGTCCATCAATGAAGACCAATGAAGACCACCGAAGACCTTCTAGAAGTTCTCAGCCCAAGCTCACAGCCAAAGCGCCACGAAGACCCGCATGTGGACAAGTGGGACAAAGACCACCAAAGCTCATTAATGTAGCCGCAATGGGCCATATTCCAACGGCTACATTGAAGGGTATAAATAGAGGAGTTCTTCCCCTAACAAAACCACTGGAAAAATACTCATTTTCCCACCAAAAACCCTTTCCACACATCCACACACACCTCCCGTAATCTACACACACACACACCAATCCTCACCTTTAAAACCCCGTTCCAAACCAAAACCTTCACCCCTAAACCTCTTCACCAACAACAAACAACCCCAAAGGTGTTAATTCACAAACCCCAAAACCTAAGACCGTACTTTAGGTGTAGAATCGCTTTGTAATCACTCAAGACCGTACTTTGAGTGTATTAGTTATTTTGTAAAATCTTGAGACCGTACTTGTTGTAAAACACTTAAGACCGTACTTTAAGTGTATCCCTAGTTAATCGTACTAATTAGGAAGAGGAAGTTCAAGGAACTTGCCCGAATCAATCATTTGTAATTTTTGTTGATTAAAGATTATAATAAAATTGATCTCACTTGTCAAGTTTGACAAAGGGGGTGGATGTAGGAGGAGTGAACTCGAACCACTTTAAATTCTCTCGTGTTATTACATTTTTGCAATCACATTCACACACTTGCATTATTTCTTTGTGTTTGTTGTCCTACCATTATTTCAAATCTCTTATTCCGCCGCACAATTCAACTATCATCTCATCTCGACAGCCTAAGCCAATACCATAGCTGTCTGATCATCTGCATATTAACAAAGGGCCTTTCACATATGAATCAGAAATCCTTCACAAGACGACAAAAAAATAATAGTAATACTAATAATTCTAATAATACCAACAATAATAATAATAAAATAAAGTAATAATAAAAATAACAATGGCAAAGATGATCATTATATCCGGTTCAAAGAATTCATGTATGATGGTCAAATCTTTTTATGGATGAAATGAAATATTCATAAATTCACTTCATTCTAAGAATTATTCTGATTTTGCAGACAAACAAACACTTTATAAGGTTCATAATTGAAACAAGACTTTTTGAACTAAATGCTTAGAAAGAAACTTTGACTCTTAAGCAATGATATAGAGAGAATACACAAAATGGCAATCATAACTTACAAGATGAGGATGGTAAGGCTGAAGGTGAGGCAACTGGTGGAGGCACTGGACCCTTCCCATTGCCCTCGTCTTGGATTGGACGAGATCCATAGGATACTGATGGTAATGGAGAAAGACTTGGCGACATTTCTGATCTTGAACCAGTGGGCGATGGAATAGGAGTAGAGGCATGAGGAGGCAAAGCGGGAGACTTTTTATTATCGGGAGGCACTGGTGAGGGGCTTGGAGAAGTTTCCGAACCACAATGTGGATCAGGGCTAGGAGGCTGAGAATCGACTCTTGAAGGTGCTGGAGAATTTGAGATGGGAGGCAATGAGTGGTGCAACATATTGTCCGGGCTTGGTGCTGGAGCTGGTAAATAAGACGGAGATATAACTGGGGACGGAGAAATAGAGGGACCAGCATAATCATTTTGCTCAGGGATGGAGCAGGAGATGGAGTAGGCGAGGTTGCGTGCAATGTACTGTTCCGATAGGAAGACAAAATGATTTCTTTCACCTTCCCAAAAACAGTATTATTGAGGCCAAGATTCTTTGCAAGAGGAGACCCTGTAATCATCTGGGCCAATTGCTTCAATCTTTGAGGAACAAGGACCCTTAGATCTGATAAAACGGATGCCTGGACCGTCACTGGGGAATCTTTTGAAGAGCCATATTTGTTTGTCATCTGCACATATACATGCCTGGACGGAGAAATAGAGGGACTACCATTTTTCCTAGCGGTCAAACCGCCATCGGGCTTCGCCTCCGTGGAAGAGGCATTGCCGGAGGGATTTGGAGAGAGGGTGAAAGGGAAAGGTGTGGTTCATGGGGGTGGGTCCAACAGCCACAAATATTGGGCCACCCATCGATTGGGTGTTTCGTGAACCACTGTGGGTTCGGGTCAATGTGGGAGTCTTTGACTAGTGATAGTCAAATAGTGCTATTGCCACACCTTGGCGATCAAATATTAAACGCTAGGGTACTAGCTGGGGAGCTAAAGGTTGGTGTGGAAGTAGAGAGAGATGAAAAGGGCCAATTTTCAAAAGAGGGTGTGTGTAAGGCTATCAAATGTGTAATGGACAAAGATAGTGAGGTGGGTGTCTTAATCAAGAATAATCATGCAAATTGGAAAGAAAACTAGTGAGCCCTGGCTTCATGAGTGGTTACATGGATAGGTTTGTTCAACAATTGTATGAGATTTAGATAACTTTTACATTGGCTATGTAATTTGTGTACATCTTTTCTTCAATGACCGATGTTATACATGCACACTAAGCACCCCTTCATGCTTTAGCATGTTTTACATTATAATAGATTAAAACATGAAGAGATGTGTGGACGGTAGTAATGTGGTAGGTCTGTGTAACATTTCCCGCTTTAATCCTTTTGTATTTTGCGTAATTCTAAAAATTGGTTGTTTCTTGAATTGTTGGCCCAAGAATCTAGTTGCCGAAAGAACCATTGCTTTCGAGTATCCATCATATTCTGTTATTTTTAATAATCGAGATTTGATTACACTTTTCTTATTTTTTTTTTATATATAAATTACCATGATAAACCTGGATTTTCGACGTGTCAATATATTATCTAATTTAGTTTGATTATCTATCTCGCAAATGAGAAATGTGATTAAATCCCGATTATTAAAAGCTTAACAAAGGGGAAGCGGTTCCATTTGCATCTAAATTGACCTAAGAAGTAGATGGAACCGATGAGTGTAAAGAATCTGCTTCTAGGAACAAATTGATTTTTGGAAAAAATAATACTCCCTCGGTCCCATCTCAATTGGTTCATGGGTAAATTTAACGGTTCTAAAAAAAATGAATAAAGTGGGTAAAAATTAGAGAAGAGAGAATGTAAAAGTTAAATGTGTGGTAGGGAATAGGAGAAAGAATGTAAAAGTTAAAAATATTTAATAGGAGAGAGAATGAGTGGGAGGAATAGTAAGTTAATGATTGATTTTTTGTAAATATGTTAAAATTATAAGGGTATAATGAATGGTTTTTTTATAAATATATACTCCCTCCGTCCCGCTAATATTAGCACACTTTCCTTTTGGAGCGTCCCGCTAATATCCGCACACTCCCAAAAAGGAAACTTTATATTAATAAAATATTCACCCAACCCCACTCATTCTCTCTCCTACATTATTTTAATACTCACAACACCATTATAATTTATTACACCCTCCACTCATTCTCTCTCCACTCATTCTTTTACACTCACAATATTTTATTAAAATATCATATTTCTTAATTCCCGCAAAACAAATGCTGTTTGTGCATAGAATATTAGCGGGACGGAGGAGTAAATATTATGAGGGTATTAATATTCAAACAATGTTCACTTTTTCCATTTATAAAATGACTCAATCAAATGAAACGTTCCAAAAAAAAAAGTGAATCAATTGAATTGAGGTGGGACGGAGGAGGTAGTAGTTAGATAGAGTATTCGAACACCCTTAACATAGCTGTCAAATTAATAATGGACAAGAAGAAAACATTACATAAAAGGGTAGGGACAATCCATAAACAAAGAATCATCATATATCACATGGGTATAGTTTGCTGTCATCATTCATTCCCTTCCAACTATACATTCAAAATTAAATCTCCCCTGTTTTCCCTACTTATAATATGGTCAATTTATTTGGGGAAAAATGTTTTTTGAAAATTATTTTTTTCACTTTTTTAAATAAAATAATTTACGAATTTTTTCTATGTAAAATATTTTTCGAAAATTGATAACAACTTCACATACATACAGAGACCCCCACGTTACCCACCTCACATCAACCACTCCTATCCCATCCCCATCACCACCCCCTGCCACCCAACCCAACCCCACCCCTCCCCCTGTTGAGTCAAAAAAAAAAAAAAATTAATTTATTTTTAATAACTCATCCCCCCAATTCACTCATCACCTCACCTCCTTGAGTTAAAAATAAAAAATTAATCATTTTAAATTTTTTAACAACTCCTCCCCCATTCCATTCCACTCACCACCCCCGCCATCCTTACCCCCCACCCCCCTGTTGGGTAAAAAAAAAAATTAATAATTTTTCGAAAAACAATTTGCCGATTAAATTAAATTAAAAATTTACCCGGACGGGGTGAGTGGCGGGGCGATCGTGGATCGGGGGAGGGGTTGTTAAAAATAAATTTAAAATGATTAATTGTTTTTTTTACTCGATCGGGGTGGGGTGGGGGTGATGAGTAGATTGGGGGAGGAGTTGTTAAAAATAAATTTAAAATGATTAATTTTTTTATTAGACGGGGATGGGGGTGAGTGAATTGGAGAAGGAGTTGTTAAAAAAAAAATAATGATTAATTATTTTTTTACTCTACGGGGTGGGTGGGGACGGGTGGGTAGGGTGGTAGTGGTGAGTAGGGTGGGGATGGTAGTGGAGATTGGGGTGGGTAAATTTGTAGTCAACTCAATCGAACATTTTTCGTAAAACATTTTTCTTACCAAACAAATAACATGTTTATTTCATTTTCCGAAAATATTTTCATTTTTCGAAAACATTTTTGCAGAGAAATCATTTTCCGAAAATGTTTTACGCTAAACAAACAGAGCCTTAGGTTCCGTTTCGTATGCCCGTAAAATATTTTTCGGAAAACATTTTTCCTATTTTTCTGTGTTTGTAAGCACCGAAAAGTGGGAAAAATGTTTTTCCCCTTTTTCACCGTAAAATGACTTACGAATTTTTTCTAAGTGAAACATTTTTCGAAAAATGGTAACACTCTCACACACCTAACTTTTCATACACCCTCCCACGTTACCCATCCCACTCACCACCACCACCCACTGTCCCCCCACCCCACTCACCGCCACAACTCACCACCACCACCTCACACACCCCCACCCCCTGGTCAAAAAAATTAATCATTTAAAATTTACTTTTAACAACTCCCCACCCCACTTCACTCACCACCACCACACATGTCCCCCACCCCCACCCCACCCCCGTCGGATAAAAAAAAAATTAATCATTTAAAATTGATTTTTAACAACTCCCCACCCATGCCTCCCGTCGGGTAAAAAAAAATTATTATTTAAAATTTATTATTAACAACTCTCCACTCCACTACACTCACCACCACCACCCCCGCCCCCTCACCCACTCCACTCACCACCACCACCACCGCCCCCTTTCAAATTATCTCAGATTGTGTTTTTATTGAAATATATTTTCATTAAACACATAAAAAAAATTCGAAAAACATTTTTAGTTGATAAGAGAGTATGAGAGAGAAAGTGAGCTATAAAATAATAAATGAGTAATGTTGTGAGTATAATAAACGGTCTCATTATTTATTACTCCGTTCAATTCAAAATATATTTCGTTTTGTTACCCCAATATTGAAACTTGTTACATTTCATTAATTATACCCATTGTGTGAGGTAATGTATGAGAGAGAAACAAATTATAAGGATATCTTTGATATTTTAGTTAGTAAAGTTGTTGTATTAATTATATTTTTGAAGAATTTTGCAAACCTCTAAAACGATATTTATTTTGAATCAGATAGAGTAAGGCCCTGTTTGATTTGACTTACGAGGGAGTGTTTATGACTTATGACTCTCTATAAGTCATTTTTGAACCGTTTGATTTCATTTTGGGTAAAATAAGCTCATAAAGTTATGCAAGCCTATCACAATTTTCCTTATAAGTCATAAAGATTAAGCCAAGTGCTTAAGTCAAGTGCTTAAGTCAAGTGTCAATCAAAAACACGTGAATAATAATAATAATAATAATAATAATAATAATAATAATAATAATAATAATAATAATAATAATAATAATAATAATAATAATAATAATAATAATAATAATAATAATAATAATAATAATAATAATAATAATAATAATTAAAAAAATAATAAAATAATAGTAATATTAATAGTAATAAAATAAATAAATAAAAATAAAAAATAATAATAAAAAATAAAAATTAAAATAAAAAATTAAAATAAAATAAAAATTAAAAATAATAAAAAATAATAATAAAAATATAAAACTAATAAAATAAAAATAAAATAATAAAATAATAATAATTATTATTATAATAATTATTATAATAATAATGATAAAATAATAATAATAATAATAATAATAATAATAATAGTAATAATAGTAATAATAAAAATAAGAAAATAAAAATAAGAAAAATAATAAAAATTAATAATAATAATAATAGTAATAATAATAATAATAATAATAAAATAATAAATAATAATAAAAATAATAAAATTATTATTATTATTATTATTATTATTATTATTATTATTATTATTTTAGGCTTTATAATTTTATTAGCATTTTTTCAGCTTATTAATCAAACAACCATACTTACTTATGACAGCCATCCAAGACTTCAAAAAAATTAAATCAAACAAAGATCATTCATTAGTTTATCAATCATAAGTCATCACTATAAGTTATCGCTATAAATAATAAGTTATTAGCACATATCAATAAGCTAAATCAAATGGACCCTAAGTATTAGAAACTTCCTACTTTTGAACTTTGCAATTAGAGTAAGTATTAGAAACTTCCTACTTTTAAGTAGTAATTATTAGTGGGGTAGAGAATAGTTAATTATTAGTTGATGTGATTACGATAATAAGAGTGTTTCATTGATAAAAAAAAAAATATATTAAAATATTTTCATTTGAGCCTTTGTAATTTTAAGTGAGGATAACTAAAATGATAATTTTTGTAATTTAAAATGGGACGTAGAGAGTATATATATATATATATATATAGTAAAACTTATTACAGTCATCTCATTTCGCGCGTCGAAATGGTATGACAAAGTAAAAGACAAAACGGTGTTAAACAACCGATCATCGCTATTTAACCGATTAATGCATTATTAGTTCAAGAATAAATACAAAATTTTTGTACATTCAAAAATAAAATTTTAAAAAAAAGTAATTTTTTGTAAATCATAACTTACATATTTTTTGTAAATTGCATCTTTTGACACAGCTTACCCACCCCACATCAACCACTTCTATCCCATCCCCATCACCACCCTCTCGCCACTAACTCAGTCCCCTTCACCCCCTCCCCCGTTGAGTCAAAAATATATTTTAAATTTATTTCATTTACTCTCATCCTCCAATCACCTACTGCCCCACGACGAGTGAATGATGAGTATTAAAACAGCTACGCTAAATTAAAAAAAAAAAAAAAAAATTTACTCCGACGGGGTGAGGGGCAGGGTGGCAGGGGCGATCAGTGGATTGGGAGGGGTTGTTAAAAATAAATTTAAAATGATTAATTGTTTTTTTTTACTCGATCGGGGGGGTGGAAGGGGGGGTGATGAGTAGATTGGGACGAGTTGTTAAAAATAAATTTAAAATGATTAATTTTTTTTATTAGACGGGGGGGGTGGGGAAGCGAGGAGTGAATTGAGAAGGAGTTGTTAAAAAAAATTAATGATTAATTATTTTTTTACTCTACTAAAGGGGGTGGGGATGGGTGGGTGGGGTGGTAGTGGTGAAAGTAAAGGGATGGGTAGCATGAGATTGGGGGATATATATATAGGTCAAAATGCATTTAAGTGTTGAAAGTTATCATTAGAATTTTACTTAGGGTCCTAAACTCTAATACATTCCATATGAAGTCTACAACTAATATTTTGGTGCATATAAGGTCCTCAACCTATTGTGAAGTTTAATATTTAACGAAACTCAACATTGCCCCTTATCTTTTCACAAGCTCAAGGGCACAAACGTTTAATCATCAACTAATTCTAAGAATTAGTTGATGATTAAATTAACTTAAAATTATTGTTTAAAATACCTTCATGTTAACAACTAAAAAAAGTAAGAAAATCATCTTGGGACTGAGGGAGTACATGTTTGTCGGGTTTTCCATGAACATTTAGTGGTTCCTAATTACGCTGGGAAATGAAAGAACTCAAATGTTATAACAAGTCGAAAGTAGATAAAAGATTGGAATGGCATATGTAGATTACCATAAGCACATTCAAGGCTATAAATACAATGATTATACTCATTTCATATTGTAAAATATAATAATAAGCCTATATTTTGATAGATTTTTTACATGATGCACATGCTCAAAAAGAACCTCTATATTTTACACTTATAGCATGTTTTACGCTCGGATCTCCTTGAAATACCGCATGGGGAACGTTCATATAAACTTCTCGATCATTAACCATCTTCGGAAGGATTAATTCCTTTGGGGAAAATCATCATCCCGTGCTTATATGGGATGAATGTAAAGAGGCCTGCCACTTTCTTGGCTTTGACCTACAATTTTTTTTCCGATTCATGGCCAAAGATATAAAAAGGGTCTTCTTCACTTGGCTTCTTCTACCATTTCCTAGCCACAACAAAATCAGTATGTTGCCCACATTTGTATGTGAGAATCTCTGTGTTCGAGGTATTAAAACGGTTGTCACTTTGACCAAAACCCTAAAATATGTAAATGTTGTGAGCAAGAAAAAAACCCAAGAACCAGAACTGCTTTTCTGCTGAGGACTTCTTGTGGAAGCTGCAAAGACACAAAAGATTTTGTCAACTAGATATCGCAATAACAAAGTACGCTAGTTAGATCCGCAGCTTTATGGGCCATCCGCCACAACATACACTTAATGGAACAATAAACACCGATAGTATTATCATATTTGGGTGTACTACATGCCTGCCATCCAACCAAAGACTCTTAAGCCAATTCTAGACACCCAAACTACTTGCATAAAATCATTTTCCAACTAAAATGTTTAATCAAAAAAGGGCCCTATCCATGAATTTTTCGTATTTTCAACTTCACAATATGCATTGTAGCTCACCGATGTGGTAGCATGAAATTCGCATGCATTGCACAATTTGTTAGGAATGGAAGAAAACATATTGTTAGGACCTAACTTTGATCAATGTCTTAGTTAGTTGGTTTTGATAAAGGAATATATATATAGAACAGGTTTATATCAAAAGATGTAATTCGTCATAATTCTTCACTTTGATAGCTATGAAGTCCGACAGCTTATGATTCTCCCTTATACAATGTTTACAATCAATCAAAAACATGAATCATAGTCACTCTCTAAGTCATCAAGATCATCAAGTGCATCTCTTACCCTTATTAGAGATCCTCTCTGATAGCTAAGCCTTGCTACGATCCGACAAACATGACATTTCCCGCCTCCTCGGATGCCCATCTCCTCGCCTCACACCACGTTACCACAAACTCAACCAAGTTAGATCCCCGCATCTTCACAAACTATCAAGTCCATCAACGAAGACCAATTAAGACCAATCAAGACCTTCTAGAAGTTCTCGCTCAAGCTCACACTCAAAGCCACCCACGAAGACCCGCATGTGGACAAGTGGGACAAAGCACCAGTCAAAGCTCATTAATGTAGCCGCAACAGTCATATTCCAACTGCTACATTGAAGGGTATAAACAGAGGAGTTCTTCCCCTAACAAAACCACCGGAAAAATACTCATTTTCCCACCAAAAACCCTTTCCACACATCCACACACACCTCCCGTAATCCACACACACACACACCAATCCTCACCTTTAAAACCCCGTTCCAAACCAAAACCTTCACCCCTAAACCTCTTCACCAACAACAAACAACCCCAGTGTGTTAATTCACAAACCCCAAAACCTAAGACCGTACTTTAGGTGTAGAATCAGTTTGTAATCACTCAAGACCGTACTTTGAGTGTATTAGTTATTTTGTAAAATCTTGAGATCGTACTTCAAGTTGTAAAAACACTTAAGACCGTACTTTAAGTGTATCCCTAGTCGATCTGTACTAATTAGGAAGAGGAAGTTCAAGGAACTTGCCCGAATCAATCATTTGTAATTTTTGTTGATTAAAGATTATAATAAAATTGATCTCACTTGTCAAGTTTGACAGTGGGGGTGGATGTAGGAGGAGTGAACTCGAACCACTTTAAATTTCTCTCGTGTTATTACATTTTTGCAATCACATTCACACACTTGCATTATTTCTTTGTGTTTGTTGTCCTACCATTATTTCAAATCTCTCTTATTCCGCCGCACAATTCAACTGATCATCCGACAGCCTAAGCCAATACCATAGCCGTCTCGATCATCTCGCATATTAACAAAGTGGCCTTTCAATTGGTATCGTAGCCTGTCTTCACACTCAAAAGTCTAACAACTTGTGAAGGATTCTCTTCAAACCCACCATGCCTCAACCAAGAAGAAATAATGAGAAAGACATCCCACACATTGATGACTCGTGGATCCTTTGAGATCTATGCATCAAAGATAAAAACTTATCTTGATGCAAACAAAGATTTGAACCGGTATGTTCTAGAAAATGAAGTATCATACCCAACTCAAATATGTACCGATGGAGGACCAAGTAAGATCAAATCCCCGTAAACTTGGTCCGAAGCCGAAAAGCAATTGGTAAGTGCAAACTTGAAAGTCAAGAACATTCTTCAAAAGAGTGTAAATGACTCTCTAGCCCAAGAAATTGCTAAGGAACCAAAATGCCGTAACAAAGACGGGCTCTTATTCAAACCAAGTTCACTAAACACCCAAATGTTAGGACACAAAACTTGTACAACTTGCTTAGTGCAATTAGACAATTTCAAGTTCTACCGGAGAAAAGGTGAAAGGGCCGTCACCCAAGGTTTGAGAACCTTGTTAGATCAATTACCGATCATGGAAAACCTTTCAACAACAAGATCTCTCGCCTCAAGATTTACTCAAATCTCCTCAAGAATATGAGAAGGTAGCATTACCTATTAGAGAAGGATCTCGAATGGAGCACCATGACAGCTTGAGCAATATTTTGGAAAGCTTGAAGCTTATGAACCGGGAAGGTATGATAAAAATTCCATCACCCTCCATTTCACAAACCTTAGCTTTAATCGCACAAGAAACCGTCAACAAGCCAATCACTCACCATGACATTGAGACCATTGTCAACAATGCTCTTCAAAAGATAAACATCGCCTCCAAATCCGTCAAGAAACGTATCTCCCAAGAAGACATTCCAAGCCTCATTTCCACGGTCAGTTTAAATGCCATGAAATTTCAAAAGAAATCTTTCGACAAAAAAATTCAATCCCTCCACCTCTAATGCTCAACAAGACAGTTTACAAGAAGACAATTGATTGCTTCAATTGTGGAAAGCAAGGACATTACTCATCCGATTGCCCCGAACCAAGGAAACCTAGGGACAATCGTACGCCTAAGAAGATGACCTACTCAAAAGAGATCATTCATGCTTCTAAGTGCAACCGCTTCAATTGCTCCAAAAATAAACATGACAAAAACAAAGAGCAAGTCATGATTGCCGACTCATCAAAATTCAATGAAGAGTATATGTCAAGTGATGACTCAAATTGAAGGAGAAGAAGCCATGATATGCCTTATGGTCAAGATGATGAAGAATCCGACAATGAGGAAGAGATGGAAGCACTTGTCGCGATGAACTAAAAGAGGTACATGATTTTAACTCTTTAAATATTGATGGTTTTAAACAATTAGTTTGCACTCTTTAATTCAAAACCAAAAACAAAAACTAGCTTTGCTTCAATCTGGGTCAATGAGAACCTTTTCCAATCCTCAACTATTGACAACCTCACAAAAACCATTTCGAGCTTGAAAAAGCATGCCAAGGGCTAAGAGATCAATGCATCATGCTTGAAAAACAAAACATGGATCCGACAAAATGAGACATCTAATAATCATGAAAATTGTCAAAAACTCCAATCTTGAAAAAGAAAATGATGCTCTTAAAAAGAAAATAGATTCATGGAACATGTCAAGCAAAGCATTATCTCTTTCACCTACACCCAAAGGCGTCCCAAATGACAAAACAGGATTGGTGCCGATGATCCTACACAAAAGGTGTACACTCCTCCCACCGGTGAAAGGGCCATTGAAAAAATGGTTCTAGAAAACCTAAGCTCGGGCAGCCTATCAAACTCAAACCTATCCCATTCAAACCAAAGGAAAAGAAAAGGAAATCTAAGTGCCCTAGTCAATCAAAGGAAGGACCAAATAAAATTCAAGGAAGCAAGTATATTTGGGTTCAAAAAGGGGCCAATATAAAGGAAGAAGTCAAGCCGCAAAAGGTGCTAGTCACCAAGCCCCTCGTCAGACAAACCCAAGGGTCGATGTATGCACCCAAGGCATGATGCAGACCCAAATTCCTCCAAACAACAAAGAACCCCAAGGCAACAAAGATTCTACAACAAGCATAGATACACCAAAAACAAAAACCTCAATGGCAATATTCAAATGGAAGAAGCCATGCACATCAAAATGACTCTCCAAGGTCATCCCATTCAAATAATTTTCGCTTTCAACCCCAATACAAAGAACCCAAACCACTACTTCAATCCTTCCCAATCCTCGTCTCTTACACCTTACATGATGCAAATCATGTCATATTACCATACCCTAAACCAGCTTCTTCAATAAGGGATCAATGAACAATGCTAGGGCTCCAAAGAAAACTAATCCTTCGACCCAAAAGAATAAAAAGGGTACCATAAATCTTATTTTTTTGTTTTGGCAGTATCCAGGAAAGGTCTCGGTATTTAGATAGTGGTTGTAGTAGACATATGACCTTCAATAAAGACTCGGTCAAGCAACAATATTCCCTAAAATGGTCCAAATGTAACCTTTGGTGACAATTCCCAAGCTAAGGTCAAAGGATCAGGAAATCTTGTTACAAAAGATATCATTCTTACAAATGTATCCTATGTAGAGGGTCTCAAACACAATTTGATCAAGCATTAGTCAAATCACATGGACAAGGGATATCACTGTTGTTTGTACTCAAAGACAAAATGCACCGTTAAAGATAAAAACAATAAAGTCATCCTAACTCGGATCAAGAAAAGGAAATCTCTATTGCTTAAACTATAGAGATTGTGGAAACTTCAAATGCTTCACCGCTCTTCTATCTTTCAATCAATCCGATATGTCATGGCTATGGCACAAGAGATTGGCTCACCTCAATCACATAAAACCATTTCCAAGCTTGCAAATTCCAATCTTGTACAGTAGGTCTACCAAAAGATCCCATTCAAAAAGGATAAACTTTGCAAAAGCATGCCAATGCTGGGAAGCAAAAGAAATCTTCATTCAAACCCAAGACCAAGTCGACACCTCAAGACCTATTGAATTGCTTCATATGGATCTTTTGGACCCATAAGAACTAGATCTTTAGGAGGAAAAAGATACTCCCTAGGGCTTGTTGTTGATGATTTCACAAGGATTCACTTGGACTCATTCTTCTTGAATCCAAAAGTGACACCCTTAGCCGTTCGATAAAGCTATTCAATAAAATTCAAAATCAAAAAGGGACATCCATCATCAAGTATCGATTCCGACTCAAGCCGGGAAGGAATTTTGAGAACACTCTGAGTAGAAGAATATTGTGATTCAAAAGGCATAGATCACAATTTTTTAGCCCCCAAGAACTCCATGCCAAAGCAAATGGTGTCAAGTAGCGAAGAACATGTAACAATCTGTGAGGCAAAGTTAAGAACAATGTCTTGTCATAACATAATCTCCCAAAATATTTTTGGGGCGAAGTCAGCATTAATGGGCCAAGCCGCGTATAAAAGTTCAAAACAAAACCCCGATCAACAAATTTCACAAGAAGACTCTGGCATATGAATTATGGAACAAAACAAAGTCCCTACCATTTCCTACTTTCTTGGAAGTAGATGCTTCATATTCACAACAATGGCAAGAACAATTTTGGACAAATTTGACTCCAAAAGTGACGAAGGAATTTTTCTTGGATACTCTAACACAAGCAAAGCTTATAGAGCGTATAACAAAAGAAGACTTGTTGTGGAAGAATCTATTCATGTCGACTTTGATGAAAACAATGATCAAAGTATAACCGAATTATGTTGATTTTGATGTGAAGGTTTGGGAAACCTAGATAATCTCCCCGAATCATCCCCCATTCTGATTCAACTATTCTCGCTCAATATGAACAAGATTCATCAAACCTTCCATACATGGTTCCAAGAAATTCATCTCTGGACAAACCCATCCTACGCCGACATACCCAACTGAACCATCCGCACTCTCATCAACAACCAATCCAAGCCTAACAAAGTCAACAAAGAAATCTCTCCCACTTTCAATCCATAATGGACGAGGAAGAAAATATTCAAATAAATAGTCATCCTCGATCGATCTTCCTCAAAATCCTCCCTTACCATGTACAACTGCTAACCCTAGCCTGACAAATACCCAACCCTTAGCCGACAGCCTATCCCAATTCCTCATCTAATCCATCTT